>VZTI01003154.1:609964-739366 GCA_013397865.1 Struthidea cinerea | reverse complement strand
TTTTTTATTTTCCGCCCCCTTGATGGCCATCAAGAGAGGGATGGAAAGAGGAGAGGAGGGAGAGAGAGAGAGAGTGTGTGTGTATGTGTGAGTGTGAGAGAGAGAGTGAGAGGGAGAGAGGGGGATAGAGAGAGTGTGTGAGGGAGAAAGAAAAATAATCTTTTCAAATCTCCTCCCTCTTTTTTTTCCCCCCTCGTTTCTTTGCTTTTCTCTAAAGCTCTGTGGTCTGTGAAACAGTCTTTTCTTCCTCCTCGTCGGGAAAATGGAGACACTTCGTCTCTCTCCTGGCTGTGCAGCTGGGAAGGATTTTTCTTTTCTTTTTTCCTTTTTCACTCATGGCTTGATTTTTTTCTTTCCCCCGTCCACTCGCCACCACCCTACTCTTGTCTTTTCTTTGAGCTTGTGTCTCAGATTTGTACCTTCTGGGGATTTATTTTTCACTCATTTCCTCATTTTCGGTGTCGCCACTAGATTTGATTTGATTTGTTTGGTTTTTTATTTGCAATTTCCTCCGAATCGCTCCGTGCCTCCTGCTTTTAACCGAGGAATGGAAACGGTGCCGCTTTTTGTGGGTGCGCGAAATGCTCGGGCGGTAGGTTTGGGCTAATGCGCTTTTTTTCGCCTTTTCGGGACCAAGTTTTTCGATGTGCTTTTTGTTTTAATTATTTAATTTTTTTTTCTTTTGGAGAGAAAAAAATATTTAATTGTAACGCCTCTTTAAAACACAATAAAGCGTCTCTTTCTGGAGTGACCCCTTTGGCTTCGCTGTAGAATGGATGCGAATCCGGTCCTTTGTGCTGCTGGGATTATTTTGCGTAAAAGAAACAATATTTTGTAAATACATTTTTTACTTGTGGCTTGAAAGAGTAGTCGGTGGTGGAGGGGGTTTTCTGAAATGCTCACTGTTAACATTTATTGAGTCACGAGCGGTATTCAGTATGTAAATAATATTTTGCTTTTTGCTATTAATTGCAAAATTCAGTTACAGATGATGGCAGGAAACAGGTATAGAGATGTTAAAAGCCGGGCAAAATCGAACGACGTATAGAGAGCACGTTTATATTTACTTAGAGCTGTTCCTAATCACTGTGGGGAGGAAGGAGATGTGGAGGCCTCTGCCTTTCGCCATTCCCTGCTCGCCGCTCCCCTCCTTCCCCGGGCTCGGCAGCGCGGGGTGGCCGAGGGACTGCAGGGGAGAGGGAAGAGCGGCTCCGGCGGCGCCCCGGCCGTGCCCGGGCTCGGCGGGCGGGCAGCCCCGGCTGCGCGGGGGAGCGGGAAGATGGCGCTGCCTGGCTCCCTGCCAGCGTTTGTTGCGCAGTTTCACCCGCTCTCCTCCCCCACGGGCGCCATTTTAAGGTCCTTTCTGCTGTCGCTGCGCCGTGTGGGGCGGTGCCGTCGCGCCCAGCCCGGGCCGTATTTCTGTGTCTTGGCTGGGAAACGTTCTTGTCTTGGGCTTTGGGAGCCTCTCCGCGAAATCCTAAAAGCCTTGCTTCCCTCCCGTACCCCACACTCCTTTCCTAGTCCTTGGTCACTGTCTTGGGGGGGGGGGGGGGGTAAAGCGGCTTNNNNGGGGGGGTTAAACAGGCTTGGTTTACATGGGCCCGTCCGCGCAGCTTCAAGCCTGCCAACATCCCTTCTAAGCTTGTTTTCTTACCTCTGAAACGTGTTTCTTGTCATTCAGAGTATAGGAATTTAAAAAAAGATTTGAAAGAACATCTTGTTCTGAACGATGACTAAAAGCATAAAACGTGACATTAAAAAAGAAATCCGCCTTTAAAAATGATCCAGTGTAGTGCATAGGGCAAGGTATTCTAAATTGAAAAGGCTTCAGTACCTTTAAAAGTGCTTGTAAAAATAAAAGCATAGGTAATTTTTTGGTGGGTAGGTTGCTATGTTTGTTGCTGTTACTATCGTTGTAATTTTTTGGTGGGGGGAGGGACTAGCATATTTTCAAGTTTTTATCACTCCTTTATGTCTTAGAGGAAGCTGTCTTTTCTAAATTACTTAATTTGGCAGCTCCACTTCAATATATTTTTAAAGTTTTGTTTTGGTGCTGTTTTTAGGAAGAGCACTGAAAATACTTGCTTTTTTTTTTTTTTCAAAACCACCTTTTGTTTGTTTTAACATTTCTGTATGATCTGCTCAAAGCTTGTGAGGCTTGAGTTTAATGCCAACATCACCTGTACCTGGGAAGAGCAAAGTGTGCTGCCAGACCAACTTAGGCTGTGCCTGCTGAGGAGTGTGGAATCCTTGTGTAGTTCTTAGGTTTATGTTTTTTGACACATCAGAGGAGGGCTTCCCCATTCCTGCTGCTCACTCCTGATGGAAGTGGGAGATTTTTTTAAAATTCAGCAATAATTTTAAGGCTGTTTAAATTTTTTGCCCATTGAAGTGGAAGGGTTTTAAACACACACTCATTGCTTGGAATATGCTAAAAAATTGCCTGGATATAAACTGTTTTTTCTAAAGACTTTCGTGGGGTCAAACTTGTTAATGTTTTGGCTTTGAAAAAACCACACCAGTTGTAAAACTTTAATTCTTTACAGATATTTTGAGTGTGGAGTACAGTATTTGTTCCCGTATTTCAGAAATCGCACCTCCTTGAAGTCACTGTTTCTTGAAGTGATTATTTTTGTTAACAGGAATCTTGGGATCAAGATAATGAAATTTTTTTTAATGGTAGTGTACTTTTATATAATAAAATTTCTCTATTATGTCCTAATGTCTGGGAGATTGTGCGTGGTTTTTTTCATTAATTTGTGAAAAGAGTGAAGAAAGGGCAGAAATGGGATAAAAATGACCGGTTTATATTCTCCTAGGGCCTAATACTTGCCAAATGACTATATATAATCTGCACACTGGCCTGCTTGCATTAAAGCACAGTGTATGCTCATCATGAGTTGAGATCTGTGTTGGGTAGTACTTAAATATTCCAGACCTGTTCTTTTTGGATGTGGTTTTGTTTGTCTGAGCTTAAAAGTTTGTTGTTGTTGCAAGTAGCATTTTGCGTTGGGTATCTCTTGTTTACATTGCTGGAGGAGTGCGAGGCGTTGATACAGTAGCCTGGTTGTGCTTCCATTGATACACCTTGGCTTACTCACTGGTGGGATACTCGTGTGTTTAGGTGTGTGCTTATTTTGTTCATACTTCGAGTGCTTGCTTTGTGTGTGATACCTGTATTCTTGCGTTGAAAATGCTCTCAGTAAATGTGTCGACTCAGTTGAGGTCAGTGGTACAGAGATGGTTCTACTGTAGCTAAGTATTAACATTACCTTAATGGATGTGCAGCTTTCCTGCCCCAGCTCCTTCAAGTGTCCTTTTCCAGTACAGTTTATGTATTTAGTTTAATTGTACTGAGAGGAAAGCCCCAAAGTTGTGCTAGTATAAGCTGCATTTCCAGTTTCCTCCGCGGTCCCTTTCTGTATTCGTGAAGTTTTGTGGCAGACGTAAGTCCATAGTCTAGAGCTGAAGGGCTTTGCAGTCATGGATGCCTGGGTATGCTGCCTGCTGTCTTTCCAGAGTTTTGCCAGTATACTTCCACATGGGTTCCCGAGAAGTTGTATCTGCCTAACTGCAGTTAGGTTTCACCATGAGGCTCTAATGGTCAATGATTGTGCCTCTTCATGCTGCATTAAGCTTGTGGTAAATCTAATGGCTGGTGCTTTTTAGGGTAGATGGAGCAGCGAGTGTGAAAGTGTCTCTAAGTAGTGGCTACAGAGCAAGCATAAGAGCCTCTCTGATAATGTAGTCACTGTTGAGAGAGTTGGCAGAATTCCTTACAGTGGTTCTCCTGGAATAAGCTGCATCTGTACTTGAAAGGTTTTTTATTGTCTTATACCCAGGCCAGCATAGACATGGGGATTGTCTACAAAAACAAGTGTGATTTTCTTTCTTACGGCAGAGGGGAAGCAGTGACAATAATAACCTGTTCTAACATTCATTGTGACCTGCCACTGTTTTAAGGTCAGAATGAGCAGTTTTGGGAAGGCCCTTGTTACACCAACTAGATGCATAAGCACCGGTCTGAACTGAGGTTTTTTCAAGGTCATCACATAGTTAAATGAGTGTGTGTATCCTTATTTTGAAATACTAATTTGTTCCTGCTTTCCTTGTGGGAAAAAAACCCCAACTCGTCTGTTAGTACTATTTTTGCTTTATTTGAGAATTGTTGAGGTTTTAGACAAAATAAAAATTACCACCATTAACTAGCACAAAGAGACTATCAAGTTTTTTTTATTCCTTTTTTTTCTTGCAGTAATTTTAAAATGTTCTGGAATTAAGGAAATCCTTACCAAAAGAAGTAGAAAGAAAGCAGGCAAAATCACTGTAAAAATGTGACACAGTAACCTTCCTCTCATTGAAGGTATTAAGAAAGGGTGGTGAAGGGAAGAGAGGGGAGGTCTGGGGAGAAAGATTTAACTTCATTGTGAGAGACTGATTGATTATTTTTGTAAAGTCTGATCTTACACCTTGTCTCAGGTGGAACTTGCAGTAGTTTTACTGTGAACTTGATCCAAGCATGGAATTTCAAGATCTGATGTTGAAGCTTGAATTTATTGAGATAAATCAACTACAGAAATTATTTTGGTCCCACTGAAATAGGTGGCGAAATCTCCTTTGGTCTTCAGCAAGGCATTGGCTTCAAGGAGGACAGGATGGGTGGCATGGAGGAATTTCAGCTTGGATTTGGGGGTGTTGATATGGACTGCACTGCTGAAGTAGTTACATATCTGTCAATTCATCCTATTCAAGGTTCAGTAGATTTCCCAAACATAATAACTGAAAGGGGTATAAATGGCTGTTCAGATAATTATTGGCAGTTGTTAGCTGATACTTGCTCATGTGAACCATGCTTGTGGCAAGGTTTGGGTTTTAAACTAGTATGGACTAGAGCGACAATGAAAAGGTATTAATTGGGCATTGGTTTATAAATCAGCTGAGAAATGGTCAGTTCATAAAGAAGTTACGGGATTGCAGAATATTTTTTCAGAGTCTTTGAAAACTATACACATGACAAGCATAAAACTTGAGTATTCTCTAATAGAAATAAGGTAAAAACATCTGAGGGACTGACTCAGCATTGCTCGAAGTATTGTTTTGCACAAGTAACATATGCTAACAGTCTGCACTATTGCATACACTAGTTTGTAGAAATGCTTAAGAGCATCTAGTATCTTTTGGGCAGGCAAATGTTTCCTTCTGAAGAACTGCTGAGATTACGCCTCCTTTGCCTCTTTCGGGATGAAACAGGGACCTTTCAAAATGTTTTATGAATATGGAAACTCCTGAGGAATTGTGTATGCAGTGGAGCAGCTTGGAAGACAGAGCCCAAAATAGGCCGTAGCATAGTGAGGAGGGTAGTCACTGCTGGGGGAAAGGTCTGAGCCCAGCCTTTAGCCTGGGGAGTCCCATGGGATAGGGAAGTGTCCTGAGTTCCAGGCTGAGGTTACTCTTGATTTTTTTCTGTGTGGTTTAAAAAAGTCTGTTTCCTGATGAAAGTCTTTTCAAGATTGTGGTATTGCTGAGAGCAGCTCTGTATGCAGTAGGAAGAAGATTGTGTTGAATAAATTAGATGTTCTGTGCTGAACATGTGTGTCTGAGGGAAACCAGACTGTAGATAGCCACACTGGGCATTCACATGTGTACTTGGTGTGTTGTCTGTAGCTGGATGAGCCTTTAGTATCAGATGTACTGTTAGTTGAACTGCACATTTCCTTTTTTTTCATTAACATACTAAAATATCACTGTAGTTTTCGGAAGTTTGATAAGTTACCACATTTAGCAAACTCAAAATCAGTATTTTTTTAATGGCGTACTAAAGGGAAATAAAATGCAAGAGTTGGATAAACAGCCTGTTGTAGGTTGTCTGTGTTTTAGTGTGTGGTTTTTATTTCCTTCTGCGTGTGGAGCTGGTATTTCACAGTTGTGTAACAATCCTGCTTGTCCTCTTAGGTGTTCATCTGCCAGATCTTAAAAACCATGGAGAGGCATAATGTTGTGCCTAGCAATTCCTGAGAGGAAGCACTTTTGTGTCCCATTTCTTGTTGCTATTTTTCTGATTCCTGAATAGTTTGTATTTTTTAGAGTAGTTTTTCTTAGAAAGGTTTTTCATAATTCTTTTGAATATTTAAAAATTACCAATTTCTTCTCATACTCTGTTGCATATAGATGTTTTTGCAATATTGGTGATTAAATTCAGTTCCACAGCTAACTTCAAGCATTAGAAATTTATCTTAAAAGTACTGTTCAGATTTAGATTCTTGGAATGAAAACATATTTTTGTATATTTATAGTTAGTGTATATTTTGCTTGCATAATGTTACTAGGTTAGAATCCCAAATTTTTTACTTTGTTAGCTGTTTTTTAGAGCACAGTTCCTGGTAGATTTTGCAGCAGTGTAGTAGTTGCTTTTTTTGATTACTCTGGAAAAGAAAATATTCATAAGGAATAATTCCATATTGTAGAATATAAGTACAGCATAGTTTATAAGTGAGTAGTTAAGGCTTTGTGCCTTACAAAGCGCATTTTAAAATTAATTTTGTTTCCTTACTCCTGTTGTCCTGAAATGACAGTTTTTGGAAAATTATGGCTTTTGAGTGAGAATTTGCAAAGAATTTTTCAGTATTTACCTCTTTTCCACTGAGAACTGTGCAGCATATGATTTTTTTACAGTAATGAGAGGGGGAAGTGGAAATAACTCTTAATATCAATTTTTGTATTCCATCCATGTAAAAATAAATTTCTTGAAAACAGAGAGCTTGACATGGTGAGCAGCTCTTAAGTTGATTATAAGATAACAGTCTTGGTTACTTACAAGAATCTGAAATTCACTTCTCAAGATACTGGATTGCTCAAAAGTAGTATTGACTTGAAATTTAAGAATAAACTATATGGTAATAAGGGTTTGAGTTTATACTCTTTTCTTACACTTCTGTGTTGCAGAGAATGCAAATGAGGTCTGATTGTTCCTGTGTAGGAGTTTCCTTCACTGAATCCGAGGCTGCCTGTTGGATAGGAACGTGAGAGAGAACTGACAGGGTAAGGCAGGCAGTGGTTACAGCACTGTAGCAACCTGAAGTGCACACTGCTGGTATGTTACCCAATGGGTGATAAAACTCGGATTTTTTCCCCCGATTCAGAAGAGCACTGAGGAAAATATTAACACTCTGGAAATTAATGAGAGTTGTAGTGGAAATTTATGTGAGGGAGGGACTTCAGTTCTGAGTGTTCGACCTCTGCCGTCAGTGTGGAGTCACTTAATGCTGCTGCAATCCTTTTATGTAATTTAGCAAGGGATGGATTGGGTTAATAGAGTTATCTGATATCCGTGCTCAGAAAGCTTGTGAGGGATGAAAATGCCACCAATTTGATGTAGCACACTCAGTTCCCAGCAGTACCATTCTGTGCAGTGACTGTTGCAATAACTGATCTGTTCTGGTTTTGTTGTTCTGGTGTCTGTTGTTCCAGTGGCAATGTGTTTCTTTAGATATTCCGTAGTGGAGTTACTATTTACCGTCGGGATTGTAGGTTAAAATTCCGAATGGAGTATGGTAGAGCAACAGAACAATTTAGAAGATTTGATAGGCCAGGTTCATTATAAAGCATGAGAGACATCTCCTCGGAATTCTTGCTGACAGGATGTATACAAAGTCATATTGAAGTTGTGAGGATTAGTGAGTGTATGTCACTAATATATGTCAACAGTAATTGCTTCAGGTGCTACGTATGTTACTGTGTGCAAGTTTGATTATCTCCCATTATAAAGGTTTAGCTACAGCAGTCATTACCTTGCTCTAAAGCATCAATTTCCAAAGGTCAGTGTTCACTCTTGGGAGTCTTGCTGCCAGTCAGGGATTGATCCCATGTATTTGCACAAAACTTTTAAGTCTAGATTTGTCCAACAGTTTTGCAGATAAATTTATTTACATGTTACTTACCAGGTTTTGATATTGATTATAATCACACCTTTTGGAAATGATTGCTCTAGATGTTGCTCTTCTAAACTATCCATTCGCTTGTGCTTTTTGCAGAAAGTGAAAATAGTAGTTTATTGTTTTGTATCTGAAGTGATCTATTAAGGCTGTGTGAAATTATAAGTGACTTTGAGAAAGGAAAATAATTCTTTTGTGACAAGCTTGAATATAACTTGAGTAAATTTAAGATCCAGTGCTTACAGCTCTTAGAATACGGATAATATGTGAAGCATATGTTAATAGTTGGACTGCTTCCGGGCAAATCTAGTTTTAATGACGCTGGAGGTTGTAGACTCTGCATGTGTTACATGATTCTGTGGATTGTGTAGCGTGTTGGTTAAAAATTTAGGCTGGTAAGGACCACTAGGGGTTACCTGGCCCTGCCCCCTGTTGTAAGCAGAACAAGCTTCACTGTTAGAACAGGTTGGTCAGGGCCATTTGGATTTTGAAAATTTCCAAAGAGGGTGATTCCACCCTCTTGCTTGAACATTCTTGTTAGCGAATGTTTTTCCTTGCATCCGGTTGGGATCTTCTGTGTTACATGTTTTGGCCTTTGCTTCGTGTCTTGCTGTGTGTTGACGAGAAGAGACCTGCTTGTCTCATCTTAGTGCCCCTTTTAGCAGGCTGCAGGTAGCACCTGGGTTTGCCTTCTGTTGTCCAGGCTGAAGAAAGGGAGTTCCTTCATGTGACCACAGGATTTGACTTGCGCTTGTTGGACTCCTTCACGTTGTTTTGTATTTCTTTTAAGAACTGTGTGTATGTGTAAAAGCTGAACACAGATTGCAGCTGGGAGCTCACAAGTGCTGATAGAAAGGAAATAATCACTCCCCTGGACCGCTGTCTGTGCTGTGCTAATGTGAGGGCGGTGGTTGTATTCACATGTGTGCTACAGCCCCACACATGCTTTAAGCTGACTGAAGCACTGCTCCCTTCCCCCTCTCTTGTGCTGGCACTAACACTGCTGTAGCCCTGTGGCAAGCCAGAACCAATCAAGAAGCTCATCCTAAGCTGAAACAGATCAATGTATTTTATCAGATCGGGTTTTTTGTTCCAGATGACTCTTCAAAGCCTTGAGCTGACCCAGGGAAAGTGGATGAGAGGAGGGCAGGACTGCTCTATTCATCTTTCGTTGCTCTTTGCTCTGTAGTAGGTCAGAGTGTTGAAATGAAGGCAGAGGCTTTAAGGCCAAGTAATAATAGTCTCCCAGAGGACTGGCTTGCATAGCTGGGATTTCCTTGTTAGTTTTATTGCTTTCAACTTCTTTCGTATTCTGTTTGGGAGCATGTGATAAAGGGCACTCTGGTTATTTCCTGAAAGAGATAGGCAGGGCTTCTTGCACAAGTACATGTGATCCAAGTTGAAATCTATGCTATATTCACTAGTGTGGTAGCAAGCTACAGGGAATATCTGTGCTGGGTTGTGACTAATTAGTGAGGATTGCCCTTTGTAAATTAGTTGGATGCACTAGCAGGGCTGTTTGGCCTACTTCTTATAAGCAGATTTTTGTGGCTTTTTTTAAAGACGCTGTGGACCAGTATTGATAATTAGACATTGCTAGGCTACATTGTAACAGTGCTCCAGCAAGTTGTGTGACTCTTCCCAAGGTGCGTTTTCCCCAACTGTCTGTAGCGTGGGCTCTTGGCAGGGCCCTGGGTGCATTGATGGGCCTCAATGGCCCAGGCAAGCCTCACCTAGAGCCTCCACTGGCTGAAGTCTCCAAAGACTGATTTAAATATGGAAGTGAGTCAGTATTTAAGGGTCTAGGCCAGTGGTCTCCAAATGTTTTTGGATTGCATACCCCTATTGGTAAGATTTTTGAGCATGCACCCCCGTTATATGTATATTTATTTACATACACAAGTATACGTGTGTATATTAAAACTTCAGTAGTACATGAGGTTTTAATATTTTCTTCTTGCACCCCACTGGATTGTCTTGCACACACCCCACTTTGAAGACCACTGTTCTAGGCTTCATAACTCTTAACTCCGCTCATTGTGGCAAGTTTTATTTTCAAACTCCCCTGGCTTAATATAGTTTATACCCATTTCATACATCACTCATTGCTTTGTCCACTGTATGTTAACAAACAGTGAGGAGGACAGAAAACCAGAAAAGATAGTTGGCAAGAAAAGTGACAAACCTTTCTATCACTTGTGCCTTAGAAAGTGCTTTAGGAAAATTCCACAGGACAGGCTTGCTTTTATTAACACACTTTTAAATGATCATCTGTGTCAAGGTCATGTGTTGGTCAAATTCCTCTTTTCAAAGCAGACTGAATGACTACTTTTGGGTGAATTTGCTTTTGGGTGTGCAAGTACTCTGTCTTGATTGTTTGCCACTGCCTCTGTTGCTCTCCTGAAATTAACAGGGCACTAATCGTTTGGTAATCCTTGTTGAAAATAGGCATCAGTTAAAAAGATTTAAACCTGCAGTGTCCTCCTTTCAGCTGGGATAGAGTTGATTTTCTTCCTAGTGGCTGGTACAGTGCTGTGTTTTGGCTTTAGGATGAGAATAACACAGTGATGTTTTTTTTAGTTGTTGCAGAGCAGTGCTTGCACTAAGCCAAGGCCTTTTCAGCTTCTTGTAGTGCCCCGCCAGTGAGGGGGCTAATTTGTATTTGCAAGTAGTAATAAATACTGTGACCAGTATTTATGACTAGAGGGGTCCTGCCTCCAGCTGGGGGAAGGAAGGCGACTACCAGGTTTATTGGACTGTGGATTTGGTACATCAAAGCCACAGGAGATACAGGACTCATTTCTACAACAACCTCATGGACACCTAGGCCGAAGAGTTGGATATATCATCTTCGCTATCATGCATCAGCCTCTGGGAAAATCAAACAATACAATGGACTGTTAAAGGCCACTCTGAGAGCAAGAGGTACTGGGACATTCAGACATTGGGATATCCATTTAGCAAAAGCCATCTGATTAGTTAATGCTACGGATCTGCTAAATTGGCTGGACCTGCCTGATCAAAACTTTCATATACTTTTCTTCTTACACCCCACTGGATTGTCTTGCACACACCCCACTTTGAAGACCACTGTTCTAGGCTTCATAACTCTTAACTCCATCCATTGTGGAGGGGATTGTAGAAGGGATAAAGTTCCCACTCATTATAGAAGGGGATAAAGTTCCTATAGTGCACATAGAAAATTATTTTGTGGAGGGCACTCTGGGTTGTTCCTGTCTTGGGCAAGGGCAAATCCATCCATGAGATTGCATTTGCTCAAGGACCTGGGTGCACTCAGTGGGTAATGCAGAAGGATGGGAAAGTCCAATATATGCTCAAGGGGATTTGATTTTGGGTGAGAACAACCCATGATGGCGTTAATTGCTGTATAATACTGTAATAATACTGTATTTCATCACTGCTCTGGTTGCTTTATGCCATATCTATGGTATTTCAGTAAGAATTACTCAGATTAATGAAGAGTGAGTACTGATGAAACCGAGCAAAGTGGAGTGATGATGGAACCAGACTTCAGCATGTAGTAGTCCCAACACCACATATCATCTCTTTCTCTTTGAAGGACTGATATGACAGATGGAGCCCAAAGTCCTGGACTAAATGAACTCAGTGGACATCTTAGAGGGATGGCACATAGACTATGGGCCTATATGTCTGCATATATCTCAAAAGACAGGAAAGGTGGTTGTGATTATTTGGGATGTACTGGAAAGTGTGGGACCTGGACATGATGAGATTGGTATAGAATAAGGGGTGGATATTGTCCTGGTTTTGACTGGGGTAGAGTTAATTTTCTTTCTAGTAGCTGTGTTTTGGATTTAGGATGAGAATAATGTTGATAGCACACTGATGTTTTAGTTGTTGCTGAGCAATGTTTGCGCCAAGTCAAGGACTTTTCAGTTTCTCACAGCAATCCGCCAGTGAGGAGACTGGAGGTGTGAAAGAAGCTGGGAGGGGAAACAGCCAGCAGAGCTGACCCCAGCTAACCAAAGGGATATCCCATACCATATGTGGAACAATAAAACTGGAGGGAAATGGCCGGAGGGTGATGGCCCATTGCTTGGATTGAGCTGGGCATCAGTCAGCAGGTGGTGAGCAATTGCATTGTGCATCACTTCTATTGAATATTCCTTTATCATGGCTATTATTTTCCCTTTCTTTTTCTGTCACATTAAGATGTCTTTATCTCAAGTTCTACCCTTTTTTTCCTGATTCCCTCCCCTGTTCCACCTGGGGGAGTGAGCAAGTGGCTGTGTGGTGCTCAGCTGCCTGCCAGGTTAAACCACAACGTGCAGTTACATGGTTGTGTTCATCTTGGGTATGTGTGGTGAAATAGGAACAGAATTTGGTCTAAATAGGTAGGTTTATGACTTGGCTATGAGCTTGATGGTTCTTTCACAGACCACGTACCCCTGTGAGTCTGTTTAAATTGCACGTTGCTCCAGTGGTACTTCTCAAATCACTGCCATGCAGCATCCTGTTAGTGCCGTGTTGCTTAGGCGTGTTTGTGGGGATGTTGAGACTGTAGTGATCTATCTGTGTGTTTCTGCAGAGCCCCTTAGGCAATGAATGCTCATTAAAACACCTTTTGAATGTAGCGAGAGCTGTGTGTAGTTAAGTGGCTCTATGATGGAGCATTGATCAGCTGTATAAAAGCTTGGGGTTGGTTTTACACAGGTGAGCTCTTTGGTAAACCAGCCTTAAAAATTGAAATGGTGACATTTTTTTTTTCCATGTGTGACAGAATTCTGCTAGCGCTGACAAAAATGTTGTTAAAGCTTATTAAGAAGGTGCACTTCTGAAGGGAACCGGTTGTGATTTTTGGTGTTTATAAAAAATGCAGCTGTTTTCTTTGGGGGTTGTTATCTGTCCTAAACTGGTAGGAGTTTACCGTATGTTGCATAGATTTTTCTTGTATCACGTTTATCTGATAAAGCCAAATGTATGTTCAGCTAAAGGGTGTAATAGTGAAGATTATGTATTGCCATTAGGGTTTTCTCACATCAGTGTTTTCATGCATTTTATTTTCCTTCTGATCATTATATGCAAGTTTTGAAGAATTCAGTGAACTTAACAAATTTATCTTAATTTGCATCAATTGTTTTAATACCTCCAGGAGTATTAATTGAACAAAGTTGTGTGTCGTCACTTCTGCTAATGGTGAACCCTTATTATAATAAAATCACAGGGAATATTTGGTTATGTAAAGAAAAGACATTTTATTGTGTTTAAATAATGCTGTCAGTATTGCCATAGACACATGGGTTAGGATATTCAAAAGTAGGTTTGCAGTGTGGAAACAAAGATAATTTTGACTTTTGGTAAATTTTTGCTTTTGGTTAGCTGGGAGAATTTGGAACCTTGTTCTTGAGACACGGGTATGCTTTCAGCAGTTAGAGGAAGTAACAGCTTTCTGTAAGTGGTACTATCAGTAAAGTTAAAGCAGAATGCTAATTGCTTATTAATTTGTTCTTAGTACTACATGTTTACATTTAAATTTCATGACATCGTACTATGTCATGCCACTTGCTTAGCATTAAATTGCAATATCAGTGCTCAAGCTGGTGGCTCTATGCAAGAGTAAGCAGATGGAATACTGAATTGTGGGAGAAATTGCTTTTCTTAAGGTGCATAATCACTTCATGAATGCTGATTTTTGTCAACATTGAGATAATTCTCGGTAGCTGTGCTTTGTTTTTCTGTTCTCCCAGAGAGGTGATACCGAATGATCCTTATACTGACACATGCTCCATTTCTGCTTCACCCTCACTGTAAACTAAAGCACAGAGAAAGAAAAAATCTGAATAAGGCTATGCAGTATAGAGGACACGGTACCCTCTGCTAGTCTACAGTATAAGCTATTTTCAGAACCAGTGGAGTATAGAAAAATTTCAGGAAGGAGGTTACGGAATCACAGGACAGCCAAGGTGGAAATGAATATCTGGAGATCACATTATCCCTTGTCCTGCTCAGAGGAGGCTCTTCCAGAGCAGGCAGGTCAAGGCTGTGGTCCAACTGCGTTCTGGGCATCTCTAAGGATGGAGAGTCCATAACTTTGCTGAAGAACTTGGGCCAGTACTTGACTACCCTCAGAGTTTCATAAAAGAAAAGTTTTTTCCATTGTCTACATAGAGTTTTTGGTTTATTTTGTTTTGATTTGTGCCCCTTACCTCTTGTTCATTTACTGGATACCACTTAGAAACGTTTGATTCAGTATTCTTAACACCCTCACACCAAATATTTATACACAAGATAAAGATTTCCCCACACTTTTCTATTCATCAGGCAGAACAGTCCTGGTGGTCTCAGCCTCTTGTATAGCAGGTGCTTCAGCCCCTTCATTGTTTCAATCATTATGGAGATCAGGATGAGGAATGCTTCATGTGGATCTCTGGTCAGGGAGAGTAAGTTTCTATTTGGCAAGAAGTAAGAGAGAGAAGAGAATGAGTTAAAGCCAAAACTGTGTTAAAACATTTGAGTGACAAGTATGACAGCACATTGTTTAAGGGAAGTTGAAAAAAAAAACAAACGTGGAATGCAATGATCAACTTGATGTGATGAGAAAATACTGTAAAGATGAGACTGGATAACTTAAAGGAAGCCAGGGTACCAAGAGGTTTTGGAAATACTGCCATCAGTTGATGATTGAACTGGTGGATTAGATGGGATGGTCCTGAGAGTTACTGACAAGGACAAGGGAGATGATATTCTGAGAGTTATGATGAACAGGAGAGCCCAGAATGTGCAAACAAAAGCTTTGAAGGAGCAGCAGTTGGAGGGGAGAGTGAGTGTGAGAGTGTTTTTGGTGCAGCAGTACCTCATGGAGTAGGCAGTGTGTGAGGGAGTTGGTGGTCACGACACTGTGAGGCTGAAAATGCTCTGCATTGGATACTTGCCCTCAGTTTGGGCAGTGCACATAAATTCCCTCCCTACCCATTGTTAAAAGGACTGTCAGAACTCTGTACTATTAAACAAAGTTTAAGTACCCTTCTGAGTATTGCTGAGGAGAAACTGGAAATGGCCGTATTGTCGCTTAGCTATTGCCAAGGAAGGTCTGTTAGAAAACAGTGTTTCTTTTAATGCTTAGTCATGTTTTGGCTACAGTTTTGGTTCTGGGCTGTAGCAGCATCCTCATGACACTGACCTAAGTTTATTTACCTTTTTGGCTGCTCAGTCGTACAGCCACTAATTTGTAACAGCCTTCGTAGGTTCTGTCGTGTTTGGTTATTCCCTCACTGGGAGTAGCCGGGAATAAATTCCTCTAGAAGCATTTTAATTGGACTCTTAGATTGCATTCAGTGTTGATATTTTTACTACTTGAAGTCATAGAAATTCTTTTTAATCAGTTGGGTTAATCATTTGTCTTTCTTTGATTTAAAATTCTAAAAACCCTCTGAATGGTGAAACATTGCATGGGATTTTATAAATCTTTGCATGTGACTGAATTTGATTTTGAGATAAATCAGCAGATATCTGTAGAAGGTGCAGGTCTACTTAAGAACTTTGTCAATAGTAGACAGCTATCAACTTCATAAATTGTTTAATAAAAAAATACTGAGATATTCTAAATTGGTTTTGTTGTGGAAAACAAACTTTAATCCTCTCCTTCTTTATTCTAGTTGTCATGGATGATGACGATGATGAATCCTGTCTCCTTGATCTTATTGGGTAAGTTTTCCATGAGTAATTATTGCAGAAAAGCTGGGAATAATAATTTTGCAAAATCATCTTCTAGAAGGTGATTCTATCTCAGTATTGTCTAAAGATGAGGTGACTTGCAATGAAATGAGCAGACATGCTTCACTTCTTCCATGTGGAGATGTGTGGATTGCAAAGCCTTCAGTCCCGGTGGTTACTAGCTGACAGCCCACTTGCTGACATTCTCCTCGGGAGAGGCTAAGGAATGTGTGTTTGTGGAGAATGGATTCTCTTCTCAGGTAGTGGTAATACCAGATCAGTGTTGATGCATGTTCCTAGGGATGTTACTACAAACTTCACTGCCAGTAACTTTTTTTGATCAAAACCCGAAAGATCTCAATTCTTTTGGTGGAACTAGATAATTTATTAATACTGTGCTTGTATTTTGAGGGAAAAGTAAAATTATTTTTTCTTACATATATAAGAAAAAAAAGTATTTTCTTATATATATAAATTTTTTTCTTATATATTTTTTCTTACATACAAATACTTAAAGATTTCATTTCTACTAATAATACACATTTGCATCTAAATGTTAGAAAAAAAGAATAGCTCTGTACTGTTGTGTATTCTCAACAAACAAGAATTTACCAGCATTTTGGTCAAAGATACTTGATTTTAATAAAATCAGTGATTTTTAATGGTCATGTGGGTTGTTGGGGTTTTTGTTTGTCCCCCTCACCCTTTTTCCATAACAGATTTATATGGAGTTTTATAATTCTGTATGTCAATCTCCGAAAATAATTAGGATAGCTGAAGCATGAGCAAGTTTTGTGTGGATTGTGTATGTGACAAGTTGCCTTCCTTTGGCTACCATCAGTGTCAGTATTCAAGAACAGATAATATGCTATAAATGCATTGAAAACACAAGAAGAGAGTTGAGCTTTTCACGCACAACACTTTGTTCATACTCTTCTGGAAATTAGTCTGACATCAGTCTCATACCAGCTGTTAAAAGATCATTCCCAGTTCATACAAGAATTTTTTACTGTCTTAAGTGTAGGAAATAAATAGACTTTTTACCTTTCTCACACATCTGAAAACTTCCAGTGAAACCAGTGAGAGTTTTAACTTCAGAAAAACCAAAACATCACCACAGTGGCTGCTGTAGTTTGAGGGTTGCTCTGGATGCTGTAACAAAAGCAGTGCCGGTAAAGGCTCAGTTACATTCTGTGAGGTAGCTGTTGTATGAGGTTACTGATTGTGGCCATATGAAAACACTTCCTGCTTGGAACACAAAGATGATCACGGGACAATTAAGTGCTCTGTTATGAGCACGAATCATGAGGATCCTGGTGCAAGATCACAGGTGGTCCAGAAAATGAAGTGCTTTCTTTACAGATGAGTGTTTGTGTGAAAAATTAGTGTTCTTCCTGCTGCTGGCAGCAATTATTGTCTTAAGCATCTAGAAGACTGGAAAACGATTTTTTTTTCATCTGATCTGTGATTTGGTAAGTGCCTTTTAGAATTCCTTCCTTACTAAACACAATATTTAAGATGATGAAGTGTTTTTAATTTTTAATTGCATTTTGCACGATTGAAAGACAGTGACAGTAATTAGTATTAAATGGCCTGGTTATTTTACTGATAAAATTCATGAGCATAATAGAACCCTATATGAAATCATGAGTTCTGTGCTCTTTAATTTTTGAAATTCAGTGAAATATACTATGAAAATGACATTTTTATTTTAAAATATATGTAACCACTTCAGTATTGTAAGCATAATAGTACCATGAAGTCCCTGCCAAGTACTGTCTAACATGTCTTTTGTAACCTCGTGAACACAGTTTGTTTTTTAAAAGAAGAAAAAGAGGAGTAGAGATGTGTTTGTCCTTTTAGAAGAGTAGTTGTGAACCTGAAAGATCTTTAACTTTATGCCTCTTTCTTTTCTAGGACCATCAAGCAAGAAGGAGACATTTTTAATTACTGCTTTTTTACATGAGAATCTCCTGCTTTTAAAAAATGTTTTATTATTACTTGTTAATCAATAAACATGTTTTAAAAATCAAAGAAAACCATGTCAGTTTACTCTTTGTGCTAAGGGAAACACTGTTTAATTGTTGCATTAGAATAATCCCGTGTAACACAGCCTTCTATTCTCTTTACTTGGTCTATACATAGAGTTAAATTAAAGTATGTGTATTTGTTTGAATTTCTGACACTTATTCTCACTTATTCAGACTACATTTTTAATATGAGTTTTATTTAGTGCTAGTGCTAAGTTAATTAAATATGCTGAAATTAATAATATTTAGTCTGTTATTCCTATGGTTGATTTCGCTTGGAAAAGGTGCCCCTTTTTCTTCATGAGGGGACTGTTACTCTGGCAATCATAAATTTTTATTAACTTGTGTTAAAGGTGACAGAGAACATATCTGACAATCAGGTTTGTAAATACCCTATTATTAGATGCTAGCTAACCAAGGCATTATAGTCTAGCTGTAGAAGAGGTGTTACCTGTTTTAGTTCTCACAATATTCTGTGGTAGTATATTCCTTAGGTCTTGTACTGTGTGCTGCCATAAAATACCACGTGTTTTAAGAGACTATGAGTAACACCCTCAGAAGGGAAATAGAGTGCAACTAACGTTTTGTGATCAACACAGTTTATTAGGTGAAATGCCTTGTTAAAATGGCAGCAGATATGATCAGCATCTGGAAGTTGTGCTGATACAGAAACACAGATCCGCAGATGATATAAACTTTCAACTTTGCCTTGGATTCAAAGGAAGATGTGTTTTTACTAGAAACCTGGAGTACAGTGTGTGGCTTAGTTAAATTAGCCTCATTAGTAGAATGGACTTCCAAAAGGTGTTAACTTCTTTATCTTTTTTCCCCCCTTTAAGGGACCCACAAGCGCTGAATTATTTTCTACATGGACCTAGTAGTAAATCGGTAAGTAGCATTGCTGTATATTAGACATAGATAAGTTTCATTGAGTGTATTATTTCTAAACATGATTTTTGTATTTTACCAGAGCAATGAAGACTTGACTAATGCAGAATATTCTGTAGCCAACTCAAATTCAATTTTCGCCAACTCCAATGTAAGTGGTCAGGAGATAAATTACATTAGTATTGAGATTGCATGCTTCTGTATGGTTTTACTTGGCTTTTATAAAACTGAATGAAGTAGATGTGGGTTTCAACTTCTTTTGTGTGGAAACTTTGAATACTAACATAGAACCTATTTTGTGCTCTTAGTATTTTAAGTATTGCAGTGGGGAATTAATTGAAAAATACTGTATTATTGGGGTGTGTTTTGTAAATATGTAAACCGGCTTGCTGAGCAGTGAAAATGCTCTCTGGTATAACTCCCTCTAGTAAACTGCACTCCTGGCTTTAGTGGTTGTGGGTGTAGTAGTACTCAAAGATAGACCTTGAAGATTAGTCATTCATATGTTTCCTGTGTATGTTAGAATGGCTTTTTGTTTCTTATTGTATGTAGATTCTGAGCTGGCAGTTTTTAAAAAATTAATTAATGGGTTGGTTTTTTCTCTTTTTGTATTTTTTTCTTTAGACTCAGGAGGTAGTTTTGGTTGTGTCCTCCCTGTAACTTCAGTGTTAATGAAGTTGCTTTAAATTCATTAGGTGTTGCAAGAAGTCTTCAGTGTTCCTTCTTGCCAGGACTGTACTGCAGTCCTTCACCATGTTTCACACAGTGAGGTTGTGGAATCTCAACCCTTGGTAATAAATTCAAGGCTGATCTGCTCTAGTGTGGGTGATAGTCATGCTTTGAGTAGAACGTTGGACTGGATGACTTAGAGATCCCCTCAGACGCATATTTCTTTGGTTTCACTGGTGTGTTTTTTTAAACAACTGAATTGTTAATCCCACAATTAAGTTATTTGAATACATAGAATAGGAATTTCCTGGTAATTCCTCTTCCTGTAGTACTGTTATCTTGACTCTTGTTGGTTTGTCCCATGTTCGTTACAAGATATGTGGATACACTTGTAGGTGTGTTAAATAACTAGCATGAAGAAATGCTGAGAACTGTTAATCTGTGTGTGGAGAACTAATGACTTTCCTGTAGGCACAGTAGTGTAACGGGAAGTGTTCGTCCTGTCGTTCCCCTTTCAGGATCGTTATTAATTATTGTAGAAGAAGCAGACGAGCTGGTTGAGATAATGTTGAGGGAGTAGGGTACCAGTGGTAACGGTATACCCAATTTTCAGCTCATGGGGGACAGTGGTTTCAACTTGGTACCAGGCTGGCATTAGCAGACAGCAGCTTCCTGTGCACAGCACTGGCAGAGGTGGGGTTTGAGTACTCACCCTAAGAAAAACCAGGTTTGGGGGGAAAAAAGGGTGACATGTGACATGCATTTGTCATAGCCTAGACTTCCTAATTGTTCTTTGTAGACATCCTTCTGATAAGCATGACTAGGTAGGCAGGAGTCAGGTGTTTCTGGTATATTTTCAGAAAGTGAGTTTCTTTGAGTAATTTTGAGAGGCAGTGGGAGATTCTGAACAAGGTTGATTTGTTGCGTAGGGAGTAGCAGTTGGAAGAAATAAAAATATTTGGTGAAAGCTAAGAGCTCTTGGGTATATGAGATTGGGGGTAGGTAATCTAGAAGGCAGTGGTCAGAGGAGCAGGAATTCCTAGTGCCTGTTCCTAGGATGACATACTACATTTTAATTCTCAGCACCTGTTCCTCTCATGCTCTGTCCTCATCCTTTTATATCTCCATAAGGAACACCAATGCCATCTTCTCTTCCCTCCTCCCTCCCGTGATAGCCCATTGCTGACATAAGTGAACAATGACTTGATTACAAATACAGATTCTTATGGTGCATTGGGAAGGAACAAATGTTACCATAAACAGATGGTTTAACAGTCCCTTCTCATAAGATGGAATATCTGAAAAGTTACATGCTTCTGGGGTTTCCGTCATTAAAGTTTTTGCAGATACTGAAAGTTCTATCTTTGTATGTATTCGGAGCTGCTATCGTGAAGTAGGATTGACTGTCTTGCTGCCCGTCTCATGCCTTTCAGTGGCAGAGTTTACAAATTCAGTGTCGAGGGTTCAGTGCCTCAGCTGGTAATCATGCTCAGCCAGCACCTAACACAAGCAAGATGAAGTTCCTGCTGACTGAAGGAAAAGAAAGCACTGTCTACCCTTCCCACTCCCTTACACTGCCACCAGTCCCCCATCCCCACCTTCCCTGAGTTGATTGAGTCTGTACCACCTCTGCTGATTCCAGGTTGGTTTCCTGTGGCAGTTTTCATGGGAGGGTTTCCTAGCCATTGCCCTGGTACCTGGCTTGTACTGGGTGGCTGCTTCCATTATCCTATTACAATATAATAGTACAGCATATGAGAGCAGAGTATGCATGGAGCCAGTGAGAATAAGACTCTTCTTGTTGGTCAGCAGGTTCATGAAGCTGCAGAGGCTTTGATTTCTTCTTGAAATTAGCATGATATTCTGCATGGTTTTTCTGAATCTGGAGAGTAGTGATTGAGATGTTAACTTGTAAGGTTCCAGTTCTTGCATATAAAATTGTTTTCTGGTTTTAAATAGTCCTGGGAGCAGGGAATGAAACTTGGGATTCTCTGTTCCAGTGGGAGAGTTTTAAGCTATTAATCTTGATTGCATGTAATATTATTTATTTGTGTTACTATTGGTAGTAGTAGTAGTTGTTAGTACTAACTGGAATAGTATTAGTGGAACTGTTTAAGTTACACCGTTATAAAAGATTTCAGTTTGGTTATTGTCGTTGGAGACAAGTTACAGATGCAATAGGGAATTCTCTCCAGGAACCTGACAGTTAAGAGTCCTAATTATGGCCTAGTTAGTGATTCCTTTTTGCTTTGCCTGATGGTAGCTAGAGGTACAGTTGAGAACCTGATTTGTAGCTTTAGGTGTTCATGAGGTTGAGACGCTGAGACATTTAACCAGTGGTTTAATTCCTCTGTTAACATGAATGTTAAAAGCTTGCTGTAGCTTTATAGCTGTAACTTGAAAATATTTTATCTATTCTTAAGAAAAATCTTTTATTATTTTAAAGCATGACTGAAGTTTCAGAAAATACACAGGTTGTTTCAGAAACAGGTTGGGGTAGAATTCTGAATAAATATGCTTGGGGAACTGAAGTTAGGGTGGGGACATCATTGCATGGGATAATTATGGCTTGCAGCATCTTTACATTGTTTACATGAGGTGTAAACAAGCATCTATGACCTTCAGGGAGTGAAGGCTCAGAGTATGTGACTGGTAGTTGCACACCCACAGTTTCCATTTATCCTGACCTAAAAAGAAACTGGTTGTTGCTTCTGAATAGCTGAGATGTGATCATGCAATCTAGAAAGGTGTGCTTTGCCTTATTTAAAACTATTGCGGGTATTATTATGCATTTACATTTCTCAATCTAGCTGCAGAAACCTGATGCTTGTGTTGTCTCGAGTTTCTGGACAGAACTTTGTTTTAGGAAAATCTTGACAGTAGGCCAGAGTAAATAGGTTTTGATTTTCCTTATCACGGTGTTTATGGATGTGGATTTGAAATATTTTTTCATTAAAGGTGCCACTTAATATTTGTGGTAGTTCCAGTGTTTATAGTTTCAGTAATCTTTTTACAATCATAAACCACAAAGTCTGTAATTTTTTTTTCTTACTGCCTTGTTTCTAAAATTTTTTAAACAAGGAATTAGCATAATGTTTTAACTTTACTAAATGGTCACTAGTTTACACTAAGTGATTACAGAAATGCTGGTAGGCTTTTGGAGATGAATCTCATTTGATAGAAGTCAGTTAAAGGAAAGCTTTCTCCTGCCTTTTCTTTGCTTATACTGTTACTACTGAAGCTTTGCCCCATAGTGAATTACAGTGGAGGTGTTTTCACTCCTCATTTGTTTTATCCTTTTTTTGGTAGTGTGCTCAGCTTGAGGAAGGGAAAATGGTAGAGAGCATTTCATGTCCTCTTGAAACAGTGCAGCTGCAGAGCTAAGTGCTGTGTATTGAGAGATTTGAGAAGGGAGAGGAGCGTTTCCAGCAGTCTGAGGGTGTGAGCAGGATGTCCATGACCTGTTTGTGCTGGCTCGCTGTATCAGTCAACATCACCCTGCACATGCTATGGGAAGAGTATAATTCTGTGTGGAAAGTTTGCTTGCGTGAAAAATAACTAATGAGGAAACAAGGCAGATACTGGAGTTTCTGAAAGTGATTTATTTCTTGTTTTACATTTCAGAACACTGATCCTAAGTCGTCTGTAAAAGGTGTAAGTGGTCAGCTTGGAGAGGGGCCTAGCGATGGACTGCAGCTGTCCAGTAGCCTTCAGTTTCTTGAAGATGAACTTGTGTCTTCTCCTTTACCTGATCTTACTGAGGATCAGCCTTTTGATATTCTTCAGAAGTCCTTGCAGGAGGCCAATATTACTGAACAGACTTTGGCAGAAGAGGCGTATTTGGATGCCAGTGTAGGTTCTAGCCAACAGTTTGCACAAGCTCAGCTTCATCCTTCTTCATCAGCATCCTTTACTCAGGCTTCTAATGTTTCTAATTACTCAGGTCAGACGTTGCAACCTATAGGAGTTACTCAAGTGGTACAGCAACCTGTTGGAGCATCATTTGCAAGCAATACAGTCGGTGTGCAACATGGCTTTATGCAACATGTCGGAATTAGTGTTCCTGGCCAGCATTTGTCTAATAGCAGCCAGATTAGTGGTTCTGGGCAGATACAGTTGATTGGTTCATTTAGTAATCAACCTTCCATGATGACCATCAATAACCTCGATGGATCTCAGATAATACTGAAAGGCAATGGTCAGCAAACACCTGCAAACATGAGCAGTGGCCTCTTGGTTCATAGACAAACTCCAAATGGGAACTCGCTGTTCAGTAACTCAAATTCAAGTCCAGTAGCACAACCCGTAACTGTTCCATTTAACAGCACAAATTTTCAGACTTCGTTGCCTGTCCATAATATCATCATTCAAAGGGGTTTGGCACCAAACTCTAACAAAGTTCCTATTAATATCCAACCAAAGCCTGTTCAGATGGGTCAGCAGACTGCTTACAATGTGAATAACTTGGGAATACAGCAACATCATGTACAGCAAGGGATTCCATTTGCTTCTGCAAACTCACCTCAGAGTTCAGTAGTTGGTCCTCACATGTCTGTTAATATTGTTAATCAACAGCAAAATACAAGAAAATCAGTTACACCTCAGACAGTTAGCAATGCTGGAGGTAGTATTGTTATCCATTCTCCTATGGGACAGCCTCAGGCACCTCAAAACCAGTTTCTCATACCTACAAGTTTGTCTGTTAATTCTAATTCAGTTCATCATGTCCAGGCCATAAATGGACAACTTCTTCAGACTCAGCCTTCCCAGCTGGTTCCTGGCCAAGTGTCTGCTGAGCATGTAATGCTCAACAGGAACTCTACAAACATGCTAAGAGCCAACCAGTCGTATTCAGGACAGATGCTGAATAATCAGAACACAGCTGTTCAGCTTGTTTCCGGCCAGACATTCACAGCTCCTGGAAACCAAGTTATAGTAAATCATGGAACTTCCCAAATTGTTGGTGGACAGGTGCCACTGCAGCAGGCGTCGCCAACGGTGTTGCATTTGTCACCCAGCCAAGCTAATGTTTCTCAAGGCAGATCGAGCTTTACTACCATGTCACCTGGGCAGTCCACAGTCTCAAATATGTCAGCTTCTAATCGATTTGCTGCTGCAAGTTCTTCTGGTTCAGTACATCCCAGCTTGGGAGCATCGGTTCAGTCTGTTGCATCAGGAGGGAACTTTACAGGAGATCAGCTGGTCCAGAACAGAGCTCAAGTTGCCGTCAGCGCATCGCATCGTCTTCCGGCATCCTCCTCCAAGTCTGTCAGCACCTTTAGTCACACGTCTGTGGGAGTAACACAACAGCAGTTTGCCTTTGGTCAGGTATGAAAGCTGCTTGAGAATGTAGCCAAAGAAAGGCTTCTAAGCTGTGCTAAAATCTGGTTAGTACAGAGAATGTTAATTTTGCTGGTTTGTATTGTTACGAATAGTGTGGAACTGCTGAAAATTACTGTAACCCAGAGTCATCATTTCACTTGGTATTTTCTAAATCTGTCATTGACTGAACAACTCCGTCACTTTGATGAATTCCAAAGATTTTGTTGGTGATTTATAGTATTTTCAGAAGTGCTTGGCATTGATCCATTTTTGCTCCCATTTAAAGGAATGGGCATTGTAAGTTTATACAATTGCGAGCTCTCCTGTAAGCCTTACCATAGGCTAGATGTAAAGGCTCAAGTACATTCTTAGCACTTAAAAGTCTTCGGACTTCACTAAAATCTATGCATTTTCAAGGTCTGACTTACTGAAATTAGAGATGAAAAGGTTTCTTGGGCTTCCTTTTGTTATATACCATATTGGTGCTTTTTTTATGTGTGTCTGGAGCAGTTAGAAGCTTTCAAATTTGAAGCAAAGACAAGAAGCGTATCTTAGAATCCTTAAAAGCAGTTTGTAAAAGCATAACGTTTTAAAAAGATTCTCTAAGAAGTCAAACTAGTAGTAGTTAAAAAAAAAAAATCCGAATTTACTTTGAAGGTGAGATGTGGTCTTTTCTGTCCAGTAGATACACTTGCAGTATATATTCAACTCAAATTTTTCTGTTTTCTTAAGTGAACTTACAAACAGTCAAAAGTTCAAAAGAAGAAGAATTCTTAAAGTTGCAGAGTGACCTGCCAATTTTAACTCAGTGACTTTTCACACAATTAGCAACAAGCTATTCAATTTCTGTCCTTTTTTTTGATTTTTTTTTTGGGTCATTTTAAAATACTAGTAATGCTCTCAGAATGCATTTGGACTAATTAGATCTTTCTCTTTTTTCTTTTACTTCTTTTACTTAGATTTTCTCTTTTTCCAAAGGTCTGATGGATTTTTTTTAACCAAACCCAAAATCTGGAGTGGAATAATATCTTAGAAAATAGTGTGTATTTAAAAAATTAGTATGAACATGTTGCAGAAACACATTTGTAGTCTTTGCCAAGACTTCTGGTACAGGTTGTAACATTTTGGTTGCAGATGAGTAATTTGAGGCCTGTCTTTCTCTTCGTGTGTCTGCATCTTCCTATTTGCAGGTTATGTGCTGGGCCAGTGAGTTTCAGCAGTTATAAAATCATAGTATTTCCTATTGCAAAGAGATAATTTTGTTTTTGTGCTGAAATTTCAGAGCTGTAAATGGGAGAACAAATGCCACTATTTGCCAGAATCTTTTTAGTTTGTTTGTACTTGCGTTTTAAACAATGTACTTTATACTAAACCATGAATCATTTGGTTGCTAAGAAGTGGACGGTTTGTTCCACTGTGGGTGTTTTTTGTTGTGAAAGCAACTTTGTCATCTTGCAGTTTTGGATCTCTGAGAAGCTGAGCTTTCTGAGCGCCACCTGTAGTGGTAAATCAGGGGTCTTGTAGAATGCGACTGGTATATATTTGTGCTGTTAGTGTAATTTCTAATCCTCTCTGATTTACTTTATAAAATTCTTGCACTTGGAGGGATTGAGATGTGTGAAATTTCACCACTGAGGGGTTTGAAGTTAAAAAAGTATACATAGAGATGAGTTTTAGGTGCCTTTTCCTTGTGTTTCTTAAAGCTTTCAGTAAATATTTCACTCTGATTTTTTTTAAAAATTTGTTTTTTATTTTGTGTATGTGGCACAGAAGAAGGCTGTGAACCAGACATCACCAGTTTCTGCATCGAAGACACAGGATAATTTGAGACAGCCTCAGCTAACAAGTCTTCTGAGCAACACACTATCAGGTCAACTAAGGTCTTTTTAACATAATTTTCTTAATTTTCTCCAGCAACAGGGATTCGTTCTTCTTCAGTGTGTCAGACGTACATTGATGGCTTATGCTCATAGGGTTCTAAAGCTTGTTGGAATTTTATTTTTAGAAGAATTCAAGCTATATTTTTTCAGTATTGAATGTGTGCTTTGATTTTTCCCAACCATGGCACCTCATCTTCTAGAGTGAAAAGTTGAATCTTCACAATTAGCAATTATTTCTCCCCTGTATGAAATCCAAAATTGTACCTTCTTTCTTTTTTTTTTTTTTTTCAGCTTAGGAAAATAGAAATGAGTAATTTTCAAAATACAGACATCTGCTAATATTGTGTGAAATTTCTAGATTCTCTAATGTGGTGGCTGCTTCAGATACAGAGGGAAGAGAAATAGCTATTACAAGGTTACGTGCAGGCTGTCATCACTCACTTTGTTCTTGAATGTGTCACTTTCAATTAGAATAGTTCATGCGTTGTTCATGGCGAAATAGCAGCTTTTCAAGCAGCATCATGCTACTGAAAGAACAAAACCAGTACATTCAAGGCAAACTGAAGAATGCAGTAACCTTCCTGTTCTCTTTGTACATAAGTAACCTTTTGAATAAGGTCCTATACTCTACCTTGCTTTTTTTTCCCTTGTGTACTCTTATGTGTAAGGTGTCCAGGCAATTCTATACAATCAGCACAGTATGCTGGGTGTTTTTGGGAAAAAAAACCTAATAAATTCTTACTTGTTTTTCTTTTATCATAGCATGACTGATAAGATGCTGTTTGAATTATAGAGCAAGGCAATTGGAGGAAGTCTGCCTGTCTAAAAAACCTAGGGGAAAAAATAAGCTTGCTGTCTGAGTACTTCCAGGAGCTCTAGAAAAATTTGGTTGATACATTTGAGGGAGGGTTAGTATTGAAAAGCTTGATGAAATGTACTGTATGATTTTAGGTAAATTGTTGGGACACTAAACTTACAATATTTGAATTTCTTCTTATGTTGCAATGCTATGGTAGGATGTGATTTAATCTGAGGAGTTTTGTGGTTTGAGGGACGAAATATGAGTCCTGTTTCGTTTTTATGAGCTGATTTCTCCACAGGATAGTTGCACTAATGCTTTTAAGCATAAGATGTATCTTTCCTTAAAACTCAATTACCAGGATAGGTGCATAAAATTATTCTCTTCTTGCTTAGGATGACAAGAGTATTTTTAACATTTTTTTAATAGGACAGGACTCTGGAGGAAAAATCGTACAACAATCTCTAGGAACAGCACAGCCACAAGAAAAAGTGATGGGATCATCATCAGTTCAGCAGAGTATACAGGTAGAGAATGCTCTTATTTATATGTTTCCCTGTCTGTCCTGGTTTTGTCTGGGATAATTTTCTGCTTAGTGGGTTGTACAGAGCTGTGTTTTGGATTTGGGATGAGAATAATGTTGATAATGCACTGGGTGTTTTGGTTATTGAGCCGTGCTCACTCTGCAAGTCAAGGCCTTTCCAGTGCCCCATGCTGTGTGAGTGAGGAGGTGCACAAGGAGCTGTGAGGGTGCAGAGCCAGGACAGCTGGCCCAAACTGGCCAAAGGAATATTCCATACTATGGAACATCGTGTTCTGTATATAAATGGGGGAATTGGCTGCGAGCCGCTGATCACTGCTTGGGAGCGGGTTGGGCACCAGTCAGAGGGTGCTGAGCAAATTGCATTGTGTGTCACTTGTTTCTCCTGGGTTTAATTGCCCCTTTTTCTCTTTTTCATTACAACTTTATAATAACTATCCTTATGATATTATTTTATTTTGTTTCCATTTTTAAACTGTTCTTTTCAACCCACAAGGTTTACTTTTTTTCTCATTCTCCTCTCCACTGATGTGGGGGGAGGGAGCGAGCAAACAAGTAAGGAATCATTGTAGGTTTTTTGCAGAGTATATGAACTTCCTCAAACTTGACAAATTCTACCTTGACATAACAAATGTTGATTATTTTGCAAATTGATACACTGGATGCTGCTTTGAGATTCAGTTCAGTAAGTGGAGTCTGACTGTACTGTTCCCCGAAGATAATTTTGTATGACATAGCAGTTCTTCATTGGCTGGCCATAAGTTAGACCTACTGTTCTCATTAGTTCTTACAAACTCAGCTTTTTTCTAGCTGATTGGAAGAGAGTGGTTTGTGAGAAGTAGCAGAGAAGTTCCACCAGGTCTTTGTCTGTTTTATTCTTTACTGTAGTCTTCTTTTTTTGCCATCAAAAGTTCTCCCACATATTGCAAGTATGCACAAAGACACTGTCCAGGATGAGTTTTTTTTGGAGAGGATCTGACTTAGAATTTTTGTTTGTAAATGTATTTATCAATGTAGTAGGACAGGAATGTTTTCATGTCTTACTGATGTACAAGTGCAGCAGAAGGTAGAGTAGTGCTCAGTTAGGAGTTCAGCCTGGTTGCGTAATAGTTGGTCAGATTTTCATTCTCCGTGCTGGTGACTACTTTTTATGCTCTGAAGTTAGAGGCTTTTTGAGGCAAATACTGTTACAGTGTGCCTGCCACGAGTCTTTACCCCCTCAGAGAGCCTCATACCCTAGGACAGTGTTCCTAGGAAAAATCTTGGCTTTGCTAAATGTCTAAGCAAAGGAGAAAATGAGTTAGTACTACCTGATGGGCATATCTGTCGTATTGACACTGAAATAGAATTCCTAGAATGACTTTTACCACCCCCCAAGCCACTGTGGCTTTTGAGAATTTAAGTGCACAACCTTAGCCTGCTTTCCTCACAGATACTCTAATCCATCAATATCAGCCAAGATAATGTCTTCTGAGAAATGCAGAGACAGTTTATGAGAGCAGATTTATTTGGAGAAGTTTTTAGTTGCACCTTTCCTTCTTTGCACTGCTAAATGTTATCTCTTTCCTAGTGAAATATGTGTAATGCACAGCAGTGGAATTTGCCTACAAATAGCATTTCAGACCTTTGGTTTATGTCACTTCTCTGTTTTGTTGATACAGTGCCCTGTGAAAATAGGAGATAGTTGAAAGTGTTTATACTTACATGGTGGTTACACTTAGTGTTGGTGATGTACCTAATTGACCAAAACAAATACTGAAACTTAGGCTTTGCAAGTGAGGGGATATATTGTAATTTTTCTTTTTTTTTGAACTTAGGTGGATAGTCATTTAGTTGGACAGAAAAGGCCTGCTGCTAAACAGTTAACTAAAGGAGCTTTGTAAGTCATTCTTCCTTTATAATTTTGTTTCAGAAACCTTAATTTTTACTTTTGTCAGTGTAAAAACTCTGTACAGTATGTGTTAATTATATATCATTAATTTTTGTTGTAGTATTCTACAGCAATTACAGAAGGATCAGGTACATGCTGTGACACCAGATAAAAGCCGGTTCAGATCATTAAATGATGCAGTTCAGAGACTCCTTTCATACCATGTGTGCCAGGGATCACTGCCAACAGAAGAAGATTTAAGAAAAGGTAATTTTCTTTTTAAAATTGGGCAGTAAGTTTGTAATCAGTGTATTGAAAGAATTCTTAATGTAAATTAGAGCAGTAAGAAAAGGAACATTTTAAATTTTGTGCAGGATATTGAAGAACAGTGTTTGAAAGTGTACTTTGTCTTTCTAGTGGACAGTGAATTTGAATCTGTAGCTACACAGCTTCTGAAGAGGACGCAGGCTATGCTGAACAAATACAGATGTTTGCTTATAGAAGATGCAATGGTAAGGTGTAGAACCCAGGTACACTTTGTTTATGGAATGGGAATCAGTTTGTTAAAAAATACCTACAGAACAGACACATGAACTTCTGTTCTCTGCTTCTGCTTTGCTCTTACACTGAGCAGGCTGTGATAGTCAGGAAGGTGGTTTCTGTGTATTTCTGTGGCTGATGGAACCTGAAATAGTGCTGATATTGTCCATTCAGAGGCCTCCAGCCATATCATAATTGGAGCTAAATCTTATTACAGTTTAGGAAATCATTGTCCTTAAAAGCTAGGTGGAACTTAATCAGAAGTGCTTCTGATTTAAGTGCTTTCACAGTCCCAGGTATGAGGTAAAATAAAACTGACAAAGTTACTTTAAGAATGTATTTTACAAGGATCAGGAGATGCCATTATGACTTCAGACGTGCTAGTTTTCAAGCCTGGAAAAGTTTTGAGTTTAATAGACATTTAGATATTTAGAGACAGGAATACATAATATAACTATTAGAATTAATATGGTTTTAAAAACGAACAGTTTCACTGTAAAAGATCCTAGCCATTAAATATTTGCAAGTATTTGCAGGTGCAAAGGGAGGATGGAGGTTGTGATTTGTTCTTTTAGCATCTGGTATGGTGTATGGCAAATCCCATTAAGTAATTTGGAAGGATTTATTTCACATAGCAGTCAGGTTTGAAACTAGTTGCCTGTGTTATGGCTTAGTACAGTGAACATTTTCTGTGGTGGATGGATCCAACTGGCTTGAAGGCATTGTCAGCAAAATGCAGCTCTGCACCAGCTAGTTACAAAGATGGGAGAGAAGTGCAGGGAAGATGATAGGGTGGTCCCAGTTCAAGATTTTTGCTGGTTGATCCTCTAAAAGAGAAAGATACTGTATGAGGTGGAAAAATTGTGGTATACAGTAGTAAGCATGCTAAGTCATGAAAAAGTACAATTCATACAAGTGAAATAGCAATTCCCTGTTTTAAAATCTTTCCTAAATAAAATTTGCAGTATAATGTGAGTAATATTTCATGATTGAGTTTCAGTAGTGGTTGGTTCAGAGTCAAGATTGTTGAACTGTGAATGTTCTTCACAAATATGTAATAAAAGAAATGTCTTTTTCTCTGAAGAGTAACTAGGCTGTGTATGTTTTGATTTGGTACCAGTATATGAATCACTACAGAGATTGATTGTTTTTTCCTTTTCCTCCAGCGGATAAATCCTTCTGCAGAAATGGTTATGATTGATAGGATGTTTAACCAGGAGGAAAGAGCATCTCTGACCCGGGATAAGCGTCTTGCACTTGTGGATCCTGGTAAGTAATGCTTAATTCCTAAATTAAGTTTGGAGTGTTTAAAAATAGTTGTGGCCACAGTGAGGCACTGATTGCTATGGATTCCAGTGATTGAAATACTTAATAAGAAGTTGCAAGATAACTTTTTATAAATCCAGAATTCAACAATCCAGAGGCACTGTAGGGTTGAAGCAGTTACTTATGGGTAAAAATATTTTACCTGTTTGTCAGCGAAATGTTTGAGTTTCTTTTGACAGCAGTCGTGACTCCTGCAGGGCCTCCATTCTAGCAGGGAAGAATCTCTTGAGGTTGCTTGCAGCCAGAAAGAGCACCACTGTTTGAAACATGAATGCTCTTGTTCATCTTAATGAAGTGTTGCCTTTGGAGTGTCATGGCCATTTAAATGGCAGCAGTTTTAACTGGAATATTGTTGAACATAGCACCTGGAAGCACGTTATTTGTGTGAGATTACAGCTACTAACTGTTTAACGGTTCTGCATGATCTGCATATTTTAAAAGATATTCACAGGTGGTGTTGTAGAAAGTATTAGTCTTCAGAGACCATATTTGCATATTCAGAATGCTGGGAAGTGCCCTTAATCTGGTTTTACAATGCACATATGTGCGTAGTGTGGTGATTAATTTAGTGATAATCTCCTGCACTGTACGCAGCAGAACACTTAAGCATATGAACATCTCTTAAAGACACAGATCTGTAAGCTGTGGATGTTATTTGAATTCCAATACACAGAAACTGTGTTGGAGTGTCCGTTACTTGGATGTGTAGGTAATTTTAGTAAAATGTTGCTACTTGATTTTCAGATGGTTATCAGGCCGATTTTTGTTGTTCTGCCAAACAATTGGAGAAAACAGCTGAAGAAGCACAGTCCAGCAAAAGTGACCATCAGTCTATCAAAACATTACCTTCTCGAAGTCAGACTACCAAAACCCAAGCCAGAGACCGACCAAAATCCAGCTCAGCAGAGTCCACAAATCACAGTAAACTTCCTCTAGTGCCTAACAACATTCTGACACCACAAGAAGGAAAAGCTTCTACTAAAAAATCTGAGAGCCTCACTAAAGCTTTAAAGTTTGAAAAAGCTAATTGTTCTTCAGAGAGCCAATACATGGCCCTTTCTGAAGAAAGGATGAGTGGGAAAGATCTTGCCAAGTCCACTGAGAATTCTTCAAGTTCTGAAGACTTGTCAAAAATTGTGTCAAGAGGCAGTCACGGAACACACAATAAAATATCAAGGAACACAGTTCAATCTTTCTCAAAGGTAACGTGTAATAACTCACTTCAAGACAAAACTCTGAGGAGCTCTCCAAAGAATGAGGTTTTGCATCCTGATAACAGGAAAGGCTCTGGTGAACCCCAGCAAGACTTACTGCTCAGTAAGAGTTTAGAAACTACATTTAAAAACATCTTGGAACTTAAAAAAGCTGGGAGGCAGCCACAAAATGAGGCAGCAAGTAGTGGCTCAGTTGAATTAGAGTTTCCTAATTTTTCACCTATCGCTTCACAAGAGAACTGCCTGGAAAAATTTATTCCAGACCACAGTGAAAGTGTTGTAGAAACTGACTCTATTTTAGAAGCAGCTGTAAATAGTATCTTAGAGTGTTAATAGTTACAGTACCATGGACAAGTTATGTTTCTCTTAGCAGAAGCAAATGTGAATGACACCACAAGTACAGCCTGACATGCATTTAAGGTTAACCTTTCTAAACTAGATTCTGTTCTGTGTTTGAGAGCAATACTCATTGTGGTTACAGTGAGATATCCAAGTAAAGTTAATCCTTGTTAGAATGCAGTCTGTTAGGGCCTTACTGTTTCAAGTATTATTATGATAGTGCTTTTGATAATTGAGCAGTACTGCAACATAGCAGGGTTGCAGGTTGTTAGGCCCTATATAATACGGTAATATACTGACAATCACAGTCATTTGAAAGGATATATTTATTAAGAAAATGTTTTTAAAGAGTGATGGAAGCAACAATTCTCCCCTACCCTTCTCTTCCACAAATCATCAAATATTTAGTTTTTCTGGAAAACCCACTGTACCTCTATTCAGAAGTGATTATTTGCTTTGTTAATGAATCTGTATTCTAGGATTCTTAAGTTGGAAGGAAATCATCAGTGTGTTTACAAGGCTTCATAATTTAAACTTTAAGTGCTTTTCTATTGCTTTCTGAGCAGAAACTAGTACTTGATGATATACTTGTAGTGGGTAACTTTAGTCTGTGGGATGATATTATATGATCTTAGTCACAGTGGCATGATATGAAGTAATAAATGCTTGACTAAGGAAGGTAGAATGGAAGCCAGTAAATAGCAAAGTGTACAGGATGAGGCCATGATAGAGCCATGAATTTATATATATAATACATATATATGTTATCTCTTGAGGAAAAGATTTTGCATTTTATAATTGGATGTAGTCAGCCTTGAGTCTTTCTGAAGTGGTATAAATGTTTTTTTTATTTGTTGTTTGTTATTTTTTTTTAGACCAAGTGTCAAAAGCACTTTTTTTTGAAAACTGTATTTGTAGCTTATATTTTAAGAGGATGTTAGCCTTACTCTGATTAAAGGCCAGTGTTTTGGTTTTTTTTTTTTTTTTTGTTTTTTGCTCTCAGAGAATGTTAAGTCATCCACCGTAGCAGTCATAATTATCAAGATATGTACAGACCAAAGTTGATCAGCAATCCCATTGTTTAAACATATCAAAAAATGTGTAATTATTAATTCATATTGTAAAGCCAAGTGAAACCATTGCGTGGTTTGTATTTGGCTTGCTGTCATGTTGTTAAGATAGAATCTTATTATTTTATTTATTTATTTTAATCTATGACTTTTTTTTTTTGCTGCCCATGCTGCTTTGTTCTAGTTTACTTTGGTCATGAGTGCTTTTATGCACATAAGCGCGCTGACGTTCGTCACGTGCGTGTAGTACATATGTCTGCTCAGGAGGATACAGCTTTTGTGGTTTCTAAGGTATGCTCAAGTTCTCCCCCAGAACTTCTCCACCATTTCTCAAACATTACCAGCCATTTTCCAGACTTGCTGATTATGATTTTCATAATATAGAGGCTCATTGTGACAAGCTGTGGTTGTCAGTCAGATGGCCAGGAGAGAAACCAAAAGGTTTTGCTGGTGTGTAATTCTGTCCATCTGAATGGCACAGAAGGAAAGCAGGATTAGATCCTTGGGATAGTAGAACATTACAGCACAACTCAGTATTGAGCTACAGTCCACTGTCTGACCACTAAAGGAAACCAAATCTAGAAAGCAATGAGAGAAAGATGAATTTCCTTAAAATTCATTTCCCCTTCAACATGAATGGAAGTACTGGTTTTGTATGTTACTAATTGCCATTTAAAAAAATTGTGCCAATTTTAAAATCCATGTTTGTAAAAACCCAACATTCCCAAGTGTTGTATAAAATATAAATGTATTGCCAGTTTTAAATTTTTGGTTGGGTGTCCACAGAATAGACACTCAGGCAGTTAGTTGTTTTCTTATTGGCAAAACTGACAAGATAGTCTTCACCTATTGCCTTTTTAGATTTAGTAATATTCTCATGGCTGTGTATCCTGATGGATATTTTATTTTATCATTTTGGAAATTGAACCATTCTGAACTGTTTAGGAAGGAGAGCAGTAAGTTACACAGCTGTATGTTAACTAGTTAAAGTTTACTTTTATTGAGGAAAAAAAAGTGAAGTTGCACATTCATCAATCCCCTTGCTTACTGTACCGAAATGGGTATGGGGTTGCCAGCCTCTCTACAGCAAACACATAACTGAAGTGTCAGGTTATGTGTCTTCTCCTGGGTCTCATTGGGAAGGGGGGACAACAGCATATAAAAAATGACAAATTACGGAAAGTAATCGTGGTTGATTTGGTCAGATGCATTTCTCTGAACTGCTGATGAGAGGAACCCATTGAACAATCCTAGTAAGACTGATCTTAGATTGTTAATGTTCTGTTGTTCACTCCTTTGAATTGAATTCTAAAGGAATTCTGGTACGTGGTGAAGCAGTTAATGAAAAAATTGTATTTTTGTGGTGCTTAAAAAAAGTTTATTAATCATATGGGCTCAAGTCCAGCAAAGTATTGTGAATGTGCATGACTTTAAACATGTTTTCATTATTTTGCTGGATCAGCATTGTGATTTCAATGTTATTTAATACTGCCTAATATTAAAACAAATTTTAAACTGGCAATTAAGAAAACTATGTTCATTTTGAAGATTTTAGTATAATTTATCTGTTAGAGTAGGGAGGCCTTACAGACTGACTTCACTTAAAGAGGATGTGTCACTTATTGTCAGTGTGGTATGGACTTTATTTGCTTAAATACCTTCATTTGTAAAGTATGTCTCACTTGAAATTGCTTTGTATACATTTTGTAAAAATATTTATAAAATGTTTTGTAAAAAAAAAAAGTATAACAAATTGCAGTTTATTTTGTTATGTTGGATAAATACTGTTAAAAGACACAAGTCAGTAAATATATTGTTAATCCATGGATAGGAAATGTTTAGTTGGAGATTACAAATTGAAACAACCATTGCAATACAGCCAAAGATTTGGGAAAAAATGTCTATCTGTGATTGTCTTGATTTAACCAAGTTGAATATTTACATTTCCAAAAGATCATTGGTCTCAGTTTTAAGTAATGTGGCTACAAAATATTCTTACTCCTCTGCTTTTCATGATGCAGCTCTGTTGTAATATACTTAGTAGGCCAACTTTCCATACTCCTTATGCATCTTTCTGAACATACACTGTTAGGATTTGTTCATGTGGTGTTACAATTACGTACAATAGTGGCATTATAATTACATACAATAATGTTAATCTCCAAATTACAAGAGGGCCAATGGTCCTGCCTTGTTGGTATTGGAAGTCTTGCCCTGGTGAGGTTCTAGAGACGTTCTGTCCTACTCTGGTGCATTTTCACAAGGTAGAGGAATCATATTCTTGGTATCTCAGGGAGATGGAAGATAAGAGAGGGCTTTTGTCAGTCACATGGCCACTGCATCCACACTGCGAGTTTGACTCATGTCAGCTGCATTTGGTTATAGATACCTGTGTTTGGGTATTTCTCATTCCTTCCTTTTGGCTGTGAGAAGATACTACAGTTGCAGGTGATACAGTGAATCTCCCTACTTTTATTAGAGGGGTGATGAACCTTTTCTTACTTGAATTTTTCAGAAAGAATGCTGAGCCTCTGATCTAGTAAAGCTCTTATGCCTGGAACTTCCTCACTTTATTTTTGGAGGCTGTAGAAGTGGAGCATTGGTGAAGGGCACTGCCTCTCAACTTGGAGTAGGGCCTGCACTGTTGAAAGGTAGAAATCTTCATGGTTAGTATTTGTTATTTTGTCAATGAGACAAAATAAACATGCCTTTTGAATGCTTCCCACATGGATGCAGACAGCAACAAAATGAATAAAATCAGTTATATATTATTTTAATCTCTATTTGGGTTAGGATGGCTAAGCATCTTGGGGTTGTTTTCTTTTCTTTTTTGTCATGTCCCTGTAGAATCACCAGGCAAACCTTTTGCATTGCTAAACATTTTATGTGAAATTTACTGTGCAGCTATCTTCACCTGAGAATATCTTTATGTTATAGGAACATGGTGTATTTTTTTAATTGCCTTTCAATAGCATTTTTATACTGGCACTTGTTATGTTTATTCCAATTTACGGGGCAGAATTTCTGAAGATTTGGGCATGTGTGTTAGTGCGTAGCTGATTTAAGAAAGTCAAAACACCATTCATTTTGAGGATCTGAATGAAGAAAAAAAAAGCAAGAATAAGATTGGCACAAGGAAAGGTAAGTAGGTAATTTTAAAACTTAGAGGAATTCTTCTCTTCTTCAGGAAGTGTTTTTTTTAATAAGCCTTTGAATTTTTGCTTTAAAATCATACACACATTTCCTTGGAGTTTTCACAACAATGCGCTTGTCAGACAACTTCAAGAAATGGGAGAAGTTGTCTTTGTGACTGGAGGTCAGCTCTCACTTTGGTTAAAGAAAGTCACTGCAGAAAAGAAGCAAGTTCTGGTGAAGATCTGCTCATAGCAGCTCTGGTGCACAGATGCAGTGCATGTACAGATTTCAGTTCGCGGTAGTGGTGGGTGTACTGAGTTACTTGTTTGTGATTTATGGATTGGTGTTTGTGAGTGCTGCTAATCTTGCATCTGGTCATTGTATTGGAATTGGAAAGAAAATGTGTTACAATAGGTAAACACCAAGCAAGCTTAAGGGAGCTTCCTGTACTAGGGAAGAAAACCATCAAAGGACACAAAAGTGTTCAGCTGAACCAGTATTTTTGGTGTAAAAGCAAAAACATTTAAAGTTGCCCTGCTGTGTGCTGAGGATAAACCCCATTTTATTTTTTTCTAGACTTTATATCTTGTGGGGAAAAAGTATTTTATAAATGGAGGAACTGGCTGCATCAGAATTTAAGGCTCTTCTGTATTTTATTTATTTTTATATATTTATACACACACAGAGATATAGAGATATATATATAGATATATAGATATATAGATATATATGCGAGGTGGGGATTGACCTCTTCTCCCAGGCAGCTAGTGACAGGACAAAAAAGACTTAAACTGTGCCAGGGGAGGTTCAGGCTGGATATAGGAGGAATTTCTCCACTGAAAGGGTTGTTCATACCTGGAGTGGATTCCCCAGGGAGTGGAGTCACCATCACTGGAAAACTGCTATAGCTTATCTCACAGCGTGGCATTGCTGGGTGTATCTGGGGCTGACAAATGGCCAACAGGATAAAAAAATGCATGGAGTTACTGTTAGTGAGGTTGAACAATTTCACCATGCTTTAAAGGTAAGATTAATCAGGGGTTTTGAAGGCCTCTGTTAGCAAGGGCAAATTGCAGAGTGTCTGCTGTGTCTGTGGAAGGCTGGATACCAAGTGCTCAGGATCCGGGACTTGGAAACCTTTGTGTCCAGAGAAGGAAATTCACACGAGGCTGAAGGAGACGACGCTCCAGGGTTTGGAAGAAATGAGCAGGAAGGTGAGTAGGTGTGTGTGGGATGGATTTTTTGGGGACTTTTGAGATTTAAATGACTTAAACTTGATTTTAAAAACACAGGATGTATTGTAGACACAGGGAGTTGTACAGTATTATATCTGTTTATGTATTAGATAACATAATTAACATACTTAATATTAAACACACTTAAAGTTTTTTCCCTTTCCACCTGGGTGAAGAATGAATTTAGTGAATATTTCACTCAGATGAGGATTTGTATGTTGTGCAGACATATGTCTTAACAGTTGCGAGGATGGGGTCACACAAGCAGTTTGAAAGCTGCTTGTGAAAGACCGTACCTGATATGCCCGATCTGATGTTAATTTGAGCAAGAGCGTTACTAAAAACTGTGAGTCAGTTCCAAAGTAATGTGGAATGGGGGAGGTATTTTCGTGCTACTGAATGAGTGTTATTGACAACGTAAGTCTTTACTAAGAGGTAAGGGAGGTATGGAATCTATTTGCAACTTCACTGGTTTTTCTCTGAGGTTAAATTTTCCCCACTAATTTGAATAATTTTGAGTTTTTAGTGAAAACAATAGACAACCTTAAGATATCTGTAGTAATTAGAATTCCTTTTATGAAAATGCATTATGTTACTCTCATCTATTAAGAAGGGCAGTTTTAATCCTGTGACAACCAGTCCGAGAGTTAAATCTTAGTTCCCAGGAAGCTGAGGACTGCTTTTTTTAAAGTGGAATGTTAACACGTATGATTTTGTTAAAGCTAAAAGGGAGATACCACCCCACTCTGATTTTGTTTTGTTTTATCCTTTGGCAGTCAAATTTTAATCTAACTAAGTAATAAAACATTCTTAGATGCTTCTAGTCTTAAGTCACTGTGACCTGTTTCTTTGGCAGTGTTCTGTCAGAGGCTGCGTGGTTCATTTCAGAGTCATTGTAATCAAGTAGGTTCCTACAAAAAATCGTCATATTTTACCTGTGCCCCCATTTTCTGTAAGTTTCCCATCACTTTCAGGGAATTCATGTTTATGTCTTCAATTTGTAAACTCTCTAGCTAAGAGACCCCCTCTGCTATTTTCATGCAGATGTGTTTAGCATCTACCCCAATCAGAGTGAAGGTATTTTCTTCCTTACCTGGCTGGTTTGGTAGAAATAAATACCAGGGCGAGATAATTGATGGCAGAGAAAACTGAATTTATTTACTTTGGTTTTTTTTCATCTGCCATACTCTTTCAGAGTTGAAGGTGTTAATAGTAGTTTTATGGCTCTGATACCAGGGTCCAGGCATTGAAAGAATTTGAGACTGAAGATGCCACAAATGGTGTGACCTGGAGCCTCAAAACCTTATACTCAAATACAGACCTGTTTGTTTGTACTGCAGTCCGAAAGCAATATTTATCTTAAAATCCAGTTTTGTTACGTGTATGGAGAGGAAGAGAAGGCGCAGATGTAAATTGTTGGAGGTCCATTGTTTTTTAGAACAGAAAAAAAAAAGCTTTTTCACTTTCCTTCCCCTCATTTACTTAACAAAGTGGCAGGAGCTTTGACATTGATGAGTTGACAATGTTCTGTAAAAGGTTTAAAAATGAGAAGCAGGGTGGAAAGCAGAATATGCAGCTCTATTAGTCCATTCCAGAGGTAGCTCAGTAACATCAGGTTCTGTGCAAATAAACAGTAGGTTTCAATTGTCTGCTGCTAATTATCACCCAAATTTGATTTGCACGCTCTTCAAAGGGACTCATATCTTTCCATTTAGTTATTTGTTTCAATGCAATGAATCTTTAATTCAGACCAAACGTGGGTCAATTTCCTACTGGAAAAAAAAATGCAAGGAATGTATTTATCCACAGTCATATCAGTTTAATTTTAGTTTAATTTATGTGGTGATTCAAGGCCTCAGTGGGGAGGTGAATTTGTGTCAGTCTGTGAATTGGCTTTGCCTGTTTGGCAAGTTTGTAAAGGGCTTGGTCAGTTGTAGAAGGTCTTAAATAATTGTGCCGAATGGGGTGGTTCTGGTGGGCTTTGAGTAATGAGAGGAAGTTTTAACATTATACAGATGTAACCAAATCTCATTGTGAACACTTTTCCCCCCAGATATTATTTCCCTTACACAACATTGGGCCAGTTGGTCTTTCACACAGACATTTTTTTGTACTGCAGTAATTATCCTTTTAATCTTTATAGGCAGACTGTATTTATTCCTCTGTCTGTAGTGATGCAGCCAACAGTCTCTGAGGGCATTGAAACTATGGTCTCATGCCTTCCCTTCACCAAAAGCACCTGCTAAAAACTATAGGCCCAGGGAGGAAATGAGGCAATTCAAGACATGGCTGATGGAGTGATTGACAAAGACATCGAGCAGTGTCCTGGAAATCCTGCAATACTGTGTCGTGTGGACATTGGCCTGGGAAACATGCTCTAGGTGACCCTGCTTGAGCTGGAGCCTTGGAGAAGGGGACCTCCAGTCATCCCATCCATCCTTAACAACTCTGTGCTTAAATGTTCAGTTAACATTGTGTAGAAAGGTTATTTAAGTGTGCAGTACTGGCTGCAGTTTTGAATTGAACTTTATGGGGTCACAGCGGTGATGGTATGTCTTGAAAAATACATTAATTTCTGCTTTTTATGACCGAGAAAGAGAATATACTGTGAGAAACATGTTAAAAGATTGTTACCAGTCAAATGGTTAGTATTTTAGAGAAAAAAAGAATTGCAGGTGTGATAGCCTGTATGACTATTTATCCTGCTTAAGAGAGCATATTTTTAATTTTTATGCTCTCGCAGATTAAGTGCTGAGAACACGTTAACCATGTGCCCTGGTGCACATAGTCATACAGTGCGTTCACGTGCTCACACACATTGACCACCGACCTTTTGGACCTGCAATTATCCTTGACTATCAGACAGCTTTTTAAATTACATGACTGCTCTTCTTCCACAGATGCCTGTCTCAGTGCACAGGGACAGCACAGGTATCTCGTACTTTAGTCAGGTCTATCTGAAGGCTTGTCTGCGTGCTCTGTAAAGTTAAACCAAGCATAATGAGGCCAGAGCCCCATCTGAACAGCATCTCCATTTCCTAGTTGAGTCTGTTCCCTAGTAAAATGCTTAGCATCAATTCCTACCTCCTTAGCCTCCTCCAAAAGCCAGATCTCCTCCTCTGACTGCTGGGAAGAGAGTGTTCATCTCCCAGATTCCTGGGTACTCTCAACAGCAGTCTTTGTGAAGCCAAAATAACAACTATCAGTACAGTAGGTGTCATCTTTAGCAGAGCTGTCTCGTGAATATTCACCAAGTACCAGCAGCTACCCATCTGCTGGGGAGTCTCCTACATGCTGTAGCTTGGAACTCCAGGCAGTCATTCATAAAATGTTCACTGGATGCAGTGAATGCTCTTCACTTTAACTTGAACTTAACATGTCTTGTCTCTCTTCATAATTAAACATATTCTATGTCCGACCTCATCCACAATCTCTTTTACCTGGTTTGTTACCCACTGCTGCAGTAGCTGCCAGCTGCCCCCTTGAGAACAGTCCTGATCTCTTCCTTCAGCTCATGGTGAAAGCAGTGCTGGCAGCTGCTCTCTGAGCACAGATGGCAAACTTAGACAGTCCTTGTTCAGACACTTGAGCCTCTGCTTTTTCTGTCCCTTGAAATCAGTCTTTGTGATAAAAACATTATTACTTATTTAGTGCCTTTGTGCTGTAATGGATCCAGCCAGGGGGCAATCTGCCCGGCAGCTTGCAGCATCTGGCCAGGCACAGGCACAGCAGGGAAAAGGGTAAGTCCCGCTGGAAACTGCTGCCTATAAAGGTGGCAGTGAAAGTGTTGCTAGCCCTGGTAATTGGTAGCAGCCATTTACAGGGGTGGGTGGTTTGGGTACGTATTCTTGCTACAAATTGTGTTCCAGATCGTGCACGCCTGTTTCCTCTCCTGCATGTGGGAATGCATAGACCCTCCGGGATCAGGGCCCTCACAAACCAGGGACCTGCAACACTGGCTGGGTGTTGATGTTAGAGCCTGCCTTGGCTGTGGGATGCCTGGCTGCACTGAGCCTGACACAGGGCTCTGGCTTCCTTTGCCCTCAGCCAGGTGAGTGGGTTTAGGCTGAAACCACTTGGACCTCTGGATAAAGAGCTTTTAGGAGTGTGGGGTTTGGTTTGTTTTGTTGAGGTTTTTTCAGCTTTCTTTTTTTCCCAGGAGAAGGAAGAAGGAATTGAGGGCAGGTAAACACCAGAATCTGGATAAAAGCTGAAATTTGCTCTGCAGAACTTTTTTATCCTACATTTTGACTACCTTTCAGAAAGAATAACATGTATAGATTCTGTAGGCAGACAGACACAATAGCATTGCAAAGTGTGAATTCCAGCTGTCTTAATGGAGTGTTGATTTTAAAACCTAATTTCACTGCTGCTTGCTATGCAATTAGCGCACAGTGAATACGTTTGGTTAGTTCAGCTGTGTGGTACCACACTTTGCTTTGGGGTGGGTGTCAGTACGGACACTTCAGACAAAACATCTTTGTAAGGTAAGTGAGCAGTCAAAGAGCAAACAAAATTTGGGGCAATGGAAGCAAGAATGTGCCAGGAAAAGGTGGTAATACTGTAATTCCATTAAAATTGATTTGAATGAAGTGTTAATTTCTGTTGTTAAAAAAAACCCCAACAAAACAACCAAAAATCATAGCAAAAAGAGAGATACAGGAAAATCTAAACCCACAAAAACATTTTTTAAAAGTATCAGGTAAAGTAGGACCTGACAAACAGTGACTGATCAAGAGAAGATGAATCCGATACCGTCATGTAAAATTGAAATACAGGAGAACAAGACAGCTGATGAAACAAAGCTAAGCATCAGTAATAATAATATTCTGGAGCAGTTATATTCTTAATAAAAGAGGCAAAACCACTTTTATTAAGAATGTAACTGTTCCAGAATAGTAACAGAGCTACTGTCTTGTGTAATAACAGTAGTATTTACTGGTACAAAGTTTTTAGCACAGGGAGATGAAAAAACCCACCCAGACTGAGGAGGTTCTCCCCACTTTTTAATGCTTAAGCAATTCATAAATGTTGTAACTTCCCAGGTAGCTTAAGATCTGACCATTCCTTTACAGTAGTGATCTCTAAGTCGCTTCTCTGAATCTCTTGTTTATTTAATGACGTTCTGAGAAGAAAAAAGGAAGTTTTTAAAGCACTTATGATAGATCAGATGGAACAGGAAACTGTTTCCAAAAATTCTGGGGCACTCTGGGCTTGGGAATGGATTTTTTTGTTGTTGTTGTTATTTAAATATTGTGTACTTCATCAATTCTTGGTGGCTGTGGTTTGCAGATCATTCTCATGATTCTCCACGAGGTGGGGGAAGCAGCTTGTTCTTCGTGCTGCGCTGTGGGAAGGGGCTGCGGGCGGCCGCGCAGGGCTCCTGCTGCCCTCCTTCCCCACTGTCAGCCCCCACATCCTCCCACTCCATGGAGGGAGGACGCGAGGAAGGGCTCTGAAGTGTTTCTTGCTGGTTTGCTCCTTTTGAGAACGATAATGGCGATTTCAATATTATGATTCATCAGGAGGTCCTTAAGGGCTGCACAGAATCACAGAATATGCTGAGTTGGAAGGGACCCACACGGATCTTTGAAATCCAACTCGTGGCCCTGCACAGGGCATCCCCAGGAATCGCACCATGTGCCTGAGAGCGTTGTCCAGGCATGAAGGGTGCTGATGTGCTTGTGATGGGAGAAGCTTAGTCCCACAGCCGTGTGCTGCCTGTCCGTGGTCATACAGCCGGGGCTGGCAGATAAACCCGGTTCTCTGAGATTTGGTGTGCTGCAGTGTATTCAGTCCTACAGGGCTGTTTCACTATAAAACTGCTGTGCTTTATGGATAAAGTGCAAGTAGGAAAAATGGCAGCTGGTGTCTGTAATTAAAAATGTTGTAACTTATACTAGATTTCTGCTAAGGGCTCTGATTTGTGAACAGTGTTTCAGGTTTTCTGTTGACTGTGGTGGGATTGGAAGGACTTACCTTGCACAGTTACCTGCAAACTTGTCTTTGCAGAATCCTGTGTTTTCAGTCTTTGCAGCTTCTAAAGATCAAACTCCATTTAATTTGTAATTTCCTTTCCTTGTCTGAAACCCTCACCCAACTGATTTTTATTTTTGCCTGTGATGAAACATGTCAGCCCAAAATAGAAAATACTAGTTTTAAAATTTGATTCAGTGGATTTCTGTTGAAAAAAACCACCAAAGCTCTGTTAGTACTCCTATGTGAATGACACAACACTGCTTCTGTTTTACCTGATCATCTTATGGCAGATCACTTGACTTACTTTTCAAGGCATTAAAGTGTGTTTGCAGCCATGCTAAGGTTGTTTTAGCATTTCACAGGGCTAACTCTATTGTATCAAGATAAAAAGTCACTGGAATGGGGTCTTATCAAGGTGATTGCAGTAAGTGAACACAAGAGCAGAACTGCAGACTGAGAGTGAATTGCTTGGAAAGAAGGCTGGGAAGGGGTATTGAGGAGCCATTTCATCCTCGGTACCTGATCTGCTGTGCCTGTCCTGTTCTTGGCAGAAATCTGTTGAAAGTTGCTGTTGTGAGCTTGCACAAAAGGTCATTTTGCTTCCTTTTAGCCCAAACGTTTTCTACAAGCTGCTTGTCTCTGTGTTCCCACAAGCATTGTGTTGCCATAAATGAAGCATCTGAGAGCTGCAGTGTGAGGTTAGAAAGAAGTGAGATGTGAGGAAGGTCTGGACTTCATAAATAGTGTTGTATCAGGGAAAATATCCATGAAGATGTTCTTAAATGTAGGAAGGAGTGTGTTCTATTATGTCCCAAAGCTTTTATTTCTGGGGGGAAGGGCAAATTGTTGGTTGGTTTAGTTTCTGCTTGGTTTGTTTGGGGTTTTTTTCACTTTACTGGTATTACTTGTGCCTCTCCCTTAAAGGAAATAAACAATTTTTTTTGTTTTGCCGAAATATATGATGGCTTCTTCCAGCATCGCTTCACCAGTTAGAGCCATGATTTCTTCTTGCTTCTGACTGATGCACCTATGATAGTAACTCATCTAGCTCACAGCCAGAACTTTGAAATTTCTAACAAATTTGGATATATGATCTGTACTTCAGGTGAGGTTTGGTCTCTCCTCCTTTACATATGTTACCTTGTGACAAGATGTTAACATAAACTTTTCTGAAAAACGCTTAGAGGAGTGAAGCTTTGCCAACTTCTGTGACAGCTAAAAGAATGTGTTTTGTTACTGAAGACTCAATTGATTTAGTGGCAATCTGTTGGTGTGGTAAATCAGTCAGATGACCAGGCCCCAATTCCTCTTAAGAGGCTTAAAATTCAGGTGACCATACTTACGATTAATAGAATCTTAGCTTGAACAGAAATCGTTCTGCATTGGTAATATGGAAATTTAATGGTAATATGCTTTCTCTGGGTGGAGGGGTAAGTATTTGGGAGCACCCTCCAAATTACTTGAAGAAAATCCACATTTATTCTGAAGTACGTAGACTTGGCCAGAGATAGCTAATCTCTGGAGCTGTGCTAAATTATGTGAGTTATCTGTTCCCAGAGAGGCAAAACTTATCTCCAGAGTCCTGAAAGCATGTTGGCTTTGCTATTTTATTTTTGATACAGGACTCAGGTTGGGCAATACCTATATGGGAAGCAGGTCACACCTTGCAGGGTGGGACAGCAGTCTCCTTAAAACTTCACTCTTTAGGTGAAGAGTTTTCTCTCTGAGTGATGAGGAGAGGGACTGCCCTAAATTCTCTAGCAACAGCAGATTCAGAGCAAAACCCAGTGAGGAGCTGCAGAGAAAGCTCTGTGTATTCCCTACAGGGTAGGGCGGGAGCAAGGGGCTGTCTTTGGCGAGGGATGGCCTCTTGCTGATCCATGCTCAGGGCTGGAAATTGTATTAGAGTCTCTCAGGGGGTGCCCTTGGTGCTTCTTGAAATGACTCAGCAGCCTCCAGCATGCACAGCCTGGGATGGTGCTCTTGCTCCCAGGCTGGTGGACCTGCCCACTCATGGCCATCCCTTTGTCCCTGTTGTCATGGAAAATTGCTATACAATGAGGCAATAAAAATCCATGGGAATCAAATTTTGTTGTCACAGGTCCTAACTCCAGCAGATACAAGTGAGTGTGGAATGAACACTGTCTCTTCCTTTTGGAGTGAAGGCTTTAGTAGCTCAAACTGGGACCAGTCTCCTGATACAGGGGGGGTCTGTGTCTTGAGGCTTGCAATTGTTTTTCCTGTGGAATTCATTAATCTGATTGCTATTTCCCTTTATCACAAAAGTTCTATATTTTCTAGTATTTTAAAAATCTTTATCATCCTCCTTCTATTTGGTGGTAGCTCAGGCTAACTGGAAAAAAACAATCTATAAAACATGTGGTGAAGTGAAAAATACACCAAAATTTCACTTCAATGTTCTGGCCAAATCTATCTTATGGGAGTTGCTACTCTAGCCTGCTCTGTGCTGGAGAGACATTTTTCTCATCTTCACTTGTGCTGCAAAACTGTGCTTCCTCTTACGCTGAGGCCAAGCACATCCTGAGAAAAAGTGCTTGGTTTGCCAAACATGCAGCTGATGACACGCGTATTTATGCTCCCTGGCAAACTAAGTTAAACAAACAGGGACTAAGTTGGGCAGACGTTGTAGGAGGTAATACTTCATTATAACTCGACTATGAGCCGTGTATTCTTCTTCCCAATTATGGCATCCCTGTGCATCGCTTTCCCGAGAGAGGAATATTCTGGGGAAAAACAAATTACCGCATATAAAGCCTTGGAAGTGCAGTAACTGCACAGGAGGGGACGGTAGCTGGAGTGAAGGGTCTGAGCACATGTCAACTTGTCTCATTTTGTTCAAAGCATGGTTGTTTCTACCTCAGATATTAAACTGTTAAATTAATTCCTGAAAACTCAGTTTCTCGGTTCACAGTGTGCCTGAATTCAAGCCGTGTGTCGGTAACATCAGGTTCTGTGCAAATAAACAGTAGGTTTCAATTGTCTGCTGCTAATTATCACCCAAATTTGATTTGCACGCTCTTCAAAGGGACTCATATCTTTCCATTTAGTTATTTGTTTCAATGCAATGAATCTTTAATTCAGACCAAACGTGGGTCAATTTCCTACTGGAAAAAAAAATGCAAGGAATGTGTTTATCCGTGGTCATATCAGTGTCTCTCTTTAGTTTAATATATGTGGTGATTCACGGCCTCAGTGGGGAGGTGAATTTGTGTCAATCCGTGAATTGGCTTTGCCTGTTTGGCAAGTTTGTAAAGGGCTTGGTCAGTTGTAGAAGGTCTTAAATAATTGTTCCTAATGGGATGGTTCTGGTGGGCTTTAGAATAAGGAGTGCAAGTCCTGAAGTTACACAGGCACGGAAAAATCTCGTTAGATTTCAATTCCCATCCTACCTATAAAAAGCTGTCTGTGTGAAGATGAAATGGAGAGATGGGATAACGGGATCTAGATTCTTTTCTACTGCTTTGTATCTCAGCTTAAAAACCTGTGTGTTATATTTTACACAGGCTCCTTGGTTGTCACCGTGACCCTCTGGCTTGTGCACCACCATAAAACTTCAGTCCGAGAACTGAAGGAATTCTGGACGTTTTTCTTTTAAAAATAAACAGAAAGCACCAAATGCAAGCAAGAGGGCTGCAGCAACAAGAAAATTTCATTGTAATAAATACCACATGTGATCACGATTTACGAAGCAGACAATAAAGAGTAATTTAAAAAGAGAAATCCTTCCATTCTCTTTCATGTGGCTAAAGGCAGCATAATTTCTGGCTGTCTTTACTGGAGATTTATTCGAAGATTTAACACCCCCTTCTGTTTTTCTTCTCCTGGAAGCTCAGAGGAGGATACTTTATTAACTTGCTGTTCTTTAGATTCACATCTGACCTCTGATTTCTTTTGACATGGAGATAGTTGGTAGGAGTTTTGAATTTTTTTTTATTTTAAGAATACTTTCAAGGTATTTCAGTAGTGTGATGTTGCATTTCCTGCAGTTTTTTTCTAGTGATTGGAGTAAATACCAGTATTTTTGACAAGTCCATGTATACTGAAAAACCCCTTCTCAAATTCTGTATGTTGTCTTTTGATACTTTAAAGATAGGTTATCTAACATCTCTGCAGAAGAAGAACCTGTATGATTTGGTGCTCAAACAGTCAGCTAAGTCTGAAGTGGTGACCTAATGTAAAAATGTTTGCTGTTGGCAGTGGAGGAAAGATTCCAACTTTATAGCAAGTATTTCTTACGCCTCCCTGTTCTGGGCTTCTGTCAGTCCCAGTTAAAATCAGGGTGCTTCTGAAGCGGAGCTGTAATTACAACATGAACATCCCTGTGCATTTTTACTGTGACTGTGTCTGTAAGGTGCATCTCAGCGGGGTTTGATGCAGGGAATTCTTTGTCAAATGGAAACTTTTCTGGTGGGGTCAATGTTTCTGGATTCCAGTGCTGTGTGGCTGGTTAATCTCTGTAGTATCTTTATGGTTTATTTTCAGTCCTGCCAAATCCAATCCAAATAGTTGTATGTTTTCATCCCATAATGGAGGTAGAGTACGTTCTGGTAGAATTGGTACAGCATACAAGACACATTAGGATTTATAGGATAGAAGTTTTATATTTAGGTTGTCTCAACATTTGTTGACAAAGATGGGGGATCTTACTTATTTAAAAAAACCCAAAGTAAAAATAAACTCAGGAACAAGTTCTTTCCTGTCACAATAGAAGTGGGATAAATCTCAAGAAAAGAACATTCAGACTCATAGATGCATTTAATGTAAATTCTGTGTGTAAGGTTTGGTTGTGATGCGTGTAGGCACCTCTTGTTTCCTAATGTCTGTGTCCATTCTGCCTCGGTGATGAACAGCAACATGAGAAAGGCTTTGCTTTTCTATATTCCTACGGCTTTCAGATGATGCATTAAAATTATTTGTCTCAGAGTGAAGCCCTAAAGAAATGGTTACCTCTGTGCAGAGATTTTGAGTGTGGATGGTGGTGGGCTTTTTTAAGTTCTTCAGTACTTTAATTATAATCTTCATAGAGCTGGAGCTCGCTTTAGTAGAATCTGGGTATTCACCTTTTTAAGGATGATCTGTCTGCAGATTTGCTGCCTGGAATAATGTTTATACCATGTGAAGTATGCTATAAAGATACCATGCTATTTTAGCATACCTTTGCTAAAATATCTTTGAATGATGCTGTTTTGTGGGAGTTTCTCTGTTCCCATTCTCATTCCTCCAAAGCCTCTGAGTTAAGACTCTGGGAACTTGTGAATGTGATTGATATTGTTTGAAATTACCAGTTCTGAATGAAATTTCTGAATGGCTTTCTCTTAGCCGTTGCCTAGTAATAACTGGTATCCTTGAGGGTTAGCCTCGCACACTCTTGTTTTGCAGTTTCCTGTGTCTAGAATTTCTCTTTGATTTGAAAATTCTGAGAAAACAAGGGCTTAAAAATGGCCTCCAACTCATATTCCTTTCCAGGCAAGGGAAAAAACGTGGGAGAACCCCCTAATCACACATTTTTCTGACATTCGGATCATCTCCTTGTTGTGTGTCTATAGCTCTAAGTACAACCATTTCTGTGGAAACAATTCAGAACTTTGGTTAATTTCTCTTCTTTCCCAGAGGAGGAGACTGACCTGAAGTTCCCTCCTAGCCAAGTAGTGTAGAGTAAATGGCTTTTAAAGATATATTTTTGAAGATATGATTAATTTAAGATTGTTTTGCTTCAGAAACAAGTTGGTTTGTTGTTTTTTAAAGGTACCAGAGTGCTTGAATTTTCCTTAATAGTTGCTGTTCGTAATATCGTGGAGAAGGAATCTTTCCCACTCCTTAATCTTTCACTCACTCTTTCTGTCAGCCTGTCTCCCTAGATAGCTTCTGTGACCCCTTTCTCTTAGAAAGCTTTTTAACTGAAGTGGTCTTTTGATGTCTAGGTTTTAGCCAGCTTTGTTACTTGGCCCAGGAGCCTTGTGTTGTTGACTCATCACTTATGAGGAAGATACTTAACTGCAAACACCCTGATGCATTCTTGGTAATTCAGCACGGAGCCTGTACCTGTAAGATGCTGGAGCAGTTCAGTCACAGAGGAAATTGTTACAGATTTCCAGACTGGGCTAAATACTAACTAAAAGAATTATTTGCTTTCCCTATCTAGTAATTTTATTTCACTGACTGGTTTGCTCCAGAGTAATCTGCACCCCTACTGCATGTTATTGCTATTAAATTGGTGACAGAGTCTCTGTGTGCCAGAGCTTTTGTCTGCAGCCCTGTGCTGGACATTTGTAGCTGGACTATCTGAGATTCAAACTGCCATTACGTGTGTAGGAATCTACTCAGGAGTATTTGTTTATTTCTGCTTTTGGTACAGCAAGTCTGCTAGCAAGGGAAGTATTTAGATTCTTCTCCAGTCCTAAAATACTTTGAATTGCTTGTGTAATTACAGTCAGAAAGCAAGTAACAAAATAAGGAATGTGGAGAGAATCAGCTCAACTATATATGATTTTGAATAGATTAAAAAAGAAAAATGCTGGTTGGTACAGCTCAGTCCTGAATTGAGGATGTGGAGAAATTAACTAACTAAACCTTCATTGAGGCACGGCAGAAATAAGCTCTTGGAGAACAGAGACAGACATTTTATCCACTAAAATTTCCCAAGTATATCCTAGCTAATCTTCACACCTGAGGAGTTTTGGGGCTGCTGTGACCTCCCATGCTGCTTTCACACATAGGTAACTTCATTAATTTCGTCAGGGTGAGGTCAGGAAATTCTCAAAGCACAGACCAGGTCGATAATCAATCTTTTATAAGGGCTCCAAGATTAGCGGTGTCCAGGACATAGAAACACTCTGAGAAAAGTCTTTGACAAAATATCCATGTCTTTCCCCCACTTACACTACTATTAAGAAAAATGGGTCTTTTATGTCCAGTGGAGAAAGCTTGTCACAGTTCTCCATGCTGTTGACACCTTGACGCTGGATTATGTTATCGCCGTGCACTCCATATGGAGCTGTGTGCTGAGGCCCATGGAAACTGGAGCTGGTGCACGCTGTGGAGCTCCATGCCAGGAACACCTGAGATCAGCCTTGCTCGTTGTAAATAAGCTCCTGGGCAGAATTCAAGGTGTTAGTTGGAACCTATAAAGCCCCAAATAGTGACCCAGGAGGCTGCTTCCCTTCCTGCAGCACAGCGCTCGTATCTGGGATCAGCCAGAGACACCCGACCTCAGCTTTGGAATTCACTTCCCACATCCACCCTTCTGGGCTGGGATCTGTCAAAAGTTCGTGTGTGCTACAAGCTCAGCCTGTCGTGCCTGATGACCTGGTAGGGGATGGTGTGAGCAACTGGGAATTTGCTTTATCCTGGTGGTGGTGTGTAATTTTACCTACTGGTGAGTAGTTGGCTTTGTTTTTTATTTTTTCCTTCTCTCTCTTTGTGCTAGAAAGAACAGTATATTGCTTTTTGAAGTGAAACCATAGCTACAGTTTATACCTGCAACCATGTGGCTGGAGCCAAGGCATTGCCAACCGCCTTTCAATTAATTACCTTTCTGGTTCCATCGAAATCAGTGGGTGTATGCAGCCCATACCTGGTATGGTAGCATTTATTCCCCAGAGCAAAACATTTGAGGTCAGATAGGAATCTATAAAGAAGTTCTATGTCAAGATGGATGAGATGAGGAAACCCTGACAATAGGGCTTCTCGTTAACACTGAGAACAGTGATGAGCCATTATGGAGCAGCCGTGTCAGCTGGAGAACACAAAGAAAAGACATGCAGCAGTGTAAGGAGAGGCAAAATCCGTGTTGGTGTTTGTTATGTGATCTGCTTTATTCTCAGCTTGTTGCATGAGGTGCCGAAGAGGGGAAGCTGCAAGGGGACGGGATGTGCTTGACCTTGATTTCTGATGAAGAGAGGCAGGACGTGCAGTTTCAGCTCTGCAGTGCAGCAAACACAACGTGCAAGCTGAGCTGACTCTTCCTCAGTGCAGATTGCATGAGGTGCCGTGGTGGGGTCTCACAGAGCACACTGGGGAAGTTAAAGTGGGAAACCAACCTGGGGATATTTGGGTACTGAGTAATTTGGCATGGCTGTGCTGTGCCCTTTGAGAAAGTGCCTGTAACAACATTTTTGGGTCTGTAGCAATGTAGTTCATGGACAGGAAGAAATTATGACGATTTCTTTTAGCAGTATAAACAATAATACAAATAGTAATATATACTAATAATATACAACTGTTTTAAGTGGAGAATCCAATGACTTAATGAGAGAAAGATGTGTTGCTTCTCTATTCCACCAGGAACTGTCAGGAGAGGGAGGATAAAGTGTTAGAAAGCTGAGAGTATATATAAATCCAGAGGCTGGAGTGTTTTATTCACCAGTGGCTCATCCCTAATACTGTTTGGCTATAGACCAGAGTTCCTATCTGACAAGACAGGATGTAAAACTGTGAGTAATCCATCCACCAAACAGCAGAGGCCAGATTTTTCTGGTTTTGTGTGTGTAAACAGTTTGTCCCTGCATTTTTACTCCCATTTGTTTAGACAGATCCCAAATTTAGGTGTAGCACTATGTGTTATCCACAGGTGGGAGGTACTGTATCCCCAGTGAACCCCGTGGGCCTCCCACCCACGGACCCCTGAAAGCTCCAGGTCCCAGTGCAGCTCATTCCTTCACAGAGAAAATATGTCAGCTGCTTGATCAGCCTAAACTTCACCTTTCTCTGCTTTCAGCCTCCCAGCTATGGGGACATAGCTCTTTCAGGCAGCCTGGAAATCTGCTTCTCCTTCTTAAAGCCCCTAAATATTTGCACAGTGAACAAGCCCCACACGTCTGTCATGGCAAAAGGCTTTTCTTCAGAGACTGAGCCATCCCAATGTAATTGTGATTTTTCTAAACTGTTCATTCATTGCCAGTAAAGAACTTTTTTTCCCTAGGAAAATACCGTGTCCCAGCTCTAGTAAGTTTATTTGTAAGTCTGATTGACATATGATGGGACGAAGTTAGACTGACAGTGAGTGTTTCATTGATGTGAAATTTTACACCATATCTGGACATAGTATATACTTGGTTTATGATCCAGCTGGGCATGCTTGTTAGTTATTGTTGAGGTCAATCAAAGTGTAATTGTAACATAGGGAAAGACGGTCCCAGGGCTACAAAGATTTTCTTCCAACAGCTGCTATTCATTATTCATTAAACTCTACCTTCTGTTTTTGAAATTAATAACCCTTGGCTTTCTAACAAGGTATCAGACATGCAGAATATAGATTTAAAAATCAAAGATGCACTGGTTTCATCCCCAAACAAGAGAGAGCACAAAGCACTTTAGCTAGCAATAGTAGTTGGCAGCAGAACACAGTATTTCTGTTTGTGGAAAACCAGATGTGAGTTAATTAACCTGAAATTTTCGGGCACTGTATGCTGCATGTGAGAGAACTGACTGGTGTACAATAAACCCCAAACTTATGGAAGTCAGGGGGAACACTCAAAACTTCAGTTAAATAAAATTTCATAAAAATTAGGACACAGTACAATGCCACAAGTATACAGTGGGGGAGTATCGGATGAAACAGAGTTCATTCAAATTGGCACTTGCACCTCCTTTAAGGCAGCAAATTTCCAACATCCACTCACCAGTTTGTTTGAAGTGTAGCCCAAGTTTTAGCTCAGGACGATGGCCAAAGGAGGCACATGATGTTTCTGCCCCGTGAATCCCACTCCTGTGTCCCCATGAATGTTGTCTGACTGAGATGGCACATGAAAAAGTCTCAGGAGAACTTTGGAGCACGACTGGGGGCAGGGTCTATCCCAGGCAGGTCCAGGTACATTTTTCCCATTTCATCATTTTGTCATCACAAAGGGCTAATACACTGTGGCAAAAAAAATGTACAAGAGGCTGTTCTGAGGCTGAGTCTCAGTGCAGGCCCTCTGTGGGAAATATGATTGACTGTGGTGCCTGATCACAAGACCAGTAACTGTGGTAGTATATCATAAAGTTAATTAAAACTGGTCTAAGAGTGTTAACACAGCCATCTCTCTACTCTCTGAATCAGGTCTTTGATGTCCTTTCTTTTCCTGTGTAATTCCACTCCTTGTTCATGTGGGGTGCTTTAAACCATCACTAAATGTAACATTTATGACATGTTTCTAAGCAAACATTGGTATATCCATTGCACATGAGCATGTTTCCTCAGCTCTGCTGGCCTTGTTGGGCAGCTTATCTTCTGTTCTCCCTAAGTCTGACCTTTCATGTTTAGTTACTTTAAAGACACTAGAAAACCAACTATCTACTCAATTTCCTTGTAGCTTGGGGGTAAGGTTAAAATATCATGTAGCTACCGTGTGTTTGACATTATACAGCAGCAACTGATAAGCAAATATTTTCTTTTTAAATACACAGTACATTTTGCAAGAGTACATAACGAGTATTCTCATTGTGACTCTTTGTCCTGGAGAAGGCCTGATGTTGTTAAATATAAAAAGTTGCCACTGGTGTTTATCTTACTAAATCTGCTCACATCAGTTGGTTCTGCCTACCCCATATTTCAAAGCAAAATGATGGGGAAAGGTCATATAGATTGCCCCTCTCTTCACTTCTCAGCTTAAGGGTGTCCTGTTTGTAATTAAGGAACAATTTCTTTTGTGATGGTAGTCAAGAAATCTTTCTTTCGCTTCCCTCTTTCTCATTTTTTCACATAATGTTTGGAAAGGCAAGTGAAAGCCAGAGAACAGCTAATGCAGTTGGAAGATTTGTCATTCCAGAGGTAATTTGTTTTATAAAAAAAAAAAAATCTGAAACATCTTCTGTGAATTCGTATTCAAATCCAAGTCCACAGACTATCAGCAGTGAATTTGGAGGTGACAGGCTGAAGGCAAAGGTTTTGATTGCAAGGCCATCTGGCATTGTTATGAGAAAAGTTCTTGAATGCTTAAAAGAAACCAAAACCACATTGCTCAGTAGGTGCTGACTCCAATGAAATTGAACCATCTTAGTGCAGGTTTGCTGTCTGACTTGTTGGAGAGACTGTGGGAAAATCAGCTATTTCTATACTGATGAAGTGGCTGTGGCTGAGAATTGTGATTTTACGGGAAAAACTGTGAAATGGAATGTTTGGCATGTTGAAGCAAAATGTTTTAAAATTGTAACTAATTTTTTTTAAACTTCCTGCAAGAACCATGCAAGATGTACCTTTCTAGAAGGCCAGAAAGAGGTAATGAATATTTTGTTGCTTTAGTCTGGTCTTATAGAGAGAGAGACTGAAGAAAGATAAAATCTGTTTACTGTCACAGAATGGTCTGAAAGTGAGCAATACAGAGAAATATTATTCTGGAGAATATGGAGAGTTTTACTGGGGTTGATTTCCTGAAGTCTGAGTTTTTAGATTTCTGTGAAACTTGGTTTGTTTGCCTGCTTTTCTTAAAGCTCATGTGCAGTGTTTGCTGTAGGCCTCACTGCTTGGATGGAACCGAAGGGATTAGAGATGGGATGCAAGGGCTTTTCAATCCAGGTCAGATTGGATTTAGCACTGACTGAAAATGACACTGGTTGTTCGGTGTTCTGGATCAAATGTACAGTGGCCAGATTCACAGCAGCCTGGGTCATCTGAGGTCATAGTGCAGCTGAAGTGGAGAAAACACAGCCCCAGCTGAAGCAGCCCTTTCAGCCTGCTAAGCAGGGCAGAACAGCACCCACTATTCCTACAAAAGCTTTCATTCCTATGTATTTCCCCTTCCTTTTTGAGGCTGAGCATGTTATTCCTAGATGCCACATGTAATGCATTTACAAGCTAGGAAAACATGCAGCAGGCCAGACATAAATCTGATACGTTGTTTTTAGTTCCACCCTTTCCTTTGCTCAGCAATGAAAGGAATAGGAATGGGAAGAAAAAGGGACTGGTTCCTGCTTTGGCACTGAGGACCTGTCTGCACAGCAGTCTGGTGGCTTGTGAAAGGCAAATGCTGTTTGCCTGGGTCTCCTTTTGGCCAAGCTGGGTTACTTGTGTCATGCCTGTGGAAGAAGGTTCAAGCTGGAATGCACTGGTTGACAGCAAACAGCCCAAAATCAAAAGAATGGGGATTTAAATTTTGTTACCTGTCTTCTACATACCAAGCCAGGTGTGTCCACCATGTTTGGTGCTGAGAACTAACTTGCGTCTAAGAACTTGTATGCTTGTATCTAAGAAGTACAGTTCATTTATTGTTTGCAATAGTGAAGCCCTGGTTCAAGGCCGTCGTTTTGTATGGGTGAAGCAGCTCAGCCATGTGAAAATTAGACTTCAAAGGTTTATAGATTTGGCAAAGCGTGACACCCTCTCTTGTAACCAAGATCTTTCTCATGCCAGTGGACAGTGAGCTCCACTGACTTTGCAGTTGCAGACATGCTGAGCTGTGTTGGTAGATTATTTCATTTTTCAGGCAGAATAGATGTAAATCTTCATTCTCTCTGTGATAAATTGCGTGTTGATGAAGATAGACCTTGCTTCGATATGAAACCAGGTTAAAAGAAGAATTCTTCTGATGAGGCAAATCCAGAGACAGTGAAAACAGCAAATTAGGATACAGGAGTAATTATGGATTTTGAAGAGGAATTTTTGTGTGGACAATGTCAAGTTCTGTGCAGCTATACTCAAATATTTTTAACATTTGAGTTAAGATCTAAAGGGTGCATTTACAAGCTACTAGTACAGATAATTACTGAAAAATTTGGTGCTGAATTTTGAGCACAAGACGTGTTTTGCTATGAGTGCACCTCCTCTGTTCCCATAAAACATAGCCTGTCTCTGTATGTGTAAATGGTCTTGCCTTATTCCACAGAAAGGATCTGCAAATGAGTAAATGGGAGAAGGGATAGTTCACCCAAAATGCTGTCTGGAGGGTTTGCTTTGAAGCTCTCCCATATCTCACATGCAGCCTGTCAGGAAATGAGCCCTCTTATTGGTTGATTGGTATGTCCTTGGTTTGACTCACTGCTGCATTATTCCAATTTTATACTGATGTATCACCCTGGGAGTGACCTCTGAGCTTTTTATCTCTGTGTCTCATCAAGGCGGTGATCAAGCATCCAGTCATATATACTGAGTGCCTTTCGGTTCTGTGCTGGCACCACTGACAAGGGCAGAGCATGTGCCACTACTGTATATCCACTCCATCTTCAGGACCAAATCATTCAGAGCTTGGAGGAATACAGAAAATCTCCTGATACCTGCAGATTGGTAACCTATGCCCTAGCACAAAGCACACTGAAATTACCAGGGACTTACTACAGACCGAAAGGTCACCTTCAATAACAACTATTCCCTTTTTACATCTCACCTTCAGTCACAATCAGGCTGCACATTTTGGTGTTGCTTTCATTTCTCCCGCTGATATAGAAGGTTTTAAGGAGGGAAACAACTCTGGCCTGACCTGTCATTCTGTCAGGTGCTGAACATCAGATCTGTCCTTGAATTATCAGTTCCATGTGGATTATGTTACCTGTCTGTGTTCTGATCAGTTTCTGTTTTCCATATGATACAGCTAGTGTAGGGGTTTTTAGCATATAAAAACTATAACCTGGAAGAACCAATGTTAATTTCCTCTGGAGCCTTATGAAAAGTATCAAGGGTGCGCCTGACTTGTGGTGACAGAGCTTTTCAGCATACCCTGAGAAAGAACTGCTTCTGGGCACACATGGCAGCCAGATATGACTTACACACACAGCGGCGTACACAGAGCACCAGCTCATTAACTTTCCATCCGTGGATATGCTAACCAGATACTTTAATTGCACTTTTAATGTACCATCACGTGTCTGGGGTCACACACTGGTAACACCCAGCTGCAGATGAGGCTGAGGTTCCATAAGACCACAAACAGTAGTGATAAGGTGAAAGCTTGATACCTTTAGTCTTGTGAACCCTCTGTCTCAGATATTACATCAGGCATTCATGAAAGGACAGACAGAATAAATTAGTCAATGTAAAATGTATCTGAAAGCCTGAGATAATCCTATAATTCCCAGTATTATCCCTAATAACATGACTGTAGAACCAGTGATGAAATGGAGCAAAGAGGTCATTGCATGTCAGTGTTCAGATAAGATCTTCTCTGGATTCTTTCCTGTGAGATCTAACCAAAGAAGTTGAAAGTATTTTGAAAAGAACTCTTTAAAGTAGTCTTTAGTCTGAAGGGATTAGGAGCCCACAGATGAATATGATGTTCCTCAATCTCCCTGGAAAAAAAAAGGCTCCGTTGGGACAGCCTCAAATCACTGCAAAGAAATCATTAGAATTCAGAATTCAATTCCCAGGCACAATGCAGCACATATTTGGTGTGATTAAGGAACGGTAAAAGGGGACTTTAAATAGACCCTACATGGGCAGCTGATTGAAAAACTTTGGGAAGGGTTATGCATCTGGGTCAGGTTTCTGGGAGAAGGAGAGCAGCTTTTAAGAGTTACCTGTATCTTGCTCCCAGAGTAGCAGCAGAGGTGGTGAAGGTGTGCTGTGGCTCTCAGAGAAGGGATCCCGGTGTGGTCCTTGGCTGGAGTGTGCACTGTGGCCTGAGGAGCCACCTGCTTATGGCTCCTGTGTCCTCTGGCCCGTGTGGTGGCCTCTGCAGAGGTGGCCTCTTGATGACTGCATCTGACTGTTTTTATTTTTCTGTTGGGACAGGTCCCACCAGCAGGATCGGATGGATGAAAGGGGACTGGAGAAAGTGGTTGACGTGCAGGCTCAGCTGATGTTCAACTGGTCCTGCGCCCACAGCTGCGTGTTGAGGATATGGGTGCCTGTGGCCCTCTGGTTCTTGGGATGCTGGGATGGCTGCAACAGAGGGCCCAGCAGCTGGGATGAGAGCATCAGATGGACAGGTCACCAGAAGTGCGGTGGTGCATGTCCTGAGCTGAGAGGGGAGTCTGAAACCAAGAAGAACTTGTGCTTTCTTTTCTTTTTGCAGAGAGAAGGTAGCAGAGTGTAACTGATTCCAAGGCATCTGCTTATAAATTAGTGATGCTGGTGATGTCTGGAGCTTAGTACCACAAAGTCCTCCTTGAAACCACTCCCTGTTCATTCTTCCCATAGGATCCCAGGAGAAAGGGTAAGCAAGAATTTCTGGTTCCCACTGAAGCAGACTATGAATGTGGGAGGACTTTCTATGATTTTCCCTGGAAAGGAACTGTGGTTAGGACATATGGTCTTCTAATTTGGAAAAATTTTATATTTTCCAGGGTGCTTGCCATAAGACAGAGAGAGTTTGGGCTCACAGGAAAGATGGGTGGGTGGAAAAGCTTTTTTTTTTTTGCTTGGTTTGGTTTTTTTTTTAAATTTCTGCAGTTTGGGCTCTGACACACACTGTTTCACTCTGTTGTTTGAGATTTTGCCACTAAAAAACCTTGGGAAGAAAGGAACCTTCTTCCCCATTGCAAAGCTGGTGTCACTTGGGATACCCTGCTGGGCTTCTGAAGAGAAGTGATGACAGACACCCTGTGACAGACGTAAAAACCAGCTCTGGAATCTGAACAGCAAATCGGGCGTGTGAGCAAAAGCTGCTCTGACTTGTGTGTGTCTTCATCGTCGCCTGCCAGTTTCAAACCAGGCTGTGTCAGTGGAGCCCTTTAAACGCTTCTTGGGAGAACTGGCTGCTCTGAAGAGCTGAAATGGGGAACATAACTTACAACTCTGAAGTGTGTAGTGCAGTTTCTGGAGAAACAATGCAACACAGGGATATGGAGATCTGAGCTGTAAAAAGCCTGTAAGGCAGATAAGCCACCAGGGATTTGCTTGTACCATACTGGGAAGATTCCTAGTCCTCAGTACGGATGTGAGACATCCACGCTCAGTGAGAAAGAGCTGAGCCCCCTCAGACAATTATAATTAGATCATTAAAGTTAAATGCCAGACTCTATATTGCAGTAATAAAAGGGTAGTGAGAACCTCAGTAAAAGTGTCAGATGATGTGCTATTCCCAACCTGTGATTCCTATGGATTATGGATGAAGTCGCAGCCAACACACAGCATATTTCCCACGTGAACAGATCTAGTTTCACAATCACCATTGTGAAACAGACACAAGACTCTCCAACAGGCGAGCTCTAGTCCGGTTTGGTTTGACAGCAGAGAGTGATTCTGCGAGGAAACATTTCCAGTGCTGTGGGGTCTGAGGGGTGCCGTGTGCTGGCCTCACCCCACTGAGAGCAAAAGGATGGAGAGCTGCTTAGCTGCACTGATGGCAACAGAAGAGTGGGGGAAAAGTGTAGGCCTAACGTGGTTAACCAGGCTTGGTTAGCCGAGGGCTGTCTGGGGTATAGAGACAGCCTCAGGGCAGCGGGGCTGGCAATAACAGCTTTCACTCTCCATAGCAAATGTAGCTTTGTCTGCTGGATGTATTCGTCCTGAAGGACCTCTTCAGATCAAACAGCGAAATCAGTCACTTCGCACACCTGCAATTGCTTGTTGAAATCTTCCTGTTTCTCTCTATCTTGATAACCATATATCCTTGCATACTTATGAGTTCCACAGGGTTAGCTCACTGGGACTACCTTGGGGATAGAAATATTTGGAAGCACTGGAATTCCTGTTTCCCCTAGTGTGAGTGGATATTATCTGTTCATGTCTGACTGTGTCTTTGATATCTTCAGATGGAAGGTGATGGTGATGCCCCATCTCCTTCATGCCAGCCATATATCACCCTTCTGGCACCAGAACTCCTCTGACATCTGACCTGAGTACTATCAGTTGCAGCACATTCAGTTGCCTACAAAAGCCAGCTTTTTGCTGTAGGGAATACCATTTCCTGTAGCTCCTGGCAGACCTGAGGGGCCAGACAAATCACTGTGCAGGGCTCACCCCTATCCAAAACGCCTTTTTCCACTGCAGAAGAGGCCCTCTCCACCTGTACATAGCTTGCACCTTAGGGACTGCTCAGCCTTGCACAGGGAACAGGATGGACAGCACTCCATGAATGAACAGTTACTCAGAATCTCGCTTCATTATTCCATGTTTTTTGCCAGCTCTTTTGGGTCATATATGTTTCCAAAGCATCCTTTACTTATAAAACTCTTTCTTTTTGTGGACTTTCTATGGTGCTGATCGTGAAGTTACCTGAGGCTTTCATATCAATGCTTTAGTTTTTACTCTCCCTCTGTGAGGGGTGGAAGTGGCCCAAACCAGTGGTCGAGGGGATTTTAGACTGCAGCAGGAATGTCGAGAGTCTCCAATAATTTCAGCTGCTTTTGTGAGAGATTAGCACTGTAGACAAATCTGGTTCAGACTCTCGCCTCCGGGTGAGACTCCCAGAACTGGTGCCATGCGTGGGGAGCTAGCACTGCCCGAGCTGCCTGGAGACACCTGAAGGCATTGCCCTTTACAAGAGTAAACTGGAATTGCTGAGAACAGCATTCATGTGTGGGAGCCATGAAAGAGGCTCTCCCTGCACTCACTTTTCACCTTCCAGCCTTCCCAGAAAAAAAGGCAGAATGAGGAAAAAAGCAACAGAGGTGGAAATATCTGTGAATGGTAAATAGGTAGTTGATATCCACGGGTTTTGTTTGCTTGTTTGTTTAAATCCCCCCCAGCAATGCTGATGTTCAACAGGGATTCTATTCTGCCCCACTGATGATGGTACAAGCATTTTTTATTTCCCTACTATCTTCAGCTGGAACTTTATCAAACCTACCGGCCAAATCCAAATCATTTTGTGCACCAAAACACTCTGAGTGCTCCAGCTGAGAGCCTTAATGGTCCAACTTTATTTTTAACAACTATTCTTTTTGGTGTGATTCCTGGGAAGCTTTGCACAGAGCCCTTCTCCCTAAGCAGTGGTGTGTAAGACTCCCCTGTGATCAGTGAAGAGGTCTGAACTGCTGGGGCCAAGCACAAGCCTGACTCGTGTGAGACAACATGCTGCATGACTAAGGATGCTACAGTCTTTCTGAAAACTTGGGGGAGACTCCCTAAGAGCACCAAACCGGGAGAAAAGCCGGTACAGCAGATTCCATCAATAGCTGTAGCTGAAAATTTCCTTTTGCCCGTGGGCTTCCCAGTTGAATGGAAACAGGGGAGGGCTTGTGACTCCTGACTGAGGTTTAGTGGCATAGGAGAGAAGGATATTTCTTTCAATATGATACTGACAATAGTGTCTAGTAAGCCCCACTTGGCAAGGCTCACAAAATGACCTCTGCCAGTTGATACCACCTGGACCACTGAATTTTTTCCCCTACATTTTAAAAATAAATGTTCATGGTACTTTTTTTTCTTTTTGAAGATTGCAGAATTATTTTAATTTTGTTCATACTGAAGAATATAAAGACATAAGGAAAAACTTTGCTTTTTCCCCCAGCCCCCATTATTTAATACAAACAGTTTTGTCCATCTGAGCACAACACTTCCACCAAGGTCTAATAACTGAGTTCTGACTTTGTTTTCAAGCCATATTTCATCTGATATTGGGAGGGAGTGTACTCTTTCACTCCTCTGTAAGCTAGAGTTCATAAAGACCACGCTCTTCTTGCTGACAGAGTACTTTAGAAATTTAGGTTTGGAAATTTATATTTTTAATATTACCCTACCTTGAAAGTAAATAGAAGATTAGGACTTTTTTATTTTCAGGGGAAGAAATGGCAAGGGAAGATGAGAGAGAGGTCCAGATCTCAGCCTGACAACATCAGTCTCTTGAAACCAGCACTTTGGAGGGCAGTTTCAGTCTGGTGATTTGTTTGATCTATTATAAAATCCTCTCTACCAGTGTGTAGCTACCACCCACTTATATTTATTATGCAGTTTTATTTTTGCTTGGTAATATTTTTCTTGTGTTTATTTTAAAAGGTCTACATTTTGTGGTGACAGTCTCCCATTTTCCAAATTAACTGCTAGCAGATGTTGCTGTGTGGTGTGAAGCACACACAGCAGCTGAAACTGCCACGGTCTGGATACGGGCTTAGGAAGAAAAAATCCTTGTGTTATTCAAGCAAGTTTCAGGACTGTCTACAAAGTGCTTATGTAGAATCTTATTCAGAAAATAAATTACTGTTGTTTTTTTAGCTTTTAGCAGGTTTTAGTGTTTGGAATTACTGCTGAAACCTCACAAGTCTGTACCATGTTTTAAGAAATGAAATATCATTCGGGCAGTGTTATTTAGGAAAGGATTAGCTGCTGATACATTATGTACAGGCAAATGCAGGTAAGTTCTGCTTAGAGCTACAGCTGCCTGGTTTTGTCCTTTCTAAAATCCCTGCTACTGTTGCACGTGTGCTAAACCCTAGTTTGTGCGCCTAAAATCTTCAGTGTGAGCAGAGCATTTTGAGCAGGCTGTTTCTGAAACTCTTGCTGAAAATGGGAAATGAGGGGTGGTGCTTTTCCTTTTGGAATGAAGTATTGCAGTTTGGTTGGGTCATTAGGTATGCCCTTGTTTGTTTGTTTGTTTGTTTGTTTGTTGCATCTGTGAAATTTCCCCCAGTTTTGGACAAACCATGATGCATTTGTGACAAAGCGAGGATATGTGTGTTGCAGAGGTGACTGGCTAGGCAGGTAACTAACCTGCCTGCACCATTTATATATCCTGCTACTGCAATTGCTCATCCAGGTAACTAGGTAAAACTAGGTAAGTTATAAGCACTCCCTGTTCTCCATGTCTGTCCTGAGTAGGACAAGAGGGGAAAGAAAGAGTGTCATAGTGCAGCAAGTGATTCACTGCCCAGCTCGTTGCTGGAGTGCTCGGGAGGAACTGTGGTCACTGTGGCTGTGGCTACATCACAGAAAGGTTTTAAGATCTGTTTGTGTGAGTTTTTGTTAAGAACAAAGCAAGTATTAGACAATCACAGAAGGGCCTGGGTTGAAAGGGGCCTTAAAGCTAATCTAGTTTCAACACCCAGCCCTGGGCAGGGACAGCTTTCACTAGACCAGGTTGCTCAAAGCCCCATCCTTGAACATGTCCAGGGATGGGCAACCTGTTCCAGTATCTTGCTACCCTCATAGTGATGAGCTTCTTCCTAATATCTAATCTAAACCTACCCTCTGTCAGTTTAAAGCCATTACTCCTTGATTTATCACTGTCTTATGCTGTAGTTGGTTCTGCATTAGAGCAGGGAAATGGACTAGAAAAACTTTAAAGTTTCCTTTTAAATCTACCATTCTCTGTCTGAGCCTTGCTCTGCAGCCTCCCTCAAAGAAATTGGAAAGTTAACCGGGTTTGCCCCACTAGATGCACGACTGTAGAAGAGCTGCCCACTAGATGTCACTGGTACTTCACTGAAATAAGATTCTAAAAGCCTTTTCTGGTAGGTAGCTGAAAAGAGATGGAAGTTCAAGTGGGCATCATCCCTGTGCTTGCGCCCTTCTCGGCGCCACTCCTATGCCAAGGCTTGTGATGCCTCTCAGTCCTCGGGACATCCTGTGCTGACCCAAGGAACAGATCCATCCTGGGCTTGTGTGTGCTGGTTAATTCCTCCCACAAGCTTAAGGCTCGAAAATTGGGCTGTGTTACATACTGAGGTTTTGAAGAGCCTGTGGACGGATACAGGAATGCTTTTGGGATTAGCACCATGCATGCACATTTGGACAAAGGCCTCTCTCCTCGTGAAAGTATTTCAACAGTGCTCTATTCACTAGGACTGCTAAGGGTTTTATTTTCCTTATCTTTCAAAGGCAACAGCTAATTCTGAATCTGATTCTGAGGCAAAACTCCATGCTGATATGGAATATGCAGACTTTTGTCTGTAAAGAGGACCTGAATGTCCAATAATCTTGTTAAAGAAAGGTTATCACAGAGGTGGCAGATACACAGAAGTTGGTCTTCAACAGTATTTTTAATGCAGAAGTTGGACAAATTATATCTGCTTATTTTCACTTGACCTACTAGAGGTCCCTCCAGTTAAATCACCTGCAGTTGGCCTGCAGTTGACCCTTTGTTGACTTATTTAATCATCTGCCTAGTTTTCAGAACAGGGTATGAGCATTCAGACTTAAATCAGTCCTTGAAAAGGTCCTGTCACTGGGCAGTGAGGCTCATACCTGATAATCTGCCCGTCACACAGTATGAGCAGAGATGACAATCACTTACCTCTTTTATGTCATGATATAAGGCCGAAATTGTCTAAAATGAGGAAGAAAGCCATTATTTAATCAATGGAATTGCGTCAATTGAGTAAAATTTGTCTCTAGTGTAAACAAATGGAATGTCTTTGCGCTCTGTGAAAACAAGACTAAATTACTTGCAGATCTTGCAGATAGAAAAACATAGGAAGTGGACTCGTAGGCCGACACATTCGGGGGTTTGGAGTATGCATTTAAAATAATTATCCAGATTACACTGGATTACTTAATATAGTTTTTGCATCATGCGTATGCGCGTTTAATTTTAAAGCAATAAAAGCAATATTAGTCTTTTTTGCAGTCATGTTTGATTATTTGAGAAATTCCTCAGAACAATGCAGGACTATTACCAATGAATGTACTAGTTAAATACAAACATGCCAAAACCCAGTTTTGACTTTTGAAGGTGAGTTGAAGAACAGTCCTCAGTGTGTTCCAGTACAGAGAAAGTTTTCGTGCACGTGCATGTAAGGGACTTGATGGGAGAAAATGATCTTTCATTAAAAATAATAAAATAAACCTAAGTGCCCCACTCTGTAGCCCCATATCTATACAAATAACAGAACACAGTAAAGAATTTAACAGTTTCTAGATTCGTGCTTCTAACCAATTACCCAGGTTTTGGTAATATGAACCCTCAATTATAAGTGATTACAGCCTGAAGATCAATCTGAATGTGGAAAAACCAGGAGCTGCATGGGTTATTGACATATCAGCCCACAGGTACTTTACATATCCTTAAGCTTTCCGCAGGTTCAATGGAAGAGAACGTGGATGAGTTAAAGATCCATGTTTCTAATCTGTAGAAACTCTTGTTAAAGTAGATTCTGTTGATTCTTTTGTTACTCGTCTGAAGTGACCAGCTGGAGTAACATCAGTCATGGGCTCGCCCTGGCCCCTCTAGAGTGCAAGATATGCCTGTGTAGGTCTTCCTTGCTGATTCAGAAATTGGGATTGCTCTGCAGAGAAGTTTGTAGGAAGAAGCTAGCCTGGGAACCAGGTATTTGATATTTTCTTTTTTTCTGACAAGGCTTGGGAAGGGAGCTCAGCTCCATGTAATCCTAGAGACCTCCTCTGCTCCAGAGCAGCTCTCATGCTCTCTCGCTCTGCCATGGAAGTTAACCCTCCACAGAGGGATATGAAATTGAAGCTCCTTTGGTTTATTAGAACATGAGACATCTAGAGCTCTGTCGTCGCTACCAGCCCTAAAGTCCCAGTCTGACTAAACCCAGTCTGCAAGTTTGTTGCCACTGGGGTTCCTGTGCAGCGTTTCCATGGGGGCAACTAACAGGACCAGACAACGGGGTGTGCTTCCCATGTTGTGGTGCTGGTGCTTTCTGGAGGCAAATTCTGTGGGAAAGGGTGTGTGTGGGAAGGCTTTGGGGATGGGGGTCTGTAAATCCTGTGGGTTCATATTTTGGATTTTGAGAAATTAGTAGGAAGGCAACTGCCAGCTCCAGTTCCGTTAGGGTGATGCTCCCTGGAACACCCTTGACCGTTGGCTTTGTTTACAGGTCAGTGTAATGATAAAGTTCACTTCCTTCCATTGCAGGTGTTGGTTTGGATATCTGAATATATTTATTAAGAAATGCCTGACATAGATGATAAAGAAAACACTATGCTAGATTTTAGTAAAAGAAATGAACCTAATAGCCAATTAGTAGAGGGACATCTCTGTATTTGTCTGAGAATCTGATTCCTACAACTTCTAATTTCATGGTTTAGGGTCTTGTTTCTCTTCTTTTGTCATTTAAGATAATTTTTTAGCTTTTAACTGAATTAAAAAAAAAGCTCTTTATTGTTATGCTCTGCATAGTAAAGCATACTTAAGCAGCAAGGTAGAGAAATCTGCACCTTGAGAGAGTATCATGTTGTGCTGAGACTTCTGAGAGATTAGCTTTTGAAGAACCTCTTTGTTTTTATTCTGAATATGATCCAGTCCTGGGAATTTAATTTGCTTCTCTAGATCATTATGTTTGCATGTTTTCTTATCAAAGGAGGCATAAGTTTGGGGCATGAGCCTGTAAATCTGTTTTCACATAATTTATTAAAAGTCACATAGTATTGGTGCCATTGAAGGGAAAGAATCTCTTTATCTTTTAATTCTACAGTGACATTTAGTCCTTTCAACACGGTTTTCATTTTTAGAGGTCAGTGCATATTCTACACTACAATTTTCCAGGGATTGGTGGGTTTGTGAATAAAACTCAAATAAATTTTGTTTCTGCTTAGTTTCTCTCCATTCTGCATCACCTTACAGTGCCCATCATCCCATGAAGTCAAGTTGCCTGTGGTAATGCAGGACTGGCTTTTTGCAGGATAGTCTTGGCTGGAAAGAGGAGCAGAAGTTTAGCAGCACCTTTGTGTTGCTTGGTTTTCTCTCAAGTCAGCCAACCTCCCATGTTCACAGGCCAGATTATTATGCTTTTGTTCAAAATACTGTTCTCATCCATTTACCACAAAGAACTCTGAAGGGTTTATTGTTTCTGTGTTGTGTTCCCTTAGCAGTTAATGACGTTTGTGAGTGACTTTTTCCTATCATTTCTGAAAATCCTAAGGAAGACTTTGTGGGATTTGCAGAAGAAAGTTTCCGATTTCCTTCTCCTTCCTTTCATTAACACTGAATATCCCAGGGAGTGAATTCAGCTCTGTTCAGAACCACAACCTGTAAGAAACGATCATGTGCTGGTGTGTTGTGGCAGCCAGAGCAGACTACTCATGTTTAGGGCTGATCCTATCATTGTGGGGATGGACAAATAGCCTGATTCTGCTTGCACAAGCTGAAGCTAATTTTGACTTTAAAGGGGGTGGAGGGAACAGCACCAGTCAGTTTTGAAAGTGGATTTGAAAGCTCTGTCTAGTTAATTTGGATGCCCTTCTGTTTAGGGCTTTGAGCCTTAAGAGATGAGAAGTAGAGTGATCCCTTAAGATCTTCAGCTTCCACCTCCACCTCCTGTTGATATAACTGGGGAATCAGCTCACAAGACAAAACCAGTAAATGTGGCCTCTGAGGGTGAGTATAGTTGTAATTTCCTAAGCATTTGTGTCATACCAGGAAACTTTCAGACAAAAAGGCTAAAAAGCTTCCTATTGCCAAAGGTTCAAATACTGTATTTAAAAGGGGCTTCCTCCAGGTTTCTAAAGGCAGCTGATCAAAGCGTGGCTTTGTGCAGAGAGCACAATACCCTTTGCATGTGCCCAGATGAAGCTGCTCCCCTGTGGCAGCGGCAGCAGCAGCATGGCTCAGTGCAGGCCTGTGCTTCCCGGTGAGCCTGCTCGCCACCTCGCTCCTCTTCCCTGAACAAGCAGCTCTCAGCAGGCAGCTGCCCTCTGGGCAGGCTGCCTTTAGGGAAGCTTAGTGTTGAGAGTGGGATTGCGTTATAGCTATGTGGGTTGAAGTGCCAAGGTTTTTTTGAGTGCTTGTAATGCTGAGTTGTAAATTAAGTTGTAGCAGGCTCCAGAAACAGAAGTTCTGACCCGTCAGTCCGGGGGCTGGGACTCCTGTTGGACATTGTCTACTCAGCTCTGGCATAAGCATGCAAACATCTTGCTTGGAACAGAGGGACTGTGCTCCAATGGCAGCTTTTGGCCTGGGTCTGAAAGCCAAATTTTCATAGGTTTGAAGAAGTCACAGTTCCTGCTAGGATCAACAGGAGATGCAGGTGCCAGTATTGTGAACAGCAAGACTTAATTCGAATTAAGTTGGATACTCTTGGTTTCAACTCACACTTGAAAATGCTGCTACTAGTGTCTCTGAATGTCTCTTGAAGGTGTGGGATGCTGTCAGGCTTGGCTGGCTGATATTTGCCAGCATTTTCAAGACCCCTCAGAAGTTTAAACAACCGTACATTACTGTTGTTATTAACAATCATAAAGTATTTATTTTATTATGATTTGGGCAGTATTTCATTCAGAGAAGCTTGACTCATCTTCTAATATTTATGAGTTATGGTTTGGTTCCTTGCCAGTCAATTTTACAAAAACTTGTTTCTCTCAGTTTTGCTTTGCTGAGATAGTCTGAGCTCTTCTGGCTTGGGGAGCAGTGGATGTAAGCATGTGACATTTCATCTCACGAATGGCATCATGTTTACAGTGCCAGGGTCTGGTTCATCTCTGTGTTTCGGTTTATGCTGCCACAACCCCATTTATTTCAACACAGCTGATCTGCAATAATGCAGCTGAAATTCAGAAAAGTTGACAGAAATGCCTGTAGGCCGCTACAAATGGTTAAAAGTAATACAGAAATCTGACTTAGCCTCTCAGATGGCAAAAATTCCTTCACTGCATTAAAGTTACGTGACTGGGATACTGGGATCCGTCTTCATTTCTTGCATATTTTATTGTGTTTAAAATGATGATTAAGGGAGAGTTGGAGAGTAAGGTAGAAAATACAGAATGCTTGAATCATTAAGAGACAGAAGAGATTCATTAAAATGTGCTTTGCAGCCCCAAACCCATTTCTTACCCATTCTGCAGAAACACAAGCTGCAGTTTCTTTAAAATCCACTGCCAAGAGGACAAAATGTTGCTTTCTTTCACTTTTTACCCCCCCTATACTTTCACTCTCTGATTAGTCCTGTTGTTTCTTTATGAATAAACCTGACTGCATGTCCATCTTCAACATTTTTGGGCCTCATCCACCAAACAGATGCTGTTTAATTTCTTCTGATTTCTTTTCCTGGTGAACCTCTTTATTGTCTGTATTGTTACAGACAGAATTCAGTTCAAGCTTATTTCCTGGTTTCCTTTCAAAATAGAATCAGGATGATGATTTATTACTTGTATGATGTTAGGCCTAAAAGCCCTTTCCTGGGCTCTTACTCAGTTGTTCCAGGAGTTATATAAAACCAGAACAAAGGCAATGTGTGTGCTATTGCGTACTTTTAAACTGATTATTCTAGAAAGGCAGAATTTCTCCTTAACTATGAGACAAATTATCTTCTGCTCAACTCCATTAGCTGAATACCAGGATTGAAAAATCTGACCATTACCGTTTAATAGTAGATGCTCTTCATGCTGTCCTTGGTAACTGCAGTGGGGAGAAGGAATTAGAGCTTGCCTGTTGCAGGAGGTTGCATTTCAGAGGATAACTTGATATTTAATTTTTCATGAAAAGGACACTACGTCTTGGTTATTTCCCTTGCAGGAAACCTGGGTTCATCAAAGCCTGATGTTCTGCTTAGGTAAGTTAATGATTCACAGGAGAATGAAAGTCTGGGCATTGGGATGTCACAAGGAGATTTTGCAGGGGCTTAAACATGAGCCAATTTAGCAAATATTATTTGTATTTTTGACATCTAGCTTTCTGAGGCATAATAATAATTTTTAATCTAGCCGTTCTTGCTTGCGTAGAACTTCCCAGTAATTTGGAAGCCTTTTCTACTGATAATCTTTTTCGCCAATATATAAAAACAAATACTCGAAGACATCAGAGCTCCTAGAGAGCCATCCTGCTTATATAGCTGCTGCTTCCCTGGGTATCTGCCACTGCCTCCAGGGAGCAGGATGCAATGAAACTGTAGACGCTCCTTTGAGGGATTCTCACGGAGCTGTTGACAAGTTCTTCATGGGCTGTGGACAATATACCACTATGCACTTGTGTCACACCACAGGGCCTCCCATTGACGCTTATCCTTTTCGTTTGGCCTCTGACCTCCACTGCTTGCCACTTAGGGAAGCAGCAGTTCAGAAAAGAAAGCAAAAGTCAGACCAAAGTAGCTTTCAGCTACCTTGCGCAGCCTCGCTTGTACTTGCTGTTTTTCAAATTGCTCATAATTAATGCAGATCCTGTATCTTTTCCCCCATTTTGAAATGAAATCCATTCTTGAGTATAAATGGACAAAACAGCATTGTTTCACTGCTACCCACGTGGGAATTTTCACTCTGACATCATTATTCTTTTTTTAATATTTTTTTTTTTTGCATATCAGAGGTAATCCAGAGCAAACCCCAGAGAGTTAAGAAATGTGCAAATGCAAATTTACAGGTTTAGTCTCTCTGCAGTGTCTGACTTTCACACGTTAGTGATCTGTGCTTGGGCTTACTGAACTGAAGGCAAAATGTCATGTAAAAGTACAGTTTAGACACTCCATGCAGCAATGATTTTGAATGTGAGCTTCTCATTCATTCTGGGCCCTTAAAACATTCCCTTACAATTGGTCACTATATCAATGCCAATATTTAGGTCTGGACTGGAAGTAATTGTATTACTCTGGATCTGTGACTGTAGAGCTGCAGCCCCCCAACTCTTCTCTCAGTGACGCCAAAGAATAACTTCAGTGGCCTCCAAGCCCGTTAATTGAATTACAGGAGTGCTGAAAACCCTGTCTTTATCCAGGCTTCTGTGGTGTCGAGGTGTTGTACAAAATCAGAATGAAAAACCACTTTTTATGACGTGTGGGTTGGAAAACAACCCACGAAGCCTTCTCCATTCCTCTGCTCGATCCCCAGTAGCTGCCTCCCCCCTCCCACTGGTTCTGGAAGTGGTCATCAAATGAAAGGGTAGAGCTAGAGGGAGGGAAGAGGGTGGTTTAATTAGAGATCTAAGGGGTCATTTTTTTTTCCCCCAGCATGTAGTATTGTTGTAAGTCATCACTTATTGACGTGTGATGATTACAGACAGCCAAGAAACTGGCCTACACACACTCTTCTAGACTTACCACGGCACACACAGAACCCTTTGATTGTAAGAATGAACAGTTTGCCCTCTTTGTTCTCAGTTAAACTGATCTAGAGGAGCAATTCAATAAAAATAAAATTACATGACACACATAGGAAGGATAGCCTGAAAAACAAAGCAAATGTTAAAAATTGGCAACAGTCGTTTACAAAAAAGACAAAGCTTTGTTGAGAATATATCCAAGAGATTCAGGAGCATAGATTTTATCAAAAGTCAGCAGGATTTAAACTGTAAGCCCCATGTAGAGTTTGGAGTATTTTCTCTGGTATTTGTACTTCAGTTTAGCAAAGATAAAAATAATTTAAAATTTTCAGTTTTGAATTTTAAGATGCAGAACTTTGGGAAATGACTGATTTAGTTTTAAAGATGTTTACTTACTAAATCTTCAGTTTTGATCAGAGGTTTCACAGTTTTAGCTGGTGCTGTGGGCTTCAAATTACTACTTGCAAAACTATGTTTTCATTTGTTCAAGAAAGAAAATAATATTCTGACCATCTATAGGCTGAATGAGCTCATGATTTTAAAAAGCTGTCTTGTAAATGAGAGTGGAGGGATTCATCAATGATTAATGAATAACCAACGATTCTGTGAATATATTTTAATACCAGCTTTTGGCAGGAGCAATACAATAAGTGAGAATCAAACCCAAAGTTTCTTAGTGATGACTAAGCATCAAGACACTAGTGGTGAAAGGAAGCTGCTGGATACCTTAACGATTTAAGTCACTGCTGTAATCAGGTTACCTTCTTTTGCTGCTTCATTTCATGAGGCTAGAAACAGTGGACCACGGCTGAGCATTTAATCCTTTTCCCTGCCTCACAATGAATTAAGAAGGTGGTGCCTGCTTAATATAGATAGACAATTATGAGACCACTAAGGCAGCCAGTTGTAGCTTCATTCACCCTGGTTCTCCATGGATGCCAAGAGTTTGCAGGATTGAGGCCAGTATTTATAACTCCAATCTACTGCATAGCTCTTTTTCAGTTCTTGATTCTTAACAGGTGCTCTCCCCCTGCCCAGTCTCTGCTGACTGTGAAAGCAATTGAAGGTATTATGGTTAGACACTAAATATATCATGAAGATTAACTTGATAAATGATCAATTCTGGCCTCATGCTTGAAATTTAAGTCAATTGTCTGGATGAAATGTGTAAATCCCTGTGTAACAGACATTTATCTCTCTCCAGACTTTTCAGTGCTCTGCACAAGACGAAAGCCAGTGAGTGGATAATTTTTTCTGGAGGTGATGCTGTATTTTTTTTCTTCCACTAGGAATAATTTCCTGGGATGTGGTGTCCAGCTGTGTGCATGCGTGATATTCCCGAAATAAGGGGCACAGCTACTTTGGAGAGTGTTTCCAAGGGTGAAGCTCTGAATGGCCTGAGATCTGGTAGACATCCCAGGTAGAAAATGGGATCTTGCCTTCCAAGCATTGTCCCCAGTGTCCAGCTGGTCACAACCCTGTTCTTAGGGCTTGCCCCTGACAAGAGTGATGGGAGTATTTATTCTCCATATTAGCCTGCAGGCATTGTGCTGCATATGCTTTAGTGGGAATATGTTCTTTTTCTCTTACCTCTTTCCCTTCCTTTCTCTCCTGATCCTGGTTTCTTCCCTTCTTTTACATTTTCTGGATGGACTGCGCATTTTCAAAGTTTAATGCTTTATTTTTTTCCTGTTATTCCCTAAGTGGCACAGCTGAAGTGTTACAGGCCAGTCATCAAAGTGCCTTTAAAAAAGGGAATTGTCAGGGACTCACACATGTTTGAACTATATGTCTTTGCATAGTGATTTTCAAGGGTTATCAGAGGAAAGTATGAGTTGCTTTGACAGTGGTCCCATCACAAGCTCTTACCTTCAGGAATTCAACCTCCTACTTTTACAGCCTATTCATAGTCCCTCTGGAATTTTTAAACACAGCATGTTAGGATGTTGGTTAACAGCAAATAAACCTGTGTGCTGACCTGCCCATGTGCTAATAATAAGTCATGAGTCTGTTTTTTAAGAAACTCTGTCACAAATGGTGGTTGAAAAAATAAATGAAAGGCCAGATTCCTACAGATAAGACCATCCAGATGGAACTGCTGGGGGATAGGTTAATGAGTGGGCTCTGTAGCCTTGACAGTCTTCTTTCAAAAAAAAGGGGCACGTGTTGTTCAGACAAGCCCATGGCCTCTGTTTTCCAAAGGTGAAATTTACCATGGAGTGAAGGGCCAGCGAAGGTCTCTGCCTTGAGCTCACATGGGGTTGGAAGAACAGATAAGGTTTGTGCTGGTGAACCTCATTTTTAGGGAGCACTCCCTTTTGGGGAGTTCCTGAAGAGTAATTGAGCCTGGGAGTGAACATTTTGCACAGGCTTTTGATACACTCCTGGTCCTTAAGGATTTGCAATGAGACCTGCATTTATAGGTTAAGGAGATTCATGGTTATCTTGCTCCTACCTCTTAGTCGCACGAAGGCTGCGTATGTGGGAAATACACCATTATTTTTTGCAAGAATTGGATGGCTTTAATTTTTAACTTTTTTTTTTTTGTTTTTGTTCTATCACTAGGGTAATTAGTTCCACTTTTCCATAATACTAATCAGTTCAGCATTTTCTGAAAGGACTTTTTGTATTGCAGAAATTACTTCCATTTGCATGGAAGGTTGGATTTGCTGAAAGTAAGAAATTAATGGTTTTTGCCTGTAGACACCCCAGATATTGGGTACTTTTTATGGGGGCTTGAGAGATGGCTAAAGGGTAATACCAATAGAAAAAACAATGATACACAGCTATTACATCTTTTGCAACAACATTTCAGTTTTTGGTATGTGGTGACTCTGTTGCTTTATTTTTGGACAAAACCAGCATGGATAGCAACAACTAAACTCCTTGGTCTTGGGAGTTGCTTCCTCTTTTGGCTGATGGACAATTTGCAGAGATAGTTCCATGATTTTTAGTGTCTCAAGAGTGCATTAGAGTTTCACAGCAGGAGATTTGTAAAAGGGAAAGGAATGGTGTACAGGGAATTAAAAGGTCTGTAAAACTAGAGGCTCACACTCCTGTGAGGAGTGATCTTGTCTAAATCAATAAACGTCCATGGTCTGTGTTTTTCAGCTGTGATTGTTAGGATTGTGTGTTCAGTCAGTGTGTGCTGAGCAGAGCCAATATTGACTTAATAACACCAAAAAATGTATTTACAGCTATTTGTCCAAATTCTGAATAACTGTTCCTTTTGTTCTCTGTCCTTTGCTATTCCCAAACCATACTGCAAACAGATTTTGGCTGAGTCCAGCGAAGTATTTCTAAGCACACTTAACTCCAGGCACATGACTACTCCAGTTAACATTTGGAAGACTTTCTACAAGCTTAAAGGTAAGCACGCGCTTAAAGGGTTTGCTAACTGCAAGTTTTGTTTTTCCTGAGTATTTAGGAGAACAGTATTTCAAATGACTGTGCCATGCACAATAAAAGATGCTCTTGAATAAATCAGTATTACCTGTCATTAATTTTCCATTATTCTGTATTGATCATTAAATATGTTTCTGCTGAACTGTTTCTCTGGAATCAAATGTTGTAGTAAAGGGCCATCCGTGAAAAGTTGCACTTTGATACACAAGTGGTCAAAAACAATGACTGAGCAAAAAATCTTAGGTGTCCAAGATTTCTTTTGCAGAAATGCCATGTAAACACATGGAGGAAAAAAAAAGGAAACATTGCTAATGAATAAGACAGGAGGAACGAAGTGGCTCTGTGTATATTTTTACTGCTAAAGGGTATCTTTTTACTGCAGCATAACTGGTGCCTGCTCAGTCATACCCTGCAAGGTCCTACAGACACTGCAGACACCACACGGTAGCTGAGCAGGCTTAACTCTCTCACACACAGCACTGGCTGCCTTTGCCTACTATGATCTCTTTAGAAAAACTGTAGTGCTCAGCTCCTGCTAAGGGGGATAGCCAACATTTAATACTGTAAAGTTATGCAACTACCACAGCAGCTACTGGAGTAGTATTGCCAGCGAATGAAAAAATCCTATTTGCATTTATAATGATTTTTAAATCGGTTCTAATTCCAGGGTAGCAGTTAGGGAAATGGAATTCAGAGGCATTAGGCAAAGATGCAGTTGCAGCTGAATTTTTATTTTTTAAAAGTTAGAACATGAAACTGAAAACCAGCTGGCTGGTTATGAGGAGGACATGTTCTTTATGAGCTGTTCGCTTACATTTTCTGGTGATTCATCTGCCTGTGGAAATCCTTTGCCATCCCTTATAGACTAAAATATCATTCTGAAGATAGAGGCAGGATTCAAGCAGTACCATTCTCCCCAGATATCTTCTGATGAGGTGTCAGCTTCCTTTTGGCAGAGTCTGCAGGACAGATAAGGGACTGTGGCTACAGGCACAAAGGGCTTTTATGACAAGGTGAGAAAGAGAAAGTTTCAGATTAGCAGGACTTTGTATCTTTATTGTGCTTTTAACTTCAGTTTCAAATCCTACAACAGATTTTTGCTGGTACATGAACTCAGTGAACTAATGTCCTATTGCATTTTAATTTCATCACTCTGAGTCTCTGACTTCAAAGCCTGCTCCAAGTCTAGAGAAAAGTCTGCAATCTGCTTGATTCGGCTATAGAAATGTGGCTTTCTTGTATGTGTTCACAAAACAGGGGGAGCTCTTGAAATTCACCAGCCACAACTAAAAAAAGTCTACTATGTATTTTGGAAGATCCATTGTATTTGCACCTGGAAGAAGAATAATCTTAACCAGCTCTTTACTGTTGAAGTAAGGATTACTAATTTTTAAGCTAACAAATAGAAGAAGCCCCGGAGGTAGACTAATTGAAAATAAAGTGAATTACAACAGTAAAACAAATATAAAAAAATATGCATTAGGTATTTCTTTCTTCTCCCCACCTTTCTCCCATTGTTGACTTATTCTCTGGTTTTATTCATACAAAAACTTTTTAGATTTGCAAGTCTCTCCCACAAATTCATGTTTTGGAGCTTTAAAATTACAACCTGTCAGAGTTCGCTCTAAGCCTTAGGGATAGATCACATTCCATAAAATTGTTAAGACTGTCCATCAGATCAGATGGAAATCTAATGAGTGCAGTAGTATCTCACCACTTAGGAATCACACTCAGCATTTTGTGTGGCCATCCTCTGAGATAAAAGTCAGTGGTGTGTGAATTCAATTATTTCACATACATAAAATTTTCCCAATCCCTCCTGAGTTCACATGTTTTAGATATACCCATATCTGTTACGTTACTTCAGGGAGTGTCAACTGTACTTTGACTTTGTGGGAAATGAGATAAAAAAGAAATAAGATTTGGTTCATTGGAAAAGGGCAGTTAGAAGGAGTAGCTGGTGAAAATTAAGGAGGGTAGGTTTTAAATTCTCTGGCTGTTGAAATAATCCATGTACACCAAGAAAATGGTGTTATTTCTACCACGGCACTGTATAGAAACTGCAGAGCAGAAATCGGCAAAGGATATTAAGACATCAGGTTTTGGCCTGAACATTTCTCAGAAGTGATAAGGAACTCAGGTCGCATTCATCTTTGCTAGAAACTGGATGTGTCCAAAAGTAGCACCTGATTCAGGTAATAAACCAGGCACAAATATTGTTCTTGTGGTGGCCCATCAGATATATGAGTCCATTCTCATTTACAGTGGGGTTCTCTGTCTAGTAACCATAATTTGACCTCTGGTGCTTTGGGAGAACTTTCACAACAAGGCAGGTAGTGGCCAATACTGAACATTCCTGAATTCTGGTTCTGGATATGCATATCAGTCCACGGACCCATCTCCATCCGAATCCACGAAGATAGATCAGTTATCTAGTGCTGAAAGTTGCCATTTCTCTTTGTGGTCCAGGGGAACGGCTGGGTACTCAAATGTTTTTTGAAGTACAACATTTAAAAGCATAAAAATAAATGCAGTACCTAACTTTAGGGGCTTATCTCAAAAGTCCCGGTGGTCCATATTTGGGCAAAGCAAATATCAAGGTCTTTGAAGTTTTTGTGATGTGAAGGCTGCTGGGGATAGGCATGTGGCTGTTTTTCCCATACTCAATAGCAATTTGTTTATGTCTGCTATATCTTACTATACAGTACTGTCATTCAAGGCCAGATGAGTATATAAACAATCCTAGGCTGGTCTAAACCAACAGCATCTATCAAGAGTCTGGCCCTGTCTGCTCACTGGCACTATCTGAATTTCCCTAGATTTTCCTTTTCCGTGTACTACATGAAGTCTCTTCTCATATCTGTAGAAGTAGATTTATTTGGCAGTAAAAATGTCCACTTAAATTGGAAGTTCAATTATTTGCTTTATAGAAGTGAATAGTCTTCAATAAATCAGTCTTTCTTTCTCTTTCCTATGATTATTTATTTTTTACATCCCTGTAACAGACATACCTCCTGTAAAGCCTTTCAGCTTTAATCCACCAAAGCAGGGAAAATGTGATGTTGAAGTACAACTGAAGCAAAGGAGCAGCGAGGCCTCTGAATTTTATTCCCCACTGATGGATGAGGGGCTGCCCTATACGATGTCATGTATCAGAAAAAAGCAGTTTTCACTTGCTTTTTGAGGCCAGAATTATTGTCTCTTTCAAGGGGTTCTCAGGGCCTAGGAGAGAAGGACAAGGGTCTCTGAGAGGGATGTGTGGCTGCTGCCACTGAGAGAGTGGCACTAAGCAGGCAGTGTGCTGCAGTAAAAATGCTGTATAAGCCTCCTAGACAGTTAGGGATATCTTGTGTAAAACCCCAGATGCCCATCTCTAACCCAGACACCTTTGTGTTTTAAAAACGTGAAGTGTCTTCTGGGAGGAAGATTTAGGTCCTTGGCCACAGCTGAACACCCTGTCCCTTGGTGTGCTCTGTCATGGTGTGGGGATGAAGAATCCCATGAACTCAGGGAAGATTTGTGGCCGCCAGGTAGAACGTAGATAACATTTATTTTGTATGATTTCTGGTTTGTACATTGGAGGTGGTAACTCTGTGCCAATATAGACATTTATGATGTGATTAAAGTGCATTCTTATTTAACCCTGTTGATGTCTTGCATGACTTCATCCCTTCTGTTTCACCTCTTTGCCTACACTTATTTACTGCTTCTCCTGCGGAGCATCATTCAAGTGCACCACTGACTGAAAGTGCCTGACTAAACATTTTCTAAAGAAAAGCAGGCTAAGTCTGTAAAACTGGTTGTGAAATGTACTTATCCGTGTGTGCTGTGGTATGGTAGGTACTCTGTGTCACACGTGGCAAGAATACCCTGCTCTGTCCCTGCAGCTCTTCCTTAGGTTGAAATAGCTTTCAATTCCAATGTTATTTCTGTCTTTGCTTTTGGCAGCAGGGTTGGCAAATTTAACTTTTGAAAGCTGGGAAATGAGAGAGCTACAGAACTGCTTCGTGAAGGGGTCAGAAAGGACAGGCTAGCTAGAAGCAGGCGGGACTGCTCGTGGGGCAGAGGAAGGTGAAATCCTACATGGAGCCCAGATGTCCCTCCCCCACACTTTCATCTCCCCCACCCTATAAGCTTCGTGTCAAAGCCGACCTCTTCCTGTTGGAGGACGACTGACTGCGATTCCTTTCAGGGGCTGTCAGCGCTTCTCCTGCAACTGCCCTGTGGAGATGCTGTTGAGTGACACGAAACACTTTTTCCCCTGACAGGATTAGCGAGCCATCTCTCCACACTGCCCAGCTTCCCCCTCCGCCTCCACTGGCTCTCCCTATGTGGCCAAAGAGGTATGCTTGTGTCTTGGATAACAAAACAGCATTGGGTCACTTCTCCCACGTTTGCTACTGACAGAGGAACGTAGTTGTTAGAGAGAACTTTCACTCTTCACACAGCTCCGTTTTTGGAACAAGAACAGGAATTGTTAGTCTATGTCCATTTCTTTTATGCCTCTCCATTTCTATCCTGTGGAAGCATAGGGATTGTCCAATGTTATGCCCAGCCTGTGGCCCTTCCAGACGCATTCCTGCTCTGTCCACAGCCTTCTCATCAGGTGTTCTGTGGGAGTGAAAAGACGACCGTGGTGGTTAGCCCATCCCAGCGGAAATACCATGACTAATCTCTGATAATTGAAAACTTTCGTTTTTCTGGGAAGACGTATGATAAAACTTTGCCAATGGAACTTCCAGAACGAGGATTTTTATCCTGGGTGTTCATTTTGACTCCCCAAGTAACAACGTAAGACAGCCAGGGAGCTGTTTTTCAGGCACTCTAGTGGGTGATCAGTCTCACCATGTGCTGTGGGGAAATCAAGAAACCAGTACTAACTTGCCTCTCCCAAGCTTATGCTTGGTGGTTATCCTGTCCCTTTCTTCATTGTCCCCTGACCAGTTTGTCTGTGTTGGGTGACTCAAGCGGATCTTCTCTTTGATTTGGCTGCTTTCCTTTCATCAAAAACTTACCGTACCTCTTTTGGAATGACTGCGCTTTTGTTAGCTCGTGTTAACTAAAGCATGCCAGCCAGGTCTTCTCAACAGTTAATCTTGCCTTGCATTTAAATGTATACTTTTCTTATTGCAAAAATAGAAATGCAAATATGTATGAAAAAATACATTTTTTCCCTGATTACATAAAATACAGAGAAAAAAGGAGCACAATTTTTCTTCATTCCATATGTAGTGCTGTTAGTATGCATTTGGCTAAGTATGTATTCAAATAATTCATTCAGATTGCAGTAAGCATGTGTATTGAAATCAGAGTTGGGTCTCCTTATGGGTTGAATCTGGCTCTGCAAATTTACTATATTATATTACTACATTACAATGCGCTGTCATGTTCAAATCTTTGAATTTATTAAGTGGGATGTAATGTGCCAGATCTTTACAAATTTCTCAGTGTTTAGATACTGGTTGTTGGCAGTATTATCATTAACATAGCAAGCCAAATGACCCATGCACTAGATTTTCCAAGCAGATGTCAATGCAAGAAACTAATCTCTATCTATCTCAAATTATTCTCCTTTCAGACGGTTATTCAATCCATGAAGTATGGGACGATCCATATTCACATTATCCCAAGGGAAGCTCTTTGAAAGAACTGTGACCTTTTTGCACTTGAAGGTTAGAGGAAAGCATTTTCTTCCAACTCTTTACAACTCTGCTTCCATATGTTGCCAACTCTACTAATCTTTTTGCCAAGGAAAAACAGCCCTGTTATTTTTTCTCCTATTCCACCTCTAATTTGTCTTGTTCAGGGTTATTTCTAGGGAAGAGGACTTGTTTCTTCTCTAAAGCAATCTTTTCTTGCAACAGCCACTCAACTATTATGGTCTTACCATGACTTGGTCGTTTTGGAAACACTGAAATGTGAAAAGGGGCAGTTGGATCCCATGGTGATGAGCAGGCTCAAAAACACTTAGGTAGATCAAAAAGACTGAGTTTCTGAGTTTTGTGGCTTCTGTTTGGATTTTTTGTTTCATTTAACCTGCAGTGTCAACAGAGCCAAAACTCTGAAAGGCATTCCAGACAGGAAAAGCCAGTGGGGAAATGACCTGAAACTGTTGTTGGCACTGCTCTTCAAAAGTGAGTCTTTTTATTGTCTGCAAGGCAGTGGCTGCAGACATCTATAGCTGTGTTGTCATTAGCTAGTGCAGTGTTGAGGATACCTACTGAATAGTGACGATTCATGTAAAACTAGAAAACCCCAGAAAACTCTCATTTCAGACTTGAAGTTTTGGTTGTCCTGTGGCAGGAATTTCCCTCCGTTTGATTTTGAAGCCAAAGGAGAACTGTGTCACAGGGCCTGACGTTTCATCAGACACTTGAAATCAATTATGAGGCATGCTGAAAGGACTTTGAGTGCTTCGGAGAATCCTGATTTTTTTCCTGACACAAGCTTCCTATATTGTCTAACCAGCATCACTAAGAAAGATGGAATTTATGGTGGAAAGATGGTATTTATGGCTATACAACAATAATGCCATAAAAAGAAAAGGAAAAAGGAATTAGAAGGCAAAAGCATTATAAACCTACAAAGAAAACCACCTATAGAGTGACTTCTCTTGATCTTTTCTATCAAGGCACCAAGTACTGTATCTTAATGTCTAAATCTAGCTAAATTTAATCTATACACTGTCTACCATATTCCCTCTAGGGAATGCAATGCCAAATGAGCACACAGTGTTCTCACACTAACATCTTCCATCAGCATTGCTGTGGGTTGTGGGGGATGTTAAGTCAGGCAGTCTCCTTGCTGCTCTAGTCTAAAAAAGAGGCCAAAGTTCAAGAGTTTCATTAATTCATTCAGGAAGAGAGGAAAGTAAAAACAAACCAAGTATTTTCATTGATTGTCCATGTTTCACTGATGGTCCAGACATCCAACTCACTTGGTTGTCTCTTTCTTTATCCCCTTCCCCCCTTTTCCCCTTCTAGAAATCGAGGGGTTATAGAATTTTAATATCAGAAATGAAGATACTTAAACAAATCATTCCATAGTCAAGTTTTTGCTTTAAACTTCTTTTCCTTCATTAGTTTATCTGATGGTAATTTTTAAGCATAAGCCCTTTATTTGATTGTGGTTCTTTATCCACTGAAATTTTACCGATTTTGTTTCCCTCCTAGTCATTGAACAAAGACTGTGTTTCAGGAATGCTGACTGCTTTGCAGAGCCCTGGCTGTATGAGATAGCTCCTTCTCTCTCAGAAAATGCAACCTCACGTAGCATAGAGCAATTAAACTGTTGGGAAATCTGAGAAACCCTGTGGACACAGGAGATGCAATCCTACATCGACTGCAAAACTCCCTGCCAGATGAAATAAAAATAGCTATTAATTTCACCGTGTTACGTTCTAGGAGCGCATACGGGAGCCAAGCTCCAAAGCCATCCCTTTGTAGGGGCTTTCCCTGAAATGTAAATGCAGTCAAATAAAAACAGAGGCAAGGATATTAATGCTAGATGCTGCTGTCACACTTGTAACAGCTGGAAAAAACGCTTCGTCTGAGGCTGATGTGTACCAGTTTGAGAACACCACTGGAAACTCAGCGATCACATTCACTGTGCTAATTCATCGTTCACCCTTACGAATGCGCACAAGTTACAGCATCGAGGCCAAAGAGATGAAAGAAGGGCTGGACTAGAAGTATGGAGGAGAGCAATAGATTACCTTGGTTAACTTGGTAGTTCAGGAGTTCATGAGAAGTTTGTGACTGCTGTTCTTTGTTTTTCTTTTGCAGAGCAATTTCCCCTGTCCTCTTCCGCCTCTTTCATGTTATTTATTTTCTAGTAACACCGACCTTCTGCACTGAAAAATAAAAAGAGAGTCCTTCTTAAAGAAGAACTCTTCTACGTGAAAGGATTTTTCTTGAGTTCACATTTTGTAAATACATTTTCTTGCTGGTTTTTCAGTTTTGTGCATAAAACCGTATTTTACATTTTAAGTAAATTCTTCAAAAGTGCATGACTTGAAAACCTACAGTCCCTGGTTTTCATTAAGATCTGAATTAGTCTCTTAAGTCAGATTCAAGAATAAAGCTGAGCCTCATAAGTCACTTAGATGCTCTTCAAGACTTACTTTTAGGGTAAAACCTGATAGCAATTTTTTGCTGTGTATTGTTTACAATGATAATCTAATGTTTAGCCAATGCTTGGCTGAGGAACAACAGAGAGTTGTGAGATGACCAAGCTCATTTCCTGAGCTGCATCTTTTTGTTTTCATAAGAACTCTTTATTTAACATTTCATTTAACAAGCCTTGTGGACTATCTCTTGATTAGATTCTACATATTTCCTGCCACTTGCATGAACTGAGAAATCTAACCTTAAAGCCAGAGCCAATATAAATATTTTTCATTGAGTGATGTAACAACCAGCTTTCTGTTTCATGAAATTCAGACTTGTTAGGAACTCTGAAAGTTTCCTCCATTTTTGGTCTGTCCTGGAAAATCAGTTCAGTTGGTTGCTCATCTAAGTGAAGAAGCTGGGGATTTAGCACTGTAGGAAACTACTGCAGAGTCAGTATCAGAAAAAAAGTGGTTAAATTTTCCGAAGGAAGACTGGGATATCAGTGTTCTTGGCATTATGTTAAAAACTGGCCTAGGATAACCCATGTACACTTCACTTAAGTGTCTGTAAGGTGGGAGTCCCCTTGTATTATCTGTTCACTCTTTTGTATATTCACTGCTAGGCAGACAAGTTATAAAAACCTTCATCTAATCTGCCTTGCAGCCAAAATCAGCTAAAACTTTTATCTCCCTGAATAATTCCTGGATTTAATTCCTGATTTGTGGGACTAACTTTGTAGGCCCATACTCTGCTCTTATGCTTCGTAGTGGAAACCTGGACTGACTGCAGCTGAGTGAGGTTACTCTTCAAGTGTCCTTGTGTGAGACCAGCAGCTAGTCCAGAAGAAGAATGCCACGGTAGGTATTTTTGGGGAATATGAATAAGAAATTGTGGATCACGGTAACACCTAGACCAAGAGAAAATGGAAATTTGTGCTATAGGCATAGTTTTGGGGAAGAGGCCAGCTCAGATAGTCAAGACTAACGATTGTCACCATGGGATATGCCCCTGAGAGGTTCAGCCAAAGGACTTGAATGTTGGAAGTTTTTCAGTTTTTTTTTTTTTTTCCTCAACCAGTGTAAGATTAATTTATAGTATTTGGGCAGGGGGGAAGTTGGGAGATGGGGTCAAATTGATGGCAAGCTGCCAAAATCTGCTTAACTTCTTTATCAAAAGAAAAATAAACTTTAATCTGCTTTTCTGATGTCTTTGAGTGTGAAAATGGGTGTGTTGCAAAACGAACGCATAAGCTGCTCTGCAGCAATGAATTTGAAATTATTAAAGTTTATGGGACATTATTAAACCTGTAGTTATGGTGGTATGTTAACAATAGCCAAGTTTTACTAGCTTTGCTTGAGTTCACTTTAAAAAAAAAGAAAAATCTTGGAGACTTGCTGCTGCTCTTAGTTTCCAATGGTCAATGTTCAAATGCTGCTTGGATTTCTCTGCTGATTGTTTTGATTTGCTTCTCAAAGGCCAACATGTAATTCACTCAGTCTGGTTCCTGAGTCTGATTATGATTTTTATAGTGCCATCTCCCTGTCTCTCTTTTATAGGTTTTTTTGATTGGTGTAGGGCCATTGCAGCTTGGTTTTCTCCTGTGAACTTTCAGTGAGATGTGCCAGGTCTGCAGGATGGTAATACTTTTTCCCCCTTCTGTCTGATTGTTGTGTAACTGCATTTATTCAAGTATGCCAAAGCTCCCAAAATATTGTAATTTACTCTTTGGTATCCAAATTAATCGTGGTCCTAATAAGTTCCCCAGTTATTGAATTTGCCTGCCTCTGCTCTCCATTTTCATAAAACTATTTTTATAAGACACCATTAAATAAGACCCTCTTTTTGGTCACTTTGGCTTTGCCAGATTTTAAATGTTAGCTTTAAATTTTGTCAGGTGTCTGCATCAAGCAGAATGCGTTTGCTTGGACAAAAAAATACAGCACCATATTCTAGCATTTTTCAGAGCAATGAAAAGGGAAAAAAGTACCCTGTTTCATTTACATTTTAACTCTTAAGTATTAAAAAGATAAAAAAAGTATTTGTAGCCTCATGCTTTGAATCAGACACCTGACAAAGCCAGAGGAATGAGCATTTGGGCCAGAAATAAGTCTTTTGACATCCACCTTGAAGAATCTCACCTTATTTGATGAAATTATCATGTTTTTAAGAAATCTGAATTTAATTTTTTTTTTTTGGAAATGTTTTAGCTTATAAAGTTTCAATTATATGAAGCATTGACATTTCCTGGGTGCTGAAAATGTCAGTTTTGCTCAGCTGTTACCAAGGTAACGTCTTCTTTGATACTACTCAGTAAAATGCTTTTGGATATTGTATTTTGAAGCTACCAGTACCATTGAAAATACTAAGAAGTCAACTCCCAATTCTGATACATGGAAGATTTTAAGTAAGGGTGGTAAAAAAGAAAAAAAAAAATGTCCTGTGTCACAGGAAGACATTTTCTCCTCACTCATGGTTAAATTACTCATGGTGGATGTGGCAGGGTTCAGTGGTGAAAGATGCCAGCAGCCATGCAGGTCCTGTTATGTAACAAGTACACTGGAAAGGCTGAATGAAAACACTGGAAAAGGACAGAAAAGGATTTTTCTAAATGTTAAGTTTGTCATGGGTAAAACAGCTTGACATGGGGAATTTTGCTTATATTAATTTATTGCAAATTAACACAAAATTGTAATTACCGATTCAATTACGGAGCTCTACCAATGAGCTTCAGTTTTGAGGTGCTCAACAGCGATGCTGGAGTAAGCAGGACCTTGTGGTGACCAGCCCTGGACCTCCTCCACACAGAGTCCCTGCATTCCCTGGCTTCCTACACCCTGCCCGTCAGGTCCAGTAGAAATTTAGGAGCATTTCCTAACTTACAGTGTAGGTGAGCATACCCTGAAATCTGAATCTTGCAGAACTCACTCAGATTTGGCCCACTGGGTAGAGAGCTGACTCTTGTGTTTTGTTACTCCAGGGAATTTTGCTTTACTGGATTTTTAATGCTTTTCTGCAAAAGCTACAATATAAATTTTGAGGAGAAAAAGAGACATCAGATAAACTTTCCAATATTTTCTGGTTCTGGGACTGAAAAGCTGCTGCAGCTAATTTATCCCTCTAAACATTAGGCACTGCTATTGAAGACATGTGGAGAGAAGTAGAATGGAAATGTCCAATAAAAACATGAGTATAATGGAAGATTTAAGAATACAAAACTTGCGGAAACAATGTCGAATATTATAATGTTTTCATCCTACAACATTGTTATGTTGATTTTTAAATGCAGTTCTAATGAAAATAGTATCCCAGCTTACAGCTGAACTGCAGTCCGCTCCCTTTGTGCAAAACACCAATTGATATGGATGAGTTATGCTAGCAAGAAATAAAGATAGAATATGTTATTCGAAAGCTATGCTTGTCAGATAAAAGGGGGAATAAATTATTCTGTACCTTTGGAAAAAAATACATTAAAGATACAAACAGTGAAGAGAAAAGCATTGGGTGAAGAAATACAGTTAAAAGAGCACATCTGTTTCAAATTCTTATTTGGGGCAAAAGATCCCTACATATGTTTTTATTTTAAATTTGCATGTGTGTTGTTATCCTTGTGTTAACTATTAGGTAAATAAATGTATTGAGAATCCATTTTTCAGTGAAGTTTGGTTAGGAGTATTTGTACACACTGTGTGAGAGATAATTTGAAAGCTAATTGAAGCTTTGTGAGGAACCAATTTCCCACATGTCCCTTCACTTTAAATACCTGCCTTTAGTGTATTAGTACTGATCAAAGGCATTTATTTATTTTGGAAATGAAATAATTTTCCCCTTTGGTTTGTGTTTTTGACGTGCCTTACTAGAGAACAGCATAACACAGAACCACGTCGCAGCTACAGCTGTAGCAAACTGAACTGCAGGGGAAACTAATTTGGTTTTTGGTTAATGAGAATCATGTATTCAGCTGTGATTGGCTTAGACAGTGATTTTAGATACACTAAAAGTGAAGTTAATAAGTGTTCTACTGAATGGATAGGTGGATCTCATGCTAATAAACCCAGCTGTTTGGGCATAAGTAGGAGAAATTCCAGTGCCATTGGAATCTTTGGTAAGAACTCTATCAGTTTCCTTCAGGGGAACTTGAGTTTTACCCCGCAGCCCTTGTATGGGTCTCTCAATCTCAGTCCGCACCTTTATAAAGATTTGTGGGGAAAAATATTCACTTTATTTTGCAAGGCCCATGTAATTAGAAAAACTACTTGTGTGAGTAGAACATCCTCTTCTGCTTTTGTCATCAAATTAGAGTACCTAACGTAGGAGCCTTAACTCTTTCCAAGGTCAGTGAAGAGAGAGGGGGCAATTTATCCCACACGGGACCTGATTCATCCTCTGGATGTGATTCAGGAGGGTGCTGCCTTGTACTTGCACAGGTGGGAAAAGCCAGGCTGTGGAGCTCCCCATTACCGCTGTGCTTCCCCGGAGAGCACGAGATCCTCGGGTGGTCCAGGGAGCACTGATAGGCTCTGTCGCAGGCACTCTGAGGAACAGTTGCAGGAATATCACAAAATAGAACCCAAGGGGGCATTTAAAGTTATTCCCTAAGTACCTGGGCAACATAAGTTCACCTGATGTTGACTAGGGGAGCACACAGGCGAGAAAGGATTTTTACTGAGTTTTGTAGGAGCTAGAAATGCATTGGGTCTTCGAATGAAAATAACTTCATGGACTAATTATGCTCTCTTCTTTGCTGTAGAAAAGTTAGTGATTCAATATCATTGCCTCTGCCACTTTATTGCTCCAAGAAATAGTCATAAAAAGTAGCAATACAGTCATTACAGAACTCTATTAAAACCATCACTGTGCCTCTAACTGCTGCAAGTTAAGAAAAAGGCTTCTGGGCCAAAGTTTTCTATCCAAGATTTTTGCCCTCTGTAGAGACGAAGGAGACTAAAAAAGAAATCCCTGTCTGTAGTTCTTGCCAAATAGGCATGGCTTCAGTGTTTGGAGAGTCCCTCTTGGGAGATCAGGAATGGTTCGATGCAGAGAGATTTACAGAGACTTATAACTTATAATGAAACTATTATCTTTGCTCTCTCTCCTCTTTCAAAATCATATAAAGTCAGGTGGTATGTTCTCACAGCAGTATTAGTAGCTGTCAAGTCAGATATAAAGTAAAAATATTCCTGACTTGGGTAAAAGTTAGAACTGAGGGCAAAAACTGTCAGTGAAGAAGTGATTTTTGTGTTGTCTCCAAAAGAAAGGTGTTACTCTTGCAAATCACTCTCTATAAGATGATCTGGTGCCAAGTCTCATTAATTTCAGCAGGAGCTTCGTGAGAGCCTGGGGATTCTGCCTTTCACAGCAGTTTATGTGACTGAGGCTGAGATGGAGAAAGAGCTTTGTGTGCTGGAGGACAAGGTGGGGAGCTGCTGGCAGGGGGAACTAAGCAGGGAAGGAGCAAAGGGGGACCTAGAAAGGTAGTAATGCCATTACAATCAGAAGAGTTTTCTTGAGTTAAAATCCAGCTGAAATACATTCCCTGTTCTGTGTAAAAAAATACAGCCCTTACAATCCTGGATTGCCGTGGATCAATCCTGCCTCCACCGAGAGCACTGAAGCCTGTTGGTTGGTTTTACAAGCCTGGGGTTTCAGCCCCTGTCAGATCATTCACAGACACACAGTTCAGACTTGCACATGGTTGCCAGAGCACTGCAGGGTTGGTTTATACCCTCCCTTATTTTCATGCTAAGATGGCAACAGTTTGAAACCCAACCCGGGAAAACTGAAATTCTCAAAGAAAACACAGAAGTCCCTGTTAAATACTCAGGAGCTCATGTAGCGTTATAAAATTCTCCAAAGCTGGCTTGATAAATGTGGGAGATTGAGGATGCATCACCCTACCTGTTTTTAGACTTTCCTCCCCTTTAGCCATCAAAAAATTGCTGCTGTGGTAATCATTGCGGCTGATGCTCTTAGGAGAAGAAACTCAGATTGTCAGACCGAGGCATCCAGAGGAAGAAAGTGAGAATATACATTGAAATACATGCTTTTCCTTTTCACCATGTGTTTTTTTTCTGTAGAGGAAGATGAATTTTTTTTGGTTTTTATTTGTTTGGTTTTTATTTTTTTTCTTACCCTGTTTAAGATCCTCAATTAAAAGGTTTATTTGCTTACTGGAAATAAGCAAATACTTTACTTATTTGGTTAGCAGGGACTGGCCTGCTAACCTCCTCCTCAGACCAGTCCTACCTTCTATTTCACAGAGGTCAGCACCATCCATGCCAGAGAAGGTTTTGGGAGTCACTGAGATAAGTGTTGCTTAAAACCTGTCTTTATGGTAAGTTTCTCCTTTCCTCTCACCCTCTTTAATAAACCTTTTGCTGTTGTGGTGAAGTCTGAGCACTTGTCATTAATAATAATTAAAAAATAGTGTCTACAAGTTTAAAAAGACCGGTTGAAAACAGGACTAAATGTGATTTTTGTGCATTCAGAGTTAATACCTAATCTATTTGTGCTGTGTTAATATAAATTTGTTTCAAATAACTTTGTTATTTTCAAAGACTTGTTGTTTCAACTTTTTTCCCCAAGTCTCTAAACATTTTTAACCTTTTCTAAATCTTATTCTATGCTCCATATGTATGAGATCTCATTTTGAACACTTACTGTTAATTTTTATGATTGGTGTAAAAGAGAAGCATGGAATCCAGGTCACTTGGATTGAATCCATGGGAAAATGCCCCTAAAAATTAATTTATGATGGATGAGATTGATGCTGAAAAGGCTGACCTAATTTGTTTCATTATGTTGGGAAAATGAAGCTGAAGGCTTGACGGCACCAAAGTGAGATGGGCACAGCAAAGCCCATTTCTTGGCAATCTTCACTCGTAGCTTTGTCCGTGCATCTCTTTAATGATAAGTAATATGCCTGTCTTTGGCAGCTCCTGAACAAAATCCTGAATTAATTTTGTACCCAGAGTACAAATCAACAGTGTGACGTTGTTCATGGTGTTTATTTCTCAGAAACTTCAGTAGAGCAAAGAAATGGTTCTGAAACAGAGGCTGGTGAAGGGGGGAGCAGGAGAAATAGGGTAGTCAGAGTAGGAAAAGAGGGTATTTCTTATCACTGTGTTCAAGGGAAAATGGAGATGGAGGAGTGAAGACTGGGTACTGCTTAACCTGTGGAAAGCACAGGTCCTTAGCAGGGATTTGTACTTCCACGTACACCGTAACTGTTCAGTGCTTCGTGAGCAATGCTCTGCTGGTGACAACAGCATGTCACACACTAACTTCTGTTTGGGAACGCAACCATCTCAGAGCTTCCGAGATGACATCATTTCTCTTCCTTGCATTTATTGAATCAGATTAAATGCAGAGCACATTTTCAACTTTAATGTCAGGATAGCTCTCAAATAAGTTATTGTGAGAACGTCTGTCACAAGCAGAAGCCTTAACTGCTGTCCCTTCTCATCTGACTGATGAAGGGAATGACTAATGAAGCGGGAGTGCAAGAGTTCACGCATAATTTCATTCTATTTGAATTTGAAAATGCTGGGTTACAAAAGTGTTATGAATTTCCATTTGTGGAAGAAAGATAACTATTAGAACAGAGTTCCTACTTCAAGCTTCCTGCAGGGATTTTCTTTAGCATTGCTTCTTTTGTTGTAGGGAAATGTAGAGATTCTGAAAATACTTTTCTGTTTTAAAAAAAGGGAGCTGTGTTTCTGGGTTAGCCAATGCTCGTGCTGTCTGTGCCTTTCAGATGTGGTCTTGACACTCTGGATCTATCACAAGAAAAGCTGAGGGTCTGGCATCTGATGAACAATGATGGGAATCTACCTTCTTCTGTCATCAAAACTCAGTTGGGGGAAGATTAAATTTTCCTTTAAAATAATATATTTAAGGCCATTTGTAGATTAGGACAAATTTGAGAAATAAAGGCATGAGTACCTCCTGGCACGTTCTGGTGCATCCAGCAGTGATGCTGTAAGCTGCTGCTACCCATGAAAATGGGGTTCCCATATGCAAACACGGAGAAGCCTACAGACACTTGGGCGTCTACAAGCACACAACACGTGCATGTTTATGGCCGTGCAACGGTGCACGGACTTTGGCCACGGAAATGTTGTCCATAAAGTGCAAAACCATGGCTGTACACATAAGTGCATTCCCTGCTGATTAGCAACCTGCCATAAACCCCTGTTGACACAGCTATTGGTTGTGCGTAATCATCCTGCGCATTTTTTAACCATCACATTAAGATTCCCAGTTTCTTGTAAAATCAGTCACTGCAGTATTTTCTTTTTTTATTAATACCTGTGTGTATGAGGTGTCTGACAGAGTTATTATCCACTTTGGTGATGAAAAACTCCTGCTGAGGTCCAGGGGAACAGGATTGCAAAGACCAGCACGATGTCTGTCTTATAAAGCGCTCATTCTTCTGACTGACCATCTGTGTGTGAAAAAGGACTGCTCTTACGCAGCAGTAGTTTTGTTGAGTTTGGCCTTGATTTCTTTTTTCCAGATTCTGCCTAGCAAAAAGGGAGGGAGAGAAGGGAAAAAGCAAATTTCATTGGGGAATGGAGGTGGTGGGGGTGGAGGGAAGGAGAGCTGAAAGCTTAAAAAATGAGTGACTGGTAGAAGAGTACAGTAAAGTCAGTGAATAATTTTACTGTCCTGGTCTAGCAGCTTGGGAACGTGCCATGTTAAACAATAACATCTTCCAAGTGAGAAAGGCAGAGAGGGAGGGGAAAGTTGGGGCGAAGTGAGAGGAGGGGACTGGAGGTAAGGGAGGGATTGGATCGTTGAGTACAGCCACTGCCAGTCCTTGGATCAGCTACTTTTTATTTTTCTTGGTTTTTTTCATTAAATATTTGACACTGAGTCAATGCCCAGGATATAAAAATCTGTACTACTCTGTTACTACTGCTTGACAAATAACATTACAGATAGGCTGCTGGCTTCAGGTTTTACCCAAATAAATTCAATCATTATTGCTTCTTTGGAGCCTTATGGACCTCACTTCTCTAAAATCATTGTATTGCACAGAAGGCAATCCAGAGGCAAAGATGCAGGGCTGCCATGCAGCTTGGCCTGGGTGTGTTTTCATTTCTCTCCATTCACCTACTGAAAATGCTGTCCAGAGGCTTTTGAAGGCTTCACAGATTTATCCATGTTTTCCAAATGCTTAGTAGAGTTATCCATTGAGACACCTGCTGCCAGTTTGCTCTTAGCCAGGTGCACCTCTGGGATTTCAGCACACAGAGTATCTTGGTCAGTGTGATGAGCTGCTAGGAAAAATTAGGGTAGCTGGGTGCTTTGGGAAGCTTTGAGTAAACCCTAAAGACAATTTCCTGCTTTGTTTCAGGCTGTTTTCTGTACCTGGTTGGCAACAGTGCTGTGCTGCAGGAGTGCTGGTTTCAGGTTTGCCATGCAGAATAGAGGGGGCTTTCAGGGCGTGATGACCCAGAACAAAGGGGCTGTCAGTTTGCTGCTGGAAAAAACTTCTTATCCTGACAGAGATGGTACATGAGGCTTGGGCAGCGGCCACCCTCAGCCTGGGTTTGGGCTTGCACTGAATGCAATTTTTGTGGCGTCTTGCCGACATCTGGTTTGGAGGAAACTGATGCTGTGACTGAATGTGGCCCTGAGTTCTTAGTTTAATTAAGAGTTAAGCTCCCACAGGTCTGATGCACCATCTGGTGAGAAGATGTCCCGTGAGCGCCTGGCTGCTCATGTGTGGTGTGCCCCTCCTTTTCCCCCAGCGTCAGCACACCGGGACAGCGACTCCCACCTGCTGCCGGAGCCACAGTGGATTTCATGCCTAAACCTGCTGCCTTTCATCAGTGGCTGCACAGACCCCCTGAGACACGTTGCTCTGGAATGGAGCAGCAAACGAGAGCTTCAGCTGCCTGATTGACTGGGAGGTTTTTTCAGGAGGGTGTGAAATTTTAGCCGGCTCAAGGTTTGTTGTGCAGGAGGGGAGACAGGACCAAAAACCCAAGAACATTTCTGGGATATTGGATAATTTCAGGCATTTGAGCCAATGCTGGTAGGACGCAAGCCTGAGATCAACACTGAACTGCTCTGAAAAAAAAACCTCCAAAACCAAAGTGAAACCAAAAAAAAAACAACCAGGAAAAACAAAATATATATAGGAGGCTGAGCTTCCTGTATCATGTCCTTTTTTTAAAGAGCTAATATATCATAGCATTGATGGACACCCAGTAAGAGGTAAGAAGGAGAAAGGTGTTGCTTTTGTAACTCATAACTCATGTCAGTTAAGAGGTATTTCATGCTTTTATGGGGATGGATGTGGAAAGCCTCCAAGAAATGGCTGAAAACAATGTAGAAAACACCTCCTCAGTTACCTAGAACATCACAACGATGTAATAGAAGGAATGGCAACCACAGGAGTAGAAGATTACTGACAAAAATCTGTTCTGTGTTATTCAAATTATTCCTGATCTAAAAATAGGGATACGCAGTAAAAGGACAAGATTTGCTAATGACACAAAACTATTCAGGAAAACCAAAACTCAAATCAACCCTGGAGATTTGTAGATACTATTAGGATGCTGAATGACTGAATCTCTTTTCTCAGGTTATTTTCTAATCTTAATAATTGAAGAGTGGTGAAACTAGCATAAACTATATATTTGCCATGACTGGCAGGAAATAGCTACTCCCACCTGGGGGAAACACCTCATTATGGCTGTCTCTGAGATTGTCACCTCAAAATGATGGCAGAGTTATCTAGAATACTGGGATTCGGTAGGAGGGGAGAGGAAATCAAAGTAGAGAACAAGAGCATTCTACCACAGACCATCCACACCTGATCTTCTATGTGGAACTCTGAAAATATTTAATTTAGAAATCCAAAGGATTTTGGGAAAAAAAGAGCAAAGATATGGATCATAAGGATGATATGAAATGACCTCTACATGACAAAGGGCTTGATGGGTTTCCTAGGCTGGAAAAGAGTGACTGTGGGGGAAAGATGACTGTTATCTTTAAAAGCCATAAGACTGAATGAAGGATAGAGAAAGTAAATAAGGATCTATTCCTGTATTCGTTGTTTCTCACTAAACAAGGACCATGAACAAGCAAAAGGAAGTGCAATGAAGCTGTGGACCACATTGGCACATCTTGTCCTGGACAAAAGCATCAGCAGGTTCAGAAAGGGATCAGGCAAATTATAGGAGGATGGATTTGTGAGTACCTACCAAACATGAGTGTGCAGGTGCAAATTCTCAGTTCAGGAAGTCTCTAAGATGGTAGCTTTCTGGAAGCTGGATGGATAGAGCAGGGAAATAATTATTCAGTACGTACCCCTTTTCTTATAGCTGTTTTTAGACTGAACTCTGTAGGCCTTTGATTGGCTCAGATGGTAGTGCCAAATCCTGAAATATGTTTTTTCCCCACTTGGTAGGATAAGAAATTACTTCTTGTTGGCCTGGTGCAAGTGATGTAACACATCACTGAGTGAATGGTGAGGGTGTTCTGTGACAAGGAAGGCTCTGCACAGCCTGTCAGGGGAACCAGGCTTGTGGCAAGGGTGCCCACGTTCCTCTCTGGCTGTACAAGTGGAGGAGATGACGGAAAGTACTACAAAGCAGCGTGCTCTTCGTTTGATACAGATCATCTGTCTTAAGTGATTGAAACCACATTTTTGCACCAGAGAAAATGACTGGCCACAGTTAATTTGGGAGATGGAAGTCTGCTCTGGGAAAGTGAACAACGGCTGATCAGAGGGTCATGTTCTTGCTGATAGTGTGGCCGCTGTTGTTTTTTCCATATCAGTGTCAAAGAGGGAAACCAGCAGCTCATGTGCCAATGGGAGGGATATCTGTTACCAATGTCAGTACTTTGTAAACTACTTCACTATACTCCCTGTCTCTTCTCTTTACCTCTTAGCCTCTGCTTTAATAAATATTTTAGATGGAGAGATATTCTCTACAAGACCTAAATGTGCTGTGTAGATGTACTGTGAATGTGTAAAAGAAGAGAGCCTCCCTTTACCACCTGCTCTGGGTTCCACTCACAAAAATCTGATGGTAAAAATGAGTAGAATAGACTTATTAGAGAAGTCAGGTGAAAAAGTAAGTATGTCCTGATTCAGCCATAAAAGCTGATATTAAGAAAACCCTAAACATCAAAACACTTGATAGATCTATGTGAGTAGATAATGACTTTCAGAGTATAACTTAAATGAGCTGTGCTGAGGTTCTGCAATATTTAGTTCATGTTGTGGGTTTTTTTTTTTTTTTCATTTCTGATTTTTGTCCAAAACTGGAAGTGCAGGAAATCCCTCAAGAAAGGCAGTTCTGGAGATTTCCAGCTTATTTCAGGGCTCTAGAGATTCAGATAGTTTGGGTAAACCTGTGAACTTTTGGATGTTTATCTGAACTGAACCTGAACTCTAAATCTTCTAGGGTTCACCCTGCTAAGTCATAGGGAGGAAGGCCCATAATGATAATTTTAATGTTATTTTCTCATTCAGCCATGGATATGACCCTTCTCAGCCTCCTGAGAATTTCTTTGTGCTGCATGGAACAAAGGGAAAGCTAAATAGTGTGTATCATATATGCACAATTAAACATTGCATGCACCATTATGGTTTCAGCTGCTATACATCCCAGTTGCTGGTTGCTGTCTTTGTAGGAGGATTTAGCTAGAAAACAGATGACTGTTTCCAGCCTGGCATTGTCTTTAGTGATATCTTTCATGTCACATGAAGATAACTTAGGGGAAAAGCACTAGAAACAAAATTACTGAACTACAATAGGCAAAGCAATAAAAAGTAAATAAAAGCTCATTTAAAAAATCACATACATGAACATTTAGTGTTCATTCTGTCAAATTTTAAGAAGTCACTATGGTAAAATTTTCCTTGTCTGACTGTATAATCACACCATCTGAGTTCTTGATGTTTATCTATGGAGACCTCTGGGACACAGTGGAGCAGTTTATAATCTCTATTCTACAGAAAAGAATTTTCTATAATACCAAAGATAACATCATACCTTTCCTGATGTCAAAGGCAAGGCCCTAGCTGATTTTTCTTGCTGCATGGTTTTTCTGGTAGAAGTTAACGTAGGAAACCCACAGCAGAATGAGAAATGGAGTCAGGATTTCCCACTACTTTGTCAAACTATCCACACATGTCCCACCATCCTTAACAATTACCACTGGATCAAATTTGTACTCTCGTATTTCATGTCCAGTGTGAAAAGACACAGAAGTGCCACACTGGCCTAGCTCTCATGTCCTTGTGAGACTTTATCAGGAATAACTGTGCTGTTGCACACATTGACACACAGGTGTGGTGGAAACAGAGTGTATACAGTATCAGTGTCCTTCCAGGTGCAAGGAAATGAACTGCTAGACAAGTGCATAACTAGATTTCATTTGGGGAACTGGCAGACGAGTGCTCTGGTCGGAAGTCTGGAGAGGTAGTGTGCTTTATGCTAAAGCTTGCTTCCCAAATGCCTTCCCAAGTCATGCTTCTAGTGTTTGCGAAATCGCTGTGACTTTCTTACCACATCAGCAATCATTTATGGCTTTGGAGCTGCCTGTCACTGCAGGGGAAATTCAGAGGAGCTCATTTTATTTTTCAAGGGAATTTGGAAACCGTCAATGCTGTGTTTGAGCTCCCAGGTTTTCCACAGGACTTGGCATTCAGCAGGACTATGATGCTCTCATCAGCTTCTCTCCATGGAGAAGCTGCATGTTGAGGCATTTTCAAAACTTTAAGGACTGCTGTTAGGTCCTTCAGGCACAGGAAGTGTCTCTTGCTACGTTCAGACTAGACTTGTCCACAGATTTTTGACAGGACTCTCAAAGAAATTGCAATTACTTTATCCTTTTGAACAGAAACTATGTGGGATTCAGTAACCTTATGGGATTTCCAGATTTTTGAAATTTGGCTAGCTTTCTGTTTTTCTCTGAGTATGAATCCATGCAGGCATGAAGTTCAAAGATATAAAGCTCCAAAAGCTATACTTAAGGACTCATTTTCATCAATCCTTGTGAAAGGAGTCTTCCAGCCTGGCGTACTTATGTTGCACACCTTGCTTCACACTGCACTGAGTCTTCCTAAAATATTGCCTCCTGGAGAGTATGCTTGAAAAAAACCACTGTCTAAACCTCATTCAGCTTCTAGGAACATCCTATCAGAAAAATTTTGGGTTTTGTCTCCTATTGAAGCCAATGCAGTTGAACACTAAGTGAGAGAGATGTATTAATGAGCAAATCCTCGGTAGGGAATGGCTTAGAAATGTCCATGCCAGCAGGATGCAGGAATACCTCCTAGATGTATTTAACCCCATGTGTGCAACTGTTTTTATAGAGCAGATCAAAGAAAATGAGCTTCTATACACAAGGTCCAAGGAGATCTGAACCAGGGGAATTATACTCACTTGGAGGTTATAGCACAGCAAATTTTTTATGATCAAAGACTGCTCTGGGGCTTTTCCCACTGATTGAACTCGCAGCCTCAGCTTGAGCTGTAGGTATAAAATTGATTCAAATGTTCACTGTCTGAAACTTTCTTGGTTTATCTAAATATGCATTGTTCCTCTGCTTCTGTCTTGATATTTATTTTGTCATCCAAAAATTGGTTATGGCTTTCTTTTGAAACCAGAATATTGGATGCAAGTTTCCAAACTTGAATCCTTGCAAAAAATACTTAGATGTGAGTCTTGCAATGTCTTTTACTCTGAAAATGTTTTAAAGAGAAGTCCAACTGAAAGCAGGCCGCCATCATCAGTGAGATTCTAGTACTGATGCAGATTCCTCTCAGAGAGAGAGAAAAGCTCGGCAATAACATGGTATTATCAGTGGAAATGAAAACATTCAAAGGAGTGAAGCATAAGAATAAGCAGTCTCTTTCACATGCCCTCAAAAGAGATCTTTCAGCTGGGGCTTCAGATAAGGAAACATTTCCAGTAGAGGTGCAATTAGGAGAAATAATTTGGTTGGTTGAACTCTGGGTGAATTGACCCTGGACCTCCTTGTGACTCAGGTCTGATACGCTCTGTGGAGAACAGATTCTTCCCTGAGTCCCAATGCCACAGGTTGAAGCACTGACTCTTAATAATGCCAACCAGTGGGGCAGCTAAGATCCTGATCTGAATGGGGATCTGTGCAGCATGGTTTGGATCCCCGTTATCCACACTGCACTGTAGCATGCTGTGATGCTTGATTTCCCTTGTTGCACTTATTTATTTGCGAGTTGTACAATTCTGTCAGCTCACAGCCTAGTTGCTTCTCTCCTGATGAAATCTGAGTATGGTGATTAATGTCTTGTGTTTTGTTGTGCCATGAGTTGCCATGGAAATGAGCTTGAGGTTGCAAATCTAATGAAGTATCCAATATTGTGGAACAAAGAAGAGCAGGAAGTGGTGACACTGTGGGCAAGAAGCCTGATGTGAAAGTCTCTTGTCTGAGATCAGTATAGGTCAGCCTGGCAGTCCTGGTGCTGTCTATCTTGTCTTTCAGCACATCAGGAAATCTTACTAGAACTTCCTCTGATTAGGAGTCATTCATTACACAAATGTGGATTTTAGACTCTCATTTCCACAGCTCATTTCATGGCTGTGAAATTCTTGTTGCTTGCTATCTTAAAATTTTTTACTTGCAGAAAAAGGAAGAAAATACAACTAAAAGCAAAAATATATGTGGAGCAAAAATTCAAGAATGGCTGAGAAAAATGCCAATGCCCTCCATTCTGGTCCAGGATGCAGTGCTCTGTAGCGGATGTGATGAGAAGATGTGTAAAATCAGAGCAATGTTGGAGTAACGCTTTAATTCTTAAACTGTCAAAACAGCTGTTAATCTGCAGTGGAGGAACTTCCCAGGGCAGGGGCTGTGTCTTGACCTTTGTGTTTTATAGTCAGTGGTCCTCACTTCCTTCTCTAATATGCTTCAAAATTATACAGAATTATGCAGACTGAAAGAAACACAAAGTTATTAGGAGGGGTGGTGCAATCTCTGAACAGCTACTGTTATTGTTTCCTAGTCAGTGACACTGCCAAGTGTGTAGGAAGCTGAATTCTTCTTGTACAAGTATTCCCCATAATTTGTACCTTAATTTTTACTATGCTAAGGAAAATCACTTCCTTTCCTGGGGTGGGCTTACTTCTCTTTGGGCATGTGAAAAGGCTGGAAAACTGTATGAATAACGCAGTTGCTCAGTGCTTTTCCAGAACTGTGGTGTGTGCAGCGTGCAGGATCGTGCTGGGAATTTCCCCCCTTGTGCTTGAGTCCTGACTACAATTTATAGGAGAAGGATGGAAGTCTTGACATTTGGAACACAGCAATGCCTGTTGCTTATTTCCCAGTAGAACTTTCAACTTAAAAGATTTAGATGCTTTTCTTTATTAAATGGAGCGAATACTTCAGTGTTTTCAGCTCAAAGCCCATCAGCATATCTCCACATTTTGTCAAGGGGCCCAGCTGCCAATTCTCAGTGGAAGTGCTGTTAGCAGTGGTGGTAATCCAGCATGGTGGTCTAAGAAAAGGATAGGAGCCAGAAATTTGTGCTCAGGCTCCAGTTTTCTCTCTTGTATTTGGCTACAGTCACCAAAACCAAAGCTCTGAAAAAAAGTGTCTGGTTTGTGATTAACTAGATGGTCACCCCAGAGTCAGGGCCTGCCCCCCTTGCTATTGAAAGCTTTTGTTATCCCATACCTTTGTACCTCTGTTTCTTGATCCATCAGCTCTCAATGCTGCTATATTTCTTAAAATGGACTGGGCTGCTTGCAGTGCAGTGGTTAAATCTAAAAAATAAATGTGCAGATGGTAGACTAGGTTGTTAATTTTGGTCTGTAACTGCAAATTGAGAATAGGGTAGTAAAAGTCATGCAAAACAGGAGTATATGTTTGAGACTTTAATGTCTGCCTTTAAATTTCCATCTCTGTGTGTCTCTTTCTCTCCCTCTCTTATGTACACATGTCCCCAGGCCTCATACTCTGGCACCCAGCTCATCCCTGCTGTCACCACAGTGGCATTTGGCAGTCTCTGAGGTGAGAGAGGGAGCTGAAAGTGTGCTGTACGGTGTCCTGCAGCTCTGCCTTGATGCAAAACACATTTCCCACCTCTAGGATGCTTTCTCATGTCTCCTCTTTCTGAGTGTTCCCTCTTCCCCTGCTCCCACAGGACAGCACTCCCTTTCCTTCAAGCAAAGTTTTATATTCCGATTACTAATTTTAACCTGATTATTGTTTGCGAAACCAATAATTGGAAGAAGCCAGTCATTGCTTAACAGCTTTAGTGGTAAATCAGTTCCAGCAGCTTGCTGGGCTGCTGCTAGCATGAATCCACGTGCTTCTCAGCTAGACGCTCTCGTCTCTCTCCTCTGTGCTCTCTCTCTCTCTGAGATCCTTTGCTGGGTCCATATGGGGTTGGGGATGTAAGCACTTCAGAGGAGTGTTTCAATATATGGTTGTGATTCTAAGTTTTGGCATCAGCTTTTTATTACAAGTTGTTGACTGGCTGGAGGCGTGAGAGAGTGGGAGCAGGGAGGGTTCTCGACCATGTGTGAAGCGAGGAGACAGCAGTAGCAGGAATAGTACAATAACTCTTCTCTGGAGCATGAAAATGGGGTCTGAAGCAATCCCCTTGGCCCCTAATCTCTTGCTAGCTCTGGGGTTTATAGCATGGACCGTGACAGTTTTGCTGCAAGGAAGGGTCAGAATTTCAACCACAATAAAAGTTGTAGCTCAAGTTAGTAGCATGTAAAGTATTTTGGTCTGGCAAAAAAAGGGCACTTAAAGTGTGAAATCCAAACCTCTGTTTTAAAATAATACCTATCCTATGCACTGGTGCTCATTTATGGTATTGTTTTGAGTTTGATTTTCTCGTTGAAAAATGTAATAGCAATGTAAGCAGATGTGTTTCTATGATAACACAAAAAAAAAAAAAAAAGCTCCTGAAATGCAGCAATTTGGTTTGTATTTTATATTATGCAGAAGTTGATACTTTATAAATAAGATCAGTAAATGCAACCATATTTCCAAACAAAAGCAGTAATAATTATAAGAGATTGTACAAAATGATTACTAAATGGCATAATGCAGAGTAATATCCTCTGATTAGCAATTACAGAACCTGGAGATGAAAAGCTAAAACTAAACTCAAAAGGGAATTAAAATACTTCAGGGACAGAATGCTCATGTTCAGGCTCTGTGCTGGAGTGATCCTGTGTAGCAGCCTTACGACACCAGACATTATTTCTGTGTGTGCAGTACTACACACAGCTCTCCCTGACAAAGCACTCGTGCCATGGCCGACGGGAAAACCAGAATAACAGAGATTCCCCAGGGCACAAGGGGAGAAAAAACTATTGGACTGACTTAGCATGGAGCCAGGTCTGATACTGCTGGAACTCTTAACTCTTGTCCAACAGGAGCCCTGCTGAGCATAACCTGGTCACTTTGTGATTATGGGGCTCCCTGCGTACTGTGTTTCCCTGTGCTCTGTGTTGTGCTGGTCTTATAAAATAATAAGAACCCGAGCAGCCTCTTTGATCACCTGAGGGCTGGATTTGCTGGGCTGTGGCATGCTGAAGCAGCAGGATGAAATCTCCCAGGAGGTAATACTGGAGATCAGAGGATTCCAGCGAGGTGCAGGTACTAGGCATTTGTGTCTTACTCCCAGGTGCTTTTACCTCCTCACAAACTACTGAGGTAGCTGAGGTACCTAAAAGAGGGTTATTAGAGATGCCACTTAAGAGTCAGCAGTGAGGTGGATCCTGTGATCTCATGTACAATGCTTGCCTGTAAGAGAAAGTTTTGTGGTCTGTTAAATTTTGGATGAGTTTTGGGCCTTACTGAAAGTAGTTAGGGAACAAATGAGTGTACAGAGTCCTTCTGAAGGAGAAAAGGATGAGAGTATTCCATGGAGACATATTAAAGTCAATCCAAAGTGAACTGATGACTTTACATCCCTCAAGCAAATTACCCCAGATCATTTGTTTTGTGCAACAGGGTCGTGTAAGAAATATGAAAATGTGTACATGACCTTCTTTTAAACTGCTGTGATTTATTACTGCCAGAACCACGAGGGAATCAAAATGAGTTTATGAAGAAATCAGTGTTATGGGGGATTGCAAAATGATGCTGGGTCTGACGAATCCTTTCTGAAACCCTTTAACCACAAAAAATCTGCTTCTTTACTCAGATGTTGCAGAGTGGATAAGTCATCCACTCTGATTCCAAAAAGCCTTAGGTCTCTAAATGGTTTTCAGGATGGTGATGTTTGCCTTTTTTTATTGTTTTGTGCAATCTTCTACAGGCACTTATGCTTTGTTGTCATCATGTCTTTTAATTGATGAGAAATCTGAATGATGCTGGTTTTGTTTTTTTTAGCTGCATAAAACAAGCCAAATTACCTTTTTCAGATTTTTCAGCAACCTTTATTTTCCTTGCTCTGCTAAACTTGCTTTAGTTTAAAAGCTACTATATTCTTTCATATTTATAATTTGACGTATGCTTTTCCCATTTTGCCATCCTTCTCAATGCCTTCGTTCTGCAGGTGCTCTCTTCAGGTGATAGTTCTGAAGCAGGCAGAAGAATAGCAGGGAGAACAAAAAACTTTTGTTTTCTTCAGAAGATATTCTTTGAAGAAAAAAAAATTCTTTGAGCTGAAAAGTGGGACAGCACATCCTTTATACACATAATACAACTACTTTGGGAAGGTACCACAGACTCCTGATTGTCATTGCCTGTTGGTGTTTTCTACAGTACAAGAGTAAATCTATTTGATGTTTTAAACTAGGTTTTTATTCTCCTTTTCTGTGTGTGCTTTTGTGAACAACTGGTGCACGCCTGAAACCTTGGGATACATCAAGCAGGTATTTTCAAAAATACTGAGGTCTCAGGCTCGAGCCTGCTGGGTGATTCAAAGTGGGAGGTCAGAATTGCAGATTACTTTCAAATATCTTTTGATGGGTTTTGACCTAGGTGATGTTTTGACCTATCCAAGAACTAGCTTAAAAACACATTGCAGTACTTGAGCCATCAACTTTCTCTAACGCTGACTGAAAGCCATTGCTAATGAAACCATCTTTGGTAGCAGGCTTCCCTTCTGTCCAGAAGAGGAGGAAGACGACACTGCTTTCCCTGAAGTTTCTGGCCATGCAGCCTAGAATAGGCAGAATTTCCTCTGCTTCTGGTAGAAAATAGCCAAGAGTGTGCATGACAGGGCTGCGTCCTAGATGGACTATATTAATTCTGCCTGTGTTTCACCTTGAGGTAAGTCTGGCCTCACTTACCTTTACTTTGGGAATGAAAAAATGGGACTTCTTTTTCTCAAAAAAACCCCCCCAAAAACTAACCAAAAAACCAAAAACAACAACAACAACAAAAACCCCCGACAAAAATCCTGACCAAACAAAAAAACCCCACCTAAAAAAGCCAAACAAAATAATGAGAAAAACTTTGTGCTCAGACAAGATTAGCCATTTTTGTCAATGTTTCCAATCTTTTGATGAAAAGTCATATCCTGTAATGTTTATTTTATTATTACTGCCATGTGTTGTTGCTAGTGCCATTGTTTTCAGTCAAATCTGTGAGTTTGTTTAGGTTTTATTTTCAGAAGCATGTTTTACCTTGGGACCATAATTTGAAATTGATTTTTTTTTTACTTTGGTCTGATTTGGTAATATACTGTCCTTCAATAGGGATGAAATTAGCTCAGGAGGGGCTTGGTTCATGTGTCAAGGACACAGATTTTGGGACTGGCCTTAGATTAGAGGATTAACTTGAGAGGTTGCACTTTGTGTCCTCTCCCTCTGCTCCCACATTCTGCTTGTGTGAGCAGAGCAGCTGGTGCTGAGGAGCTGATATTTGCATGGAGCACATTTCAGGTGCCCTGTCTTGAACTGTTTCTAATCTGGGCCTGTAGGCTCATCCCCATAACTTGTCCCAGTGCAGTAGATGCACTGCTGGAGTCGATCTTCCAGTTCAGTTTCATAACCCAGTTTGTGAGCCCTGAGCCTGTTTGAAGTGCAAAAAAAGTGTGGTAAGTAGGATGATGGGGGCATTTGCTTCCAAAGCTTGCTCCTGATTTGAAACAGAAAATTAGTGGAGTCGAACTTGATTTCTTGTGCTCAGTGATTCCTGATACATTGGCCTCTATGTGAATATCCCTTGCATGGTTAAATCTTCAGAAATGCAGCTGTTGTCTCATGCAAACTTAAGCATTTTGGACCTTTACACAGCTGAAAAAACAATCAAACAAAAAAACCAACCTCAAAATCAAAACCTAAGTACTTTAAGAATTCATGTGCAAAGTACATTAAAACTGTGTGAATGGTTGCCCATCCCATGTTTCAGATCACAAACAGGTCACCTGGAGCAAGCATCTTGCATTTTCATCAGTTCAAAATGTGGACTTGTTTTTCCATATCCAGTAGCCTTCAGCAGGAGTTTTTCAAAGACCCATGCTATCTACAGTGTCAGCTGCTCTCTTTACCTGGCCTGGATTCTTTTCCACTTGCATTACACCTGCATTTCTACATACACTCTACTTCTTCCCTGTTTTGCCTTATCACCTGCAAAGTATGCACTTCTGAGATAAAAGCACAGTTGATAACAGGGTGATGTGTCTATCCACCCCAGCCCAACTTAAATTTGGGAGCACAAGGTATCCCATTAAATTCAGGATTACCTTCATCTATCAACCACTGCTGTAAGTAGAGCTACAGGTCCAAGGAAGGTAGTTCTATATTAGCCATATTTTTTCTGCATCTGTATGTTTATAAGAAAACTATACTCTAATGTGCTTGATGTTTCTAGTGTGTTAAATATACACAACAAACAACCATTAATGAGTTTTAAAACTGTGATACTTATTCAGTCCACTCAGTGCTCTTGAATGTGCGCCAACATTAATTCAAGCTCAGTTGATCCTAATAAGTAACTAAGACCCCATTTCATAAACATGCAATTCTAGCTTGTTATTTCTGGCACTGCCATTAAGCAAAAGTCTCTACCCTCAGAATGACAGAATTAAGGGATTAGGGGTAAACTGAAAATCGTGAATAATTCACAATTTCTTCCCTTCTCTCCTCCCCACCAAAGGCAACTCTAGAGGGGCTCAATAACTGCTCTCAGTTATGCACCTTTTCTTCTGGGAGTCATGCACAGGAGTGTGACCTGCCAGTGCAGTGAGATTTGCTCATGTGAGTGGAGTCTGTAGGATTGGATGTAATATCTGATATTTTCTCTTGTCGTCACAGGTTCACTAGAACAAAGCACCGATGTCTGCACTAAAAAGTACTGCTTACTGTTACCCATCCTGAAGGGGAACTTTAGGGCCCCCTTAAGGCATGTTGTCCCAACAATATGCATGCCTTTCAAAAGAAATCTGTGACATTTCAAAAGAAATCTATGACATTTTTTACTAAGATGTAATCAGGGTCAATTCTTACCTTGGCCCTTCAGATAATGTAGAACATGTGTTATACTTGTTCCTGAAATAGATTTTCTCTTCAACTTCCCTGATTTTGCAGAAAGATATTTTATAAAGATCCTGTTGAATATGAGAAGCTTTGCAGAAAATTACCAGGAGATGCATTTTGCTACATAAAATCCAGTAAAGTAGGAGTTCACATAAAAGCAACACAGAGTGCACAAAAATTGTATTTCTCAATGCGAACATTTCTTACTCAACTTTTATCTCTGCCATGCCACTGGATTTCAAGCAGCTGTTGAAGCCCGAAAGCTGTATTTCTAAGATGAATAGGTTTAGAACCATCCTTTCATGGGCTTGTATAGTGCCCAGTCACAAGTTCAGTCACTCTCTGAACTTGTAGGCTCTACAGTGATGTGGAAGAGAGCAAGAGATAAGGAAACACTTTGTCTCTCTCCTACAGTGAGAATTACTTGCATTCATGAAGTCTGTGTTGCTAACACACTCTTTTTCTTGAAGGCTGAGCTTTCTTGCTGATGCTTAAAATGTTTGTATAATGCCGCTGTATTGTTGCAGCATTGTGCCAAAATAATAATAAAAAAATTTAGTTAAATTAAAAATTGGGATATTAATGGCCTTATAGACTTACTGTCTTCTTTATTCAGTGCCAGTGAATGGCTGTGCTGTTGGCAGCACTCATTAATATTTCTTAAGTGGTTGCTGATGTTGTTATTATGGGCTTTCTTTTTCTTCATGTGCAATTATTATTTTTAACAAAGCATGTGGGGAAAATGCTGTGCACACAGCTGTGTGAGGAACGTATTCAGAAAAGGCCAAATCAGTTTGCAAGAGAAATCAGGTGTGTTGCCATCAAGTTTTGGGTCAGTAGCAGGGCACCAAGTGACTTGGCTTTCTTAAAAAACAGAGTAAGGCTTTTAATTTCTGAACAGAATGGGGGAATGCGTGCAACCCACAGAGACTGGAGTCTCTCCAGGCTTATCTAATATAATGAGAGAATTCTTTGTGAAATGCATAAAATGATGACATTTTAGTGGTGAGTGAAATACTTGATTACTTTTTCCATAACCTAAAATAATTGGAATGTTCTTATGCAATCCCATTCCCGGTGAGGACTAGGAATGTGTAACTTCACCATATATATTCCTGAGAGACATCTCCCGGGCAATGTGTGGTGGTATGGAAAAATGGGTTGGAAAGTGTTTTTTAAGCCCCAAGAAAAAGTTACAGGCATGTTCATTTGAGAAAACATCCAGAAGGTGAATTCAGAGTCATGGTCACAAGTCTGAGGAGAGAAAAGTTGGTCTGGGCAAGGTTTGCTGAGCTCCGTGGTTGCCACTGAGATAAAGGTGAGTACCTGGCTTAGTCTGGCTTGTCCATGTGGTTGTTTGCAGAAGGGGAGAAGGGACAAAATGCCTGCTGGCACCTGGGGCAGGGCGACACAACCCTGGTCCAGGGGAGTGAGGTTTGGTGCCAGTCTGGATGGACTGACTGTCAAAAGGACAGCTGGGCCTTGAGCTGCCTCTTCATCCTCTTTCAGCACACCTTGCTCCCTGCCACCATCTTGAGGGGAGTCCACATCCACGCTGAGCTCTCCTGGGGCTGCTGTAATTTCTCCTCAAGTTTGGACATGGAGGATTAAGTGAATCATCCTCAAGGGATTTTGGTACTTTGCAACACAGTGGAGATTTTTAACACTGTGTAGTATCTCTGACTAGCAAGGGCTAGCGTGATCTTTCACAGAAAATCTTTTCTGGTAGATTGAGAGGCAGGATTTAGCATTTCAGAGGAGTAAAGAAAAATGAAATCTATTAAAAAGGTCCTTGGCATTGAGGACATGTATGCTCCTGCAGAAATAGGAGTATTCCTGGGTGCTGTGTTAGGGCTTGTATTTGATGCATGGACACTTGAACAGCTCTGCCACAGTTTAGCATCACACTGACACAAGCCATAGCCAACCACAGAAGGATAGTCTCTGCCCTGTGGAAATGGCAACCGGACATTCAGGAGGAATCTCCTGGGTTGAGATTCCCAGTACACAGGGAATTGCATTGGCATATGGAACAGGAATAGACAGGCATTGGGTGATACCTATTTGAACAGCTTGGGGTTGCTTTAAAGGCCCAACCTTTCTCCTCCCAGTAACATCATACTCCTGCTAGCAGAGGATTATGTGTACTTAGTCACTGAGGACAGAGTGTGCATTGCTCACTGTGGCTGTTTTATCAGACTCAGTGGATAGTTCTTTCATATTTTACGTTGTCTAAACACAGAAAGTTTATTAAAGACTAGTTTGCAAGTGGACTATGTTGACACAGCATTTTGTGGGGACACACAGTATCCAGAATGGCTGTTTCTAATGTAAAGACATTTGAGCATTTAAAGCTGGACCAGTTTCTTTGACGAGTTAGACCACGAATAGTCCTGTGCAAAGGACCTAATACCTATAAGAGATTGAAAGACTGGAAAGGGCTGGTAGAAGTTATATATTGACTGAAGATGAGCCAGGCTACATCATGCCTGTTCACCAAATTAATTATTTGTTTCAATATTTATAAAAGTGAATAGGAAACAGATGGTAGAACCGGAGATGCCTGTTAGGTTTCTGTAATGGAGAAAGGAGAAAGAGCGGAAATCAGAATCTCACCATAAGAGAGGAACAGGAAATTAAAATGTCAGACAACTGACAAAACTGCAGGACCACCCACAAATATAAAGAGTTTTCCCATAGGATCTCCAAAGCATTTTAAATTTAAGTCTTTTCTATTTTGCCACCCAGAAATCAGGATAAAGTTGTTTTTTTTTTTTCTAAAAAAAGGAGGAAAGTCTAAACACACACCCTCAACCCAGCTGTTAGAATATAGTATATTGAAAATTTTTTGGAAACTTGTGTTAGTAGTTTGGAAAAATCCTACTGAGATATCCAGTGAGAAGACACAAAAGAGCAGAGATGGGAGGTGCTGATTCGTGTATTGAGTATCCACATCCTTGTCCTTGGCAGTAAGAATTCATGGTCTTTATTCTGCAAAGACCAGTGGTGTGGCAGGCAAAGGTCCTGCAGATTGGGGTTATCAGAGAATTCAGGGTTGTGTTTGTCCTCTCCAGTTATTCAGGGCACCTGGGGCTTGTAGTCTGTCCTCAAATTTGACTGCATTGAAATGAATTTCCCCTGATGTGCAAGATGTGGGCCAGGGAGTACTGCTGACTTGAGGGGCAGCCTTACAGTCTATGTTCCACCTGGATGTTGGGTGGGGGAGGATGAAAACAAAGGGGTAAAAAGATAGGGAGCTTTCATATTGAATAGATTTAGTGGAATTGTCATGGCCAGTTGTGTTAACTGAGGGTCAGGGATCCTGAATTCATGTGGGATTCTGACAGTCCACCTGCAGCCAGCATGCAGCAATGTATTCTCCATGCATGTCAGTAGCAGACAGATCTGGAAAAGCCAAGTTGCACTTCACAGAAATCTGTTTGTGCTGCATCATTACCTGAACCAGCTGGATTTGGAATGAAGTTGAGAATCCAGATAGACTTACTGGTCTCTTCCCCTCTCTCAATTCCTTCTAGTTTTTAGTATCCTTGGGAACACAGGGAGATACGTGCTTTGTCCAGTACCCGTCCCAGATGGCAGGGTTTGATGTCACTCTAATAATCTCTGCTTCTTTAGCTGCCCCTTGCTTATGTCTCTTCATATTCAGCAGTCATCACTGAATAAGGGCTGTCTGCTGACCTTGCCTGGCCTTGATTCTGAGCCAACTGTGCTGCTCTGCTGAGATATGGATATTTTTTCTTTCTGTCTGTCTTTTTTTCTGTCTTGTGGTAGGGTTTTCTATGTCTCACTTTGACTTTGGCCAAGTGCCTCACAATCTGACTCTGAATGCCTGCCTTATTTGGAGAAGAACGTAGGCTTTTCAGTTGGCTTGACCTCCCAGTAAGTTTCCTACTCTCCTTTGACCTGCTTCTGCCTTGCCAGTCTCTGTATTAAGCTTTTTTCCTCTCTTTCGTTGTAAAAGTTCACTCATCCTTCTTCCTTCCCCCCAAAACAGAAGAAAAAATGTTAGTAGCTGCTGCTAACTCTTGCCCAGTCCTTCTGCTGGCATTTGATGTTCACCCCAGGAATAAGGAATTTGCAAACTCATATTCACACCAGGTCAGCAGATGCTGCTGCTGAGGATTATCCTGTAACTGGTAAAATAGCTTAACTTGAATCATGAATATAGACAGGTCTGCCTATATTTCCCCTGTATTTGCTTTCAGAAGGAGAAGTATTGGAAGGAGAGGTGAAATAATGCAAATCAGTGGTGCAGCAGTTCAGGAACAAGCAGAGTGGCTAATGGATTCATTCTTTATTTGTCTTGTGATCTAAAATGGGAGTTTTCCATAAAGGCATGGCTTTTTATGGCAATTCTTCTGCACAGGTACTGTGGGAGTGGCACATAGATTTGGTTTTAGTTGGGTGCCGAAAGGAGGAGTTAGCATTTTGCCTTTTGAATTTCTGCCTTCCTCCAAGCGCTGGGAGTTTTGCCATGTGCTTCCTTTGGCAGGTAGGTACCTCAGGAACCTGGTGCTTCCCAAAGATCTGAATGGAGATTGTCTGAACCTGTCAACTTGTCTGGAGTTACCATTTACCGAGCATGTGACGAAATCAGCGATGTTCAGGTGAGGGGCACTAGGAACCTGTGTCTTTGCTGTTCCCTGAGTGAAATGAGACTCACCTGTGAAGCAGGGTACAAAAGGATTTTACTGTACAATTTTCATCTACTCTTCTGACACTGCTTCTGATAAAGCCAGATCTAAATTCATCCCAGGGGCTACTCCTAAGATGAGTTGTATTTGGCCCACTGAATTTGTGACTTAAAGGCTAAAAGAAGACATACGTGTTACACAAGTGTTGCCTGTGACTGACTAAAGAATAAAAGGAACCCAGTGTCCCCCAGAGAATCACAGAAGGTAAGGTTGGAGGGGACCTCAGGGGGTCAGGTGGTCCAACCTTCCTGCTCAAGCAGGGTCATCCTAATGCACAGTGCACAAAACTGCATCCTAACTGATTTTTCCAAGGATCTGGCTAAAGCAAATGGACAGCCTGGAATAAATCTTTAAAATATTTTCTTCCTTGTCTCTCCACTTAACTGAATCCTGGCATGTATTTCCCTGCCATTCTTCCTGCCTGTCTCCCCACCACTGTGCGGCTGCTACTCATGGAGAATTGCCACTCTGATGGACAGGACACGAACAGGAGTGACTTGGTAAGGCCCAGTCTGGTGGAGGAGAAATGCACTGGAAGACAGGAAAGGAGAAGGATCAGCACAATATCCAAGGAACTGATGCCTTTTTCAGAGCTGTGTTTATCCCTACTCTCAAAGCAAGCCTTTCATAGTGCTTCCTTCACCTGCAAGCCTTGCAATCCCTAGCCTCTGGTGGGCTGCCTCCCTTTGCATCAGTCCCCACGTTACCACACAGCCCCTGCTGTCTGTGTGGTCTCTGGAATTCACACGGCTTGGTGGCAACCAGTAGGGAGGGAAAATAACGTGTTTTATTTATTTAGAGTCAAGCACAGTTTAAAGTCCATTCTAAATAAATAAAAACTCTTAGCCAGATTTATATAAATAAAAAAGCAGATTTTCCCCTCTCCTTTGGCTGCTGTTGAACAGCATCAGTTTCAAGACCACACAAGGAGCTGTGTCGACAGCTCAGAAATGTGCAGTAGAGGCAGAGGTAGGAGGTGTAGGAAGGACCTTGATAACTTGCTTTGGGTTTCTAATGTGTGGAGGTTCCCTGAGGATGTTAAGGAGTAGCCCTGACACTGTGGTGAGTTAAAACGTTAGATGAAAACTGTGAATATCTTAGGCCTTTAACAGAGGAATATTTCTATAGAAGACCAGTTTTTCTTCAGATGCTTCATCCACTCTGTCAAGGCATCCGTGCAAATAGTAGGATTAGTTAGCACAGGTGAGCACTATTTTCTCTGTCTCTTAGTATAGCTTAGAGGTGACAGAGCACCCACACAAAGCAGTGATTTGAGGAAGAAACATTTTATTCTTAGGAGGCTGATCACATTTGGCTTTTGGGGCTTGGGTCTGCGTTACACAAAGGTTCCTATTTTCCATCAAACGGTGCTCCCACACAGGTGCTGACAGTGTCATGTCTCCTGTTACAACCATCACTTAGGGAAACTCCAAGCACGGTTTCATTTTCTTGGGAATGAAATGTATTATGTCTGCACAAGGTTTCAGATCTCTCCTCACTTGCAGACCTGCCAAGATATCAGGAAGGGTGACAAGGAGCTGCTATGTGGAACACCTGGGTTTTGTTACTCCAGATGAGAGATTATAACAGGCCTTAAATAGATATCTGCTGTAAGTGGGGTCTCCTTGAGGCAGCATTTACTGCGTTGCTCATGGATGAGGATGGGCTGGAGAACATGATTCTGCTGGTTGCAAGATAAGGCTGAGAACAAAAAGAGCCCAATTAATGATTGTTATTTTGTGACTGGTCAGAGGCCACTACAATTCTGACAAAGAAAATCAAAGAAACACTCTTGCAAAGTGAAGCTTTTCTCACAGTTCATTACCTCTTTCATATTCTGAACTTCCTTGTGCTGGCGGACAAAATGACCAACAGATGTTAGTCACATTGAGGAAAAATTTCAAAGAATAATTTTTTAAACATGTCCTTTTATAGCTTACTTTACCCACTTTATATATTATATTTAAAGTTATGTATCGTCATATATCCCACAATACTTCGGGTTGTCTTGTTTTGTTAGTAAAACATCAGCTCACTTTTCTCTTCCCACTTAACAACACAGCTGGGGTCAGAGCTTGTCAGAGGCAATGGTGTCAGAACTCCTAAACATCTTCCCTAAACCTTTATCCTGAAGGTAGTTAGTACATCTCAAGGCTGTATTGCTCCGTGGTCCAGTTAGCAGCAAAATGCCATTTTCTTTGCACAGATGAAGTCATTATGCAACTTCTACTTCTGCCATGCCAACCTGCAGATGGCTGCTTCCTCTACGAGAAACCTCCGATATAGCAAATGGTCTTTGTCCCAGCTCACTCAAGGCAGAGGCATGAAGAGTTTCCCTTCTGGCTCCATGAGTCTTCCTCCGTGAGAACACTCCTCACCTCACTATGAAGAGCAGACACTTTGAAAATGCTACTTGGGAATGATTATTCTATTTAGTTCTGATTACTTACGTCACTTAAGCGGCAATTCTCAGTACTTTTCAGTAGCTTTGAAGGTATCCAAAGTGGGCACTTGGTGGTGGACTTGGCAGTGCTGGGTTAATGTTGGATCTTGATCTTAGAGGTCTTTCCCAACCTAAATGATTCTATGATTCTCTGATGCAGGAAAATAGAGAGCGTGGAATAGTCACATTGCCTGCCTGCATGAATTTCAGGGCCTCACAAGTGGTTCCACGCATGGGGGAGGGGATTCCATTTTCATGTGTGCATATTATTATTTCAGGAAATTGTGCTGCATTTTGAAAACTTGAATGTAGGAGAGCTAGGACAGATAGTGCAAAATACTTTCAAACCTGCATTATACTGATTTTTTTCCCTTCTTCTAAAGAAAGTTATTGAATGCTTTCCACTATGAGTATATAACATCAGTGGTGATGGACCCTATGTGCAATAAACAGCTTTTTGTGTTTATTAAATAGCCCAGCCTTGCCTTGCAATTTAACCAGCCATGAGTTAGTTTATTGCATTATATGCTGAGTTGCCATGAAGGATATCACTTACTTATCACAGGTAATCACACCAGAGTTCATTCATTTTCGCAACCAAGAATAAAAATTATTTATCCAATTTTTAACTCTCAATAGTAATATGAGATGTTTAGGCCTTATATATAATTTAGTTTGTGAATTTTAATTCTTTTCTAAAAATGAGAGCTGAGCTATTAGAACTGAGCAGGTGGTTCTACACCTCTTTTATTGGTGACTATGAAGAAATGTCCCACTACCTGGCAAGAATGGGCTCCTGGAGAAATTCCGTGCAAGTTTACACAGAACAACAACAAATCTAAGCCTTGGGATTCTCAGAGAGACGGAGCTGCTCTTCCATTTTAATAATTTTACTGGAATTCAGTGTAAATGTCAGTTCTGAAACATCAGAAAAATTCTAAGGAATAAAAAATAAAATCCTGTGGGAGGCTGTGTTTCAGGAGAATAAGCACAATTATCTGCAGAGCTGTAGGCAGGCTAATCTGGTACTGAATCTGCACAAAAAATTAAAATCTTCTTAGGACATACAATTAGCTAGAGATTGGAAAGTAATTGCTGTCAATGAAGATTTTGCTTAAATCTAATTTCATGTATTGTGGCCAAAATTAAATGTGATGACAAGTTGCTCACTTAATAAATTAGATTGAGATAATTAGTAGGAGTTAAAAGCACTCCATATTGCAAGGATTAAGAACTATCTATAAAAAGATTATCATCATCACAAGGTTAGAAAAGTACTTTTTAATCAGGAAATCAGTCTGGCTGATTGCTAGTCTAGTGCTATACAATGGACTCTTTTTTTTCCCCCAGTTATTTGTAAATAATTATAAAGTCATTGCTAAAAAAATTATTTTGATGTTTTGTTCTGGTAGGACCTTTTTGCAAACCGGAGGGGACTGTTTGATAAGGGTATGTTTGGAAGAACAGAAATTTTATCACAGACAGATGTGAGCACAAAGTCTATTTAGAAGGAAGAAGGCCCTCCATGGAAGATTTCTGCATGCTAGAAATGGGTGATCCTGAAAGTCTCAGAGTTCCTGGCAGTCACCTAAGTGAACATGAGCTTCCAGGCTGCTTTTAGGAGCATGATTTCAGTATTGTGCGAGCAGGTGGGAGAATATAATGTAGTATGAGAGAGCTGATTATTCTTATAGATAGGCCTGGTGAGCTCTTTATTAGAAAAGCGGGTTAATTTCTGGTATGTCAGCAAAGAGGATCACAAACCAAGGAAATAGGGGGAAAGAAATCCCAGGGATGCTCTAAGGATCTAGTGATAATAGAGATGTTTAAGACTCTCAAATACACAGTGTATAACTTGCACATATAACACATAATATATACCAATGTATCTGGTGTTATAATTTTATCTATAAATATATGAACATTTGTATAAAGGAGTACGTATGTATATGTGCCTGTGTGCTTGGGAGGCTCATGGTTGCACACCTTCTTCTCAATCAAAATAGCATCCATGACTGAAAAGAACAAATTAGTTCTGTCAAGCTGCTGTAATTCTTCCTCATACAATACTTTTATGCCTAAAATGCAGCAGCATCTGGTGTGACTGGTATTGTGTACACAACTGCAGCTCCAGACAAGCTTCGCTGGTCTCAGTTGCAGAACGGACAGTAGGACTTGGCCCTCTAAAATTTAATAGGTCAGTCCTAAAATAATTTCTAAAGGAATTTATATATCTTCTCCACTCTGCCTGTAACCTGAGAGCATCCATGTGGCTAAGAATACAGACTTGTCTTCTCTAAATTGAAGACGCTCTGCTCATACCACTGGAGAAACAAACTAAAAAATAAGGCAACCAGATGTTAAAAAATGTTGAAAGTTCCTTTTTTTGGAAAGGTAGCTACGTTAAATAAACATTAAAATGCTATTTTTTTAAATATAACTATTCATTTTAATGTCACCCCCAGAGTTCATCCAAGGGTCTCTGGGTCACCTGGGAGAAAGTACAGTATATTTTGGCTTCACAGCCTTCAGCTTGCTACAAAGGGCTAATTCTTCCAATTAATGAAATAAATGTTGCTGATGTAGATGGATTGACAAAGTAGTTTAAAGGCTAGTTTGTTGAGGCAAGTGGCAAATCTGATACAGCTAGAATGCTTTAAGAGGCCTCCCCTGGCAGGAAAAGGAGCCCTTGGAAGAACAAGATGTAGTGACCATTTACCCTCATTCACCTGGTGGTGTTTTTCCTGTCCAAGCAGAACTGTGACAAAAGTAGACAGTGTGAAGACTTTTTGCCCCATAAGGCTTTCAACAGGGCCCTCTGTTTAGGGCAAAAGAAACCCATTCAGACAAGATACTCAGACAAGCTGAGGTAGCTGTAGGTCTGGTAATCCCTGTTGGCCATATTGCAGTTTGATGGGCTATTTAGTAGAAAAGCAGGTTAATTTATGGTGCCTGCTAGGAAAGGTGATCATAAACTAAGAAAATATGTGCAAATAATTCAAGGGAATGCTCCGAAGTTTATTGATACTTGCTCTATGATCAGATGCCGAAGAGCTAAACTGAGCAAGGAAGCTAAAGGGAGAATTTCGAGGCTACAAGTCTGTTTATGTGGGTAGAATACTCTTGGAAAGAGTATGTTTTTCTTTTAAAAATACATTCTTTCTCTCTGAGACAGTATTCTGAAGTAGCTGCATTTTAATCCAGTTTGCAACAGTTTATGAGAGTGGAGGTATTGCAGTGTTGCTGTTTCAGGAGTGGATCAGCCCTGTGGATTAATGCATTTACATGCTTCAGGAACGGTGGAGGTGGGTTACTGCACACCTGAGACCCTCTGTAGGGCATATTGATGTCTGGCTGCCATTTCTGAGCTTCACAGCTTTAGCTAACTAATGTGATAGCCTCTGTGTTTCCAGACAGGAAATAACACTCGCTGTCAGCTGTGCTGGATGTGGTGATGGAAGGCGTGTTCCTGCCTCCATACCTACAGACTTAAAAGGGCTTGCAGAGGAAAGTTGGAGGCTCTCAGCTGGTGCCCATCAGTGTAATGTCAGAGGGCTGTAAGGTGATACAGGATGTTGCACACTGCAGTAATCTGGATCTACCACAACTGCCTGGAAATGCGCTACCTGATGTGCCACAGCCAGATCTCCCACACCACAGTGCTCAGCCAGGTCTTTGCCAGAGCACAGGGGTGCATATAGCAAATGCAGGGATCCAGGCTGCTGGAGCCAAGCTGCCTTTCTTCCCCATGTGTTTGCTTGTTTGAGCCTGGTCAGCTCTCCATGTTCCGTGCTGTGCTAGATTCCAAAGATAAATAGCACATCTGGGCAGAGAGCAATCAGCCCTGCAGTGGAATTAACATTCATGGTCTCCAAGTCCAGCTCAGTGAGAATAATAACTCCAAGTCATGGAATTAAATTGCTTTGCTACTCTATGAGCTTTAATGTTAATTGGCTGTGTGAGTGGACATCTGTGCAGAATTAGCTGAACCCCCAAATCCTAACTGGACATTATTCTGTGGGGAAGTACAGGACCTCAGTCTATGTAGATAGGTGGATTTTTTTCTTTCTTCCTGTTTATGTAGGGGAGCTTGTGGAAGCTGTTTTATTTTAAGTCATTTGGAGCTCAAATATGAGCTGTTAACCTGCAGACCAGCGTAATATTATAGATAACTGGATGTTCACTGAGCTCCAAAAGGCTGAATCACCTCTTGTTAAAATATCAGTTTTCATTGTTAGTGAAATTTGGTTTTTCTAAAGAAAAATGTCAGGAATACATGTAAGAAACTTGCTCATCGTTTATATTCTGGTAGTAGCTTAGTTGTAAAAGCAGTTGTATTTGCAGTACATGCGGATAACCTCTTATAAAGTATTGTTTAGAGAGCCCAGGAGAGAAATCCATGCAACATGCCAATGCAAGAATTTTGTTATCCATTCTCTTGGGAGAAAGGTGGGCAAAGAAAATAATTTGCTGTTTTGAGACGAATTTATTTACCTTCCAAGAATTACCTATCAGAGATTGGTTTGATTACTACTAGCCTATCTGCTACTGCAGATGGTTTGCTTTGTTTCTTAAAGAGAAAACAAAATGTGATGGTATATCTCAAACACATGGGACATGAAGAGTATGGACTTGCATTAAAAAGACTGCTTTTTTGGGCTGCATTTCTACATAGATGTTAAGAAAGCAGCCAAGGAAGCATATTCAACAGAGAAACTTTTGTGCTTAGTAGTTTTTCTTTTTTCTTTTCCCTTTTCCTTTTCCTTTTCCTTTTCCTTTTCCTTTTCCTTTTCCTTTTCCTTTTCCTTTTCCTTTTCCTTTTCCTTTTCCTTCTTCTTTGTCTTCTTCTTTGTCTTCGTCTTCTTCTTTGTCTTTGTTTTCTTCTTCGTCTTTCTTCTTCTTCTTCGTCTTCTTCTTCTTCTTCTTCGTCTTCTTCTTCTTCTTCGTCATCGTCGTCTTCTTCTTCTTCTTCTTCTTCGTCTTCTTCTTCGTCTTCTTCTTCTTCTTCTTCTTCGTCTTCTTCTTCGTCTTCTTCTTCTTCGTCATCGTCGTCGTCTTCTTCTTCTTCTTCGTCTTCTTCTTCTTCTTCTTCTTCTTCGTCTTCTTCTTCGTCTTCTTCTTCGTCTTCTTCTTCTTCGTCTTTGTCTTCTTCTTTGTCTTCTTCTTCGTCTTGTCTACTTTCTTCTTTGACTGAATAAAACACAATCCAAATTTTTTCCAGCCATGCTCTGTCTACAGATTGCTCCAGAATTTCTGTGCCTTCAACCTCATCTTTCTCTGTCTCTTTTTTCTTTTTCGCCATCCAAACACTTCCAAGAGCAAAGAGGATAGTTGCTGGTATGTGATGAAGGCTCAGAAAGGAAAAGAATAAGTTAACATCAAATGGGTTCCTCCTCCCCCCACTCCACATACAGGAAGTCTTAAGGAGACCACAAGACACTATCAGTACTGCCTCCCAAAACATTCTGTATTCCAAGAACCCCTTCCATTCCTTTGCAACCTCCAATAACTTCACTTAAAATAAAACTTCTGGTTTGGTGTTTCTTCTGTGAAATAATTGGTGGTGTTCTCTGGAAGGTGCAAATTGATGAATTCCCTCAGTTCCTCTTAATGTCTGAAAGAACTGGGACATTAAGATCTTACAAGAACTGTAAGATGATTTTTGGGGGCTATTTAAGGACAGTCTAATTAATATGCAATGGATTCAGCTCTTGGTATCTGCTGTTTTACACCGTTAAACAAACTGGTACATGCTTGGTGGCACCTTTTTTTGTCAAGGGTACCCTAGTGCTGTGGTTTCTATCTGAGCTACATAATAAAGAAGGAGAGTCAGTAAAATGTCAGCACTTGCTGCATTGCTGTATCAATGAACAATCTTTAGCAAATCAGAGGCTTATGGCTACCTCTCATTTCTTGGTTCAGGCAACAGAGGTGAGGACTAATATAAGGAAGAACACTTCCCTGGTCAGGGCAGCACCCCTGGCTGTAGCTGTCTTATGTGCCCTCCCTCAGCTTCACCAGAGACCTCTGAGATACCTGTCCAGCTGACAAAAAGGTGAATGTAAAGTTCAATGTGCAAAGATGGGATTAATTTCTGAACTTTGAAGTGTCGGCTTGTTTTGCTGTGATTAACAAGGAAAGAAACCTCTGGTGTTCGCGGTAAGAGAGTGTGGCTGAGAGAGTGAAGATATGGCACTTTAGCTGCACTCTACTAATGTTTGCAGCCTTCCTTTGTCCTGTAATAAAAGAAAATAACTGTGTTTAGACCTCACTGAAAGCAGCCAGAAAGCCCTTGTCACTATGTCATATTAGCTTTGATCTGGTGTACTTGATTATGTTTTTTTTTGTTTATTACAGGCTCTCAATTTTCCTTCTTTGCTCTAAAAACTATACTCAGAATATTGAATCACTTTTCTCCATATCAGTGAATCTGCTCATTGACATCCTGTTAGAGGCCTGTGCAAATAGTCTTCAAAAAGGAATAAATGAAAGACACCGGTGAAAAGCAAAGTTTGACCAGAGGGCAAAGTTCTGTCAAAAACACTTTATCTTTCTTTGTTACTGAGACATGACCAGATGTTTGTTTATAATGAAATGCCTGCATTGGGATTTTTCAAAGCCCAGATGAGGAAAACTGTATCTAATTGCTTCTAGGAGTGCAGTCATGTCCTAGCTGCAACCTGGGTCGATGTGTCCTAAAATACTGTATCTGGAGGTTCTGGGAGCGGAATAGAAGTGTCTGTGTTTTTGCTGAAAGGCGATAGGGCTGTCAGTTCAGGCACACACTAAACATCTGCTCTGCCTGAGCCCTGTGGTTTAACTAGATTAAAGCACCACATTAAAATGATCATCAGTCAATCAGAACACTTCCTCACTCTGAGGAACACAACATCGTGCTCAGTGCTGCAGTTTCCAGGGAAGCCAATGTGTTGAGCTAGGAGAAAAAAATCAAACAGTGAAATGTTTCACAACTGTGGTTTGTTCATCCTGTGTGACATCACAGACTAATGTTTAACCTAGGATCAAAAAAACTTGGAATTTGTTTTCCTAAATGATTTTAAATCTAGCTAATTATTTTGATTATTAATTTTGATTATTTTAATCTTGGCTATTACCTCTAGTTAGCAAAATAAAATGTAATTCATGTTCTAGCTTTGGGAGAGTTTCCAATCAATAAAGCTGTATCACAGACCACAAATTTGTGCTGTTTCAGTGGCACAGAGATAATTTTCCTTTTATTTAAACCCCTAGATAACTATTTAAGACTACAGGACTACAGGTCTTATAAATTACAGGACGAGGAATTGCCAGGAAAGCTCTGTTCTATTAATAAAAAGAAAGGCATTACTAAAAGAAAAAGCAACCAAGACAAATTAAGATAACCCCCTTCAGTGAGCTTTTAGCTGTGAGCTAGTTTTCTGTGGCAAAGGAATATTTCTACAAACAATATACAGTTTGCTAACAGTTATGTAAATATTGCTCTAAAGTACCTTACATGATGATTTGCAAGGCCTTTTGCTGTATAGATTTTGAATTACTTAGAATTAAATGCCTTCTTGCATTTATTAAGGCATTTAACCAATTTGGTTTTGTCTTTTTAGTGAAGCAGAGAAGGTAGAAATGTGTATTTTCTTTTGCACAGTTCATGTAACAATATAATTTCTGAAGTCTTTTTCATGTAGGCCAGCCATAAAATGTATTCATCATTGTTGAAGCACAGTGGTGATGAAAAGAATTCTATACATCAAGGTACAGCAAGTTGATGTCCCTTTTCAGAAACACCCACTGCATGTTGAGGAAGCATCTGGTGCAATTTGGATGTTTTTTGTCAATTAATTTAATAGCCAAATGTGCAAAAGAGCTTACTGCAAATATTTCCAACTTTTTGCTGATGGAAGTTACAGATATGAATTGAGAGACTGGAATCAAGGGACAAATTATGGATTTTTGGAGCCTGAAGCACACTATATCCTACGGATCCTGAGTACTTCTCCTGCCCCCCTTCTCATTCCTTCCCTCTCACACCCCTGGAACTGCAGTGGGAGGAAGGCTTCCCTCTGGGGAAGCATCAGTGATCCTTTTTCTTTGTAGACATGGAATTTCTTGGAAGGCCAGACAGCTGTGCTTCGAAGGCTTGGCTTGGGCCGGCCTACTGCACCTTTCTCTGGGTAATATTTGACTACTCCTTTATTGGGGTGATGCTGAAAGAGTCCTTGCAGTGACAACTCTCACTGAGAAGGACAAATGTTCATATTGCAGACCTTAAAAAGACCACTCTACATTAGATAAATGCCATGTTGTCAACTTAAAAAAAAAAATAAGTGTGCTAGCCTAATTTGAAAAATTAAAAAAAGAATTGATAATCCAATATGATGATCTCATGATCAGGGATGGTAAGAACAGCATTTAGGTGTCTGCACATTAACCTCTCCTAGCTGTAGCCACTCCAGAAAGTCCCATTTACAGGCAACAATGTTGTTCTGTGTGAAGTTCTGAGCAGAAAAGCTCTGTTCCTTAAGGGAAGATGATGATTAATGCACTGTAAAGTTACTCCCGAGCTTGCCTTGGGACACCTTCGCTATGCTGTCACACCTTGTTCAGTGTTTTACTGGCCCTTGATAATTTAAGAAAAGCATGCAGTAATTACAGTGTATTATTATCATCTGCATTTCTGATACATAGGCTCTCATAAAATGCCTTAAACAATTTCTTGGGTTTTTTTCCTTTTAGTGTTGCTGCAAATTACATAATTTGTATGTGAACTTCAGTTGGATAGGGTAACACCTTGTAAAGTACTTTAACATGACAGAAATACTTAAATGAAATTTGGGGTTGGTTTCAGAGATCTTCCTTTTAGGAGACTGCAGTAAATTCAGTCCCCAGATTGACACTCTTTTGTCTGTATAAATTTAGTTTATTAATTCTGTTATAAATTTTAGTTTTTAGGTTAACATTTCTTCATGGCGCAATTTAATTGCTTTAAAAAGAAAAACTACAATCTACAGTGGCTTTCCCTAGCCGTTGCAAAGTGCATGGATTTACAATTAAGCATCAGGTCTGTCCCATATTTGGGTTTGTTATATCCATTAACAAGCAATAAAATCTCCAGTATTCAATCTTTCTCACTATTTATATCTTATTTTCATCCCACGCTTTCACCTTTGGTTTTCTTTCACTTTGGCTAGTTTATTTACAACCACTAAATAGAAATGATGCCACTCTTGCTTCACAGCTCAGCAGACAGGGAGTGGTGGATCATCGTGTTGGGCCATGCCTAGTCAGCCTCTGCTGCTTGTGCCATTTGTTTTAACTGAGCTCTGTCCACCAAATCTCTAAAACCCCTCTGAATGAAGCCTGTCCAGTAAGGCCAGGCTCTTAAAATGGATGTGAATACTACAGGTTTCCTACAGTTCTCTTTATTCAGCCAGTCAAGCACAACTGATTTTCACATCATCTTTCTTTAACCCAATATAATCCAGCACTCTCCAGCTTGATGTAATCCTTCAAGTCCTGGGCACGACCTAGGATTCTCAAGTGATTCACTGAAATGTCATGTATTTTCAAGCCCCAAATAGAGGCTTTGTTTTAACAATGCCGAAAACAGTAAAAATAAAAAAAAGAGGATGCCAGAACAGAATAGATTCTGTGCACACAGCTCAGAAATGTATGTGTGGAATGCATCACTCCTAACTAAATGTCTGCTTAATTTCTTCTCCCCAGGTTCCAGCTAACCCTGGATGGAATGACATACACAACACAGGGATGCCTTATGAGAGCAGGGAATGTTTATCCTCAAAAGGCAGGAAAGAGAAAGGACCTCACCCTGTTAATCACTGTGGTGGTTAAAACATTTGGTGGTTACAGGGAATGATGGCCTTTGCTACAGCCCACTGTGTGATGGGCAAACTCGGTTTGCAATCAGTTAGAAACTGAATGGAATGAAGCAGATCTTTAACAATATCTCCTTTGCCTTGAGCAATTGCAGTTGGCATCCACATCAATATCGAGAAGAAAAAGCTGAGAGAGAAATACTGGTCTGAAAGAGGTCCCAAGGAAGCATATTCAGAGTTTGCTGGGCAGACCTCAGAAGAAATTTCTGGAGAAAATCCAGGATGTCTGTGTAGATATTGTGGTGAATCTAAATAATTACAAAGAAAAGGCAGAAAATCCCAAGGCAGGTGAGGCCCAAAACTTGCCATTTGTTTTTTTTGCAATCTTCAGTCCCGGTGGTGCCTGACATTTGGAAGTGGGGGGTAGGAACTGGAGAAACTACCATCAGCTGGAGAGAGTTTGGAAGTGTTCATGGAGAGTGCACAGCAGGCAGGAGGGCGAGTGATAAAAGTGGCACTAAACAAGGGCAGTTCCTCAGGGGAACACTGAACACCAGGCAAGGAGATAAATTAATCTGGAAACAGTTTGCTGCCTGTTGGCTGGAGGTATAGCCAGGGCAAGGACTGAATACAGAGCCAAGAGCTCTGTGCTGCATAGCTGCAAACTGCGTAGCTGCATAAAACATGATGCAGGAGCCTCCTCTGAGTCTGAAGTAGGTACAAAACTTCTAAACAACGCAGAACAGAGGTTGAGAAACCACTCTGTGTTTAATGTCGCTATGTTTATTTGCGGGGCAGTTTTAGAGTAACACTTTCAGTTTAGGTATAGGCAGTGTGCAGATGAGGTCAACAGAGTGGGCTTTCAGGAGAGGCTGGAGGCAACAACAGGTGAAATGTAAACACAAGGTATTCTTGGCATAAATGAGTAAAAAGTTGATGATGACAAAATTTGTAATTGCATTTGGGGGAAAAAGTATCTTTTACTAGATCAAAACAATGTCAACCACATCAAGAGGCTATCCTCACTGGAAATACAAGGGACTTATCCAACTGTAGCCTTTGAACTCATCTTTCAGGTAACAGGAATGTTCCCTGCAGGGTAAGAAGTGGTCTGAGGACTACCTTTGGTGGTAGGTGTGTTCCTCATAGACCAAGTAGCCAAACTGTGGTGTCATGGTGACAAATTTGGGTTCCCCTGGCCAAGGAAATGGAGGACTTTGGCTTAATTTGCTAGCATGGGGTGAGGTTTTCTGAGGCCCAGCCTTGCTCAGAGGACTGCTCCTGAGAGCTGAGCAGGGTCTTTAGGCTTTTCCATGAGCTTGGTTTCACCTGAAGAACTTCTGCTGGCCCCACAGTGCTCCCACACAGAAACATTGCCTGACACCCTCTCCGGTGCCCGTTGGATGGGAGCTGCAGCCCAATCCATGCAGGAAGGGATGAGGCATGTTGGATGCCAGCAGAGCAGCTGGATTTCCTCCCTCCCTCCCTCCATGCAAGGCATGCAGCACAGCTGGCCTCTGAGGCCCTGAGGATTCAATGATGATAAGTGCCCCTGAGGAGCAACCTCAGCCTTCAGGACTGGAAATTTCCAGGTTACAGTAAGTTCAATTAGAGTAAAGGTTCACCCCAAGCTGCTGGTGAATGGGCAACCACTGCCTTGATGATCTGTTTGTGATTATCCTACTGAGAGTTTAATTTAGGTTTATTTTTACCGGTTGATATTTGCTGGCCCAGGGGCAGGGCATTGCATTGCATGCTCTGTATGCAACATTATGGTTGTTTTTCAAATATGTAAATAGAGGCAAGTTATTTCTCTCAAATACCTAGCTATTAGGGCTTATTTTTAGTGCTGTATGCACTTACTACAAATCCCTTGGTTTTTGGAGTCCCTGTTTCTGTTTTCAAACCTCAATCTCTACTTACATTATTATTAGAGTTGATTAACTGTAAGGAAAATAAAGATTGGTTTTGCTGACTAAAGCAATGCCCCTAAACACAGCAGACAGATTACTTTCAATGATGGATTCAAACACCTTCAGAGACTGCTTGGTCTTTCTATTTACCATTATCAATGTTGCAGTTTTGTTATCAAGACTGGCAGTTTCTTCTCACAGAAAATCTTTATTGCAAGGCTGACCTGCCTAACACCTCCCTATTAGTAACAGAAACAAATAAGAGTTGATTGTTCAGCTGCTGTCATTTAAAAAGACTAAATCAACCTGCCACAAAAGAATAATTCCCTCTGGTAACTTTATCCATTTGCCCTTGGTGGTGACACTGTGGATACCACCCTGGTTGAACTATATATTAGTTCCTAGAGAAGCACTTTGAAATATATAGCTCTGCACAATGTTGTAATTGAAAAAAATTGAATAGCCATGCATGGTTCAGTAATCCGAAAAGAATGCAAAGGTTCAGTTCTAATAGCTTTGCGCAATTTAGTACCACTTTGCTGTGCCTTCCAAATGGTTTTATTCTGCTGCTCTGTGTATATCTGTTATGTAGCTTGGCAGCACTGCCTATATACAGGCAGCCCTGTTTCTTAAAAGGATGTGTCAGTACTTTTATTTTATGTTTTGCCCACATTTTTAAAAGACTTACCTAACCAAATGACCCATTCTGGGTGTCTGCTCTTCCAGCAAGATAGTGTCTGCTCATCCAGAGTGCTGCAAAGGATGCAGCAACCCATCAGATGAGTTAAGAACTTGATTTTAAGCTTATTCATTAAAGCTGTTTTTCTTTTATCATGTCTTGGAATCAAGTCTCTACATTCTCTTTGGCTCGGGGAAGTTTTAAAAGATGCCATGAAATATGTACTTTTTAAAACTTAGATTGTAGTATCCACTGAGATTGACTTTTATTTATTTTGCATACAATTCTTCTATGTGTTTCTAGATATTAAAGCCTGTATACTGCCTATCTGTGAGGAGCTGCTGTTCTGAAAGCTAAGGAAGAATGACTGAACAGACAATCATCGGACTGGAACTTCAGTTTAATTTAAAATTGCTCTTTTATTTTAAACAATTGACATAATTTTATTGTCACAGTTTGCTCTTAGTGCATTCCTCACATAAATCCTACATATAATATGACTGTATTTAAGACTAATTTTTTAAGAAGTTTATCTAAAAGAATTGTTAATATTATTGATATCTATAAATACCCCAGAGACTAAATCACCTTGCTTCTTTTCAAGGTAAATAAATTATCATACTGCTAATAGGGATTGTAATAAAAGTTAGTTAAGATGTAATTCAGAATCTGTACATCTATCTATCTATCTATCTATCTATCTATCTATCTATCTATCTACCTGTATCTCAAGGCTTTTCTTCCAACTAACTAGAGGAATGTTTTGGTTGGTGGGTTTTGCATCTGGTTGTTTTAAGGTTTCTGTGCTGTTTTTATAATGATATGGATGAAAACAGAGCCATACTGGGATTTAAAGCAGGCAACACCAAAAGGGTCAAATTGTTAAAAAGCTTAGGAAAAACACTTGCAATATTTTTAAGGTCTGCATAGATGTGTACGTGCAAAAGGCTTGAATATAAATACAATCACACATTTAATGTGTGCCAAAATGTGTGCTAGTAAATATTATAGTGCTTTGGGGAGACTTATTGGAAACACAATCCCAGATGAGGGAAGTGTATGGGAATAACTATATTGTCAGACTATCAGGATGCAAATGGTTCAATGGAATGGAATGAACAGCAGAGAGAAGCAATTTTCTATCAAAAAGTAAATTTAAAATAAAATTAATCTCCATTCTTGGTGGGAGAATGAAAGACTGAGGAAGACCAAGGAAAAGAGAAGATAAAGAGAAATAAATTAAGATAAACTGAAGTAAAAACAATTGATGGTTGATAGGAAGCAGAGATTGAAACTGCTTTCAGATTTCACTTAGTGGTATTGCACAGTGTTCTTTGTTCTAGGGCAAGCAGGCTTTAGAAAGTCCGCAGGAGATATGAGGAGTTTCTAGATGTTGGAGTCTTTTGTATATCAGTCTCCAGGTAGTTGCAGATATATGTAGATGCTGAAAAGCTTCGGTAGAGAAATTTGTCAGCTTTCTGCAGCATTCTGTGAGAACTCTGTGGTTCTCATGAAAGCGATGAAAAACACTGCTATGGGTTTTTGTAAACTGCGTCTTCATCTGTGCACCTGGGATCTGTTTTTCAGAGTTGTTATTGTACACAGTGAAATAATATTTTGAAGTAGGTGTTGCGAGCTTTGGCCAATGGGACAGGGGGTGGCTGGTCGAAGAACCAATGACCTCCCGTCATCTTTGGGAACCAACTTATATAAATCAAATTATAATTAATTAAATGACAACTTTCTTCCTGAACTTGGATTGTGTCATTACTTGCCGTTCTCGGTACATCACAGTGACAGATGTACAGTTTTGAATCATGCTAACTTTCAGCATATTTGTATCCCAATCATACTGTCTTATTATTCAAGAATTAAAGTCTTACACAAACTGATTTCTAATTACCTATCAGCATATTGATTATAGGATATAATACTGTTGTTAAGACAGGTATTTCTTAAAATTAGGATAGCCAGTAGTAATTTTCTCTCTCTGGCCTACTTTGATTAGTCCTGCAAACAGTTTGTGACTGATTACTCAAATCTTGGCTTAGATGATCTGATCCTGACTGTTTTCTGTGGAGGTATACCGTCCACTGAAGGTTATTATTTTACTATAGCTGAAAAGAGCTTTGAATTTGGAATCAGTAATAGGATATAGAACGAAAGAGTTAACTTCTACAGTTTCACTGCTATTCTTCTGTTGCAGGGACATTATTAACAAAGGCTTGATTGCTGTTTTGGCTACAAGTATTAAGTACAAAAGAACTTTATGAAGGTCCCAGACACAGACTGGCATTTAAACTGACTGTCGTTTTCCAAAGCAGCTTTTCTATTAAATAAGTCCATTATTAAAACATGGTAGCTTTAATTAAATCTCTATAATCTTCCATCAGGAAAATGGCATTAGTCTGCTAGCCAGGAAAATATGGTAAGTCCAAACAGTATCCCTGTTATTAGTACTTGATTGTCTGTTGGAGTGTTTGATCATAGGCATGGAGATTTCAATGTTGTTGTACAGTAAGGCTGGCCGAGTGTACTCAGGAGCGTGTTTCTGCTGGGGTTTATAACAATTACAGCTCTTTCTAACTACTGCACCTGAAATCCTAAAGGCTGCGCAAAATACTGCTCTTGTACTGGTCTAGCTCCTCTTTGAGTGGTTCTGTCACCGCAGAAGTGCTTGAGCTAGCATGATTTATCAGCACATGAGAAAACAAGTAAGTGTGTAAGATGTATTTGCCAAACATAAATGTGTCTTCCCCTAAAGGTTGTAGTGCTGGGAACTGTAGATATAAACAAAATTTAATTATCATTTTTTGCATTTAAGTTTTGGTTGGATTATACTAAATAAATTGATTAAAAATCACACCTTTAAATTCTGGTTAGGATGCTGAGGTTAGGAGCATTTCTAAGGGATTAAATCCATCTCTCTGGATAAATGCACTAAAGAACTGGCAAATAGCAGCCACTGATGTAGTTGTTTACTAAGTAGATTTAAATGTTTCTATCCTACTTGTCTCTGAGATTTACACTTAGCTTTTTTCTCCTCACCACGTTTGGGTAAGTGCCAGTCCCAGCAGACCGAGATGGGGCGTGATGCACAGATGTGTGTGCATAGTGTCTGAGCACACACTCCTGGGGAGAACTGCTCAGGTGTCTGTGTCATCAGACAATTTGTCCTTCTAGGGAAAGGCAATAAACCAAAAGATCATGGAACTGTTTGTGCTAGAAGTCCACTTTTCCCTGTGTATTGGTTTTGCACGACCTGGTTTTTGGTAGCAGGGGGGCCACTGAGATGGCTCCTGTGAAGAAGCTGCTGGAAGCTTCCCACCATGTCCAGCAGAGCCAATCTCTGAAGATGGACACGCTGCTGGCCAAAGTTGGGCCAATGAGAGAGGTTGGTAACGCCTCTGTGATGACATATTTAAGAAGAAAATCAAAACAAAGTCACAAGATTTTGGATTCTAGTCAGAGAAGAGGAGGAGGTGAGAACATGTGAGGAAAACAACACGGCGACACCGAGGTCAGTGAAGAAGGCGTGGCAGGAGGTGCTCCAGGTGCTGGGGCCGAGGTTCCTCTGCAGGCCGTGGTGAGGACCATGGTGAAGCAGCTGTGTCCCTGCAACCCATGGGGATCCACGGGGGATGCAGAGATC
>VZTI01003154.1:573573-609439 GCA_013397865.1 Struthidea cinerea | reverse complement strand
TCACGGAGAGCTGTCTCCCGTGGGAGGGACCCACGGCCTCACAGGGGAAGACTCCTCTCCCAGAGCAGCAGGAGGAAATCTTGGTGATGGATAAAACCCCCACGCCCTGTCTGCCTGCACTGCCGGTGGGAAGGAGGAAGGGGCTCGGGGGAAAAGGTGTTTTTAAGGGCTTATTTTACTTTCTCATTATCCTCCTCTGATGCTGTTAGCAATAAATTCACTTTGTAACTTTAAGTTAAGCCTGTTTTGCCCTTGAAGTGTTTTCTTCTGGTCCTTAACTAATGAAGCCTTCGGTAATTTTTTTCCCCCCTCTCTCCTTTGCCCAGCTGTGGCAGGGGAGGGTGAGTGGGCGGCTCTGGTGGGTGCCTGGTGTTGGGCCAGTGTCAAACCACGACACCCTGCTTCCACTGAAATGACTGTCAGCTGCTGTTGACTTCAGGGGTATGAGAACAAAGTCCCATGTGACAAATATGAAAATTATGGTAGTTCTAGACTTCTGAGTTTTATAGGAATGCAATTATCTTAAATATGGGCTGTTACTACCACCACAAAAAAAAAAAAAAAACAAAAAAAAAAAAAAAAAACAAAAAAACAAAAACCCAAAAAAACCCAAACCAAAAAACGGGAGGGATGCAATTACCCAGAGAGCAAGTGGCATGCCTTTCATTGATTAGACTGTCCTGTTTGATTACATTCCTCAGTATTTTTAATTTTCTAGCCCTAATTGCTGCCTTACATTTTTCTTGAGTCCCTTTGTTCTAATTCATCTGCTTTCAGGTCCACATTTATTTTTTCAATCCATTCAGATTCTCCACAAACTTATCCTGTCATTATGTGTTTTGTCTCTTCCTGCAGATGGTTATTTGACAGAAAGTTTCCATCGACTCCAGAGAATGAGTCCTGTAAATACCCTTTGTGGTTCTCAGATGGAGTAGTTGCAAAATGGAATTGATTAAAAGGTCAAAACCCATTATTGTTGCAATGTCTGAATTGCTCCATCAAAGTGTTAGTGGGACAAATGTGTGCAAATCTTTTCATGGGACTAATCTGGATTAAAAAAAAAATTCTATATTTGAGATCAGCTTTCTGATGTTTCCCAACAAGAGAGACATTTTCTAATTACAGCTAGAAACTAGTCTTTCCTCTTACACTATTGTCAATTAGTAGTAGCTCTGGAGGTAATGAGGTTTCCTTAGTCTGAGTTGCAGTAGGATTTAGTCACAGTATTTGATCTGTTTTTAAAACTCTGGAAATTCTAAGTTGTTCAAAGTAGCAGTTTTGTAAACAATAGTTTCATCAGTGTATCTAGCTAAGGTGAGAATTCTTGCAGAAACTGAAAGTAACCAGAGCATGCCTAGGTCTTTCTACGTAGGAATCACTGATGGGGAGCCAGTGAGCATCAGCAATCCCAGACTTATTTCTCATACAGTACGTGACAGAGGAGAAGAGGTGGGTGTATGATCTGTCCTGCTCAGAAAGTCACAGAAGGCCAGCAGAGTCTCAAAGGTGACGATACGAATTTATAAGGACATCATAGCTGGGGCTTGGCAAAAGGTTAATTCTCAGCTTATTTTCACAGCAGCCTTTACTGTCCTGTTATCTAGCCATCCTACAGCAGGATGTAATTTTTTTCTGCACTACTTAAAAAATATCCCAATTAAAGATAATTATTGGCCACTGCATCTTGGCTATCTGCAGTGAGTCTCAATGGAGACAATAGAATCGTAGTTTGTATTACCAGCTAGGCAAGCCCCATAGGGTGCCTCCTCCTTGTGATTTTTCTAGCAGCAACATGTCACTGAGCTGAATTGTGCAGTCCATGGTGAAACACAAACCTTTGCTCCATGATGAAAGCAAAGCCTTGGTGTGTATAACCTCTGTGTCTCTCTATTCACTTGAGAGCAGAGAGAGATAATTTGTATCTGTCTGCAGCATCATTCATGAACTGAGCACTTGAACTAAGTCTCAAGACCCTAAATAGGGAATGGTTTCTACTTTTCTTATGTGCTCTTGTAAGAGAATAACTTGTTTTGGGATGTAGTAAGGCACTTTTTCCCACTCCTGGTTTAGGTAGGCAATCAATGGGCATCAAGATTATACACAAATTCTTTGTAAAGTTTGTATGTGTCTTGGGTGGATTTCAGAATGGACTTAAAGTTTCCTTCAAATTATCTTTGCAGATTCACAGAAGGATTGAGGCTGGAAGGGACCTGTGGAGATCATCTGGCCCAGCTTCCCTACTCAAGCAGAGCCAGTTGCCCAGGACCATGTCCAGAAGGCTTCCAAGTATCTCCAGAGAGGGAGACTCCACAACCTCTCTTGGTAACCTGTGCCAGTGCTCAGTCACCCTCACAGTACAAAAGTATTTCCTGATGTTCAGAGGGAACCTCCTGTGTTTCAGTTTGTGCCTGTGGCCTCCTGTCCTTAACTGGGCACTACTGGAAACACCCTGGCTCCACCTCCTTTGTGTCCTTCCTACAGGTATTTATACACATTGTTGAGGTCCTTGTTCCTATCAAAACAATTTCGAAGGAAGTATGTTTTTTGAGAAAAATAGTTTTGCCTATGGGTCTTAACAAAGCTGTTTTTGCATGAATCCTCAGAGTACCTGAGGATATGTGTATCTGTATCTGTAGGATATGTCATTGGTACCTAACCTCCACTCTGTCATCTGGAGCCACCTGCAGACCTGCTGTTTGATCACAAGGGAGCTCTTTGCTGCATGGACAGCAGGGCTGGCAGGCATGTGCACAGTTTGAGGCACAAATCTGAGGCACGTTGTCACATAAAGGGTGAGGGGAAAGATGGTAAGAGCAGCCACCAAGCACTGAAGTAGTTTATGTGACTAGAAAGTGGTGATGTGCCAGATGAACTGGTGTGGTGGGCAGATGGCAGCCCATGAGCCTGAGGTCTTATTGAACCAGACGTGTGACCTTGTTTCTTGAATAGTGAGAAGTATTCAACACATTCTCTGGAAACATTTAGGGATCTCTGGTCTTATTGCAGTTTATCTAAACTATTTGGATAACAAGAAGTATTTCCAGATAAATGTGACTTTGCATAATCTTAAAGCACTGTATAGAGACAGTAGAAATACTGCAGTTCAATGGAACAGGAAAATTAAATTGTAAATGGCAGGATAGTCCACTTCTGTATTTTGCCGTGTCTAATGAAATGATAGATTGCAAATGTCAAAGGTATAACACACTACTATACAATCCTCTAATACACTTCTAGTTTCTCATTGAAATTAATTCACCATTCTTTACCAGACTATTATTTCATAGCAACACTTGTGTTTTCTCATATAATACTGTTGCTTCAACAAAAGCTCCTTTGGATGAGTGTAGGCTGCAAAGTAGCACATTGCCAAGTTAGGAAATAGATATTTTTCAAAATAAAGTCCTATAACAGGAGAAAATAAACACACAATATTAAGGAGCCATAGAGGTCCCCTAAAGTCTGTCACCACTGGAGAGGGAGAGAAATCTTTGTTTTTTGTGGTTTTTTCTGGCTAGCAAGAGGAGCTGTACACAAAAGCTTCCCCTGATCCCTTTGGTCTGCTCTCGCACTGCTGTGCACTGGTGTCAGGTCTACTCTTACCTGGTGGGCTGTACATGCACACGAACTCCTGGCTTCTTACCTGGCTGGTCTTGAAAAAAACTCGGGGTCTGGTCTGCCCAACTGATGGGCAGTGTTCCTGCATGTGTTCTTAAGGTGCAAGTCCTTACCTTTTAACTCTGTTTTATGTTCCTGCTCAAATTTGAATCTGCTCCCTTGGTTTTAGTGTGAGAACCTGAACATGGGAAAGAAAAATGCAAGCAGGTAAACAGGCAGTGCTCTGTAATCTGGGTGCTGAAGCATGTCATCTGTTCACTTGCAGAAACAGCTCTGGTGGCTCTCAGGTGCCACACGTGGCTGTCACAGCTCTGCCAGCAGTGTTGGTCTGCTCTCCGCACTATTCATGTTCTGCTGTTGTTTTGGCAGGCTGCTCACAATTTCCTGAGGAAGCAGCACATACAAGGGAAGAAAAACCATGAATTCAAGAGCATGGAGCTGCTGAAAAACAAGGTTCACTGCCCCCTCCCCTGTGATAACAATGCTGTGAGTAAAGCTTCATCACCAGTGTTATGTACAGCTATTGCAGCCCAGGGCTGTCAGCTCTCGTTATTTAGAAACTCAGCAAATGGATTGCATTACTTCTTCAAACAGTCTTCTGAAATCAGGCTGTTGAACAGAACAAGAGGCACCAGTGCAGCTAGAGACTGTCACATGGTTTGAATTGAAGCAGTCATCTTTCCTCCACTCCCCCTGCACCATCAAGGAGTGTCAGTGTTGGTGCACTACCAGGGAATTGAAATGCAAAATAAATGTGCCTTTTTTTTTTTTCTTTTTTTTTCTTTTGAGTGGAAATGTAGAACTGGTCAGTTGGTTTTCCAGGGCTGAAGTAAAATATTCAGTTAAGTATAAGCCTCACAAATACAAAAATATAAAGGAGACTATAGCATACAGTGGGAACTTTAGCCATTTTTTTGGGATTCCACAGTGTCATGGTAGTCTCTGAAAAGTTTGAAGTTTGTGAAAACTCCAGTAGCATCATCAAGTCTGTTTAATGGTAATTCCTGCCATTTTGTAGGGCATTTGTAGTAAATTACGAGACTAGGAGTACCCAGACACTGGAAAATTTAATTCTTATGATGCTCTACTACCATTATGGGTCCTTTAATATTTCAGCAATGAATTACCACTCAGAAAATGAAGCAGCAGTAGGATAGAATTCCTTTTGGCCATAAGAGGGCAATGGCTACAGAAATCCATCATTCAGCATATAAAACTAACTTAAAAATGGTGAACATACCACGATTTCTGTTTTCATAACTTATTTGTTACGTGTGCGCTAAAGTGCACTAGAATCGCAGTCCCCGAAATATGCTCTGTGTACACAAATGCAAGGCTGTTTATAACTAGTTTTTGAAACCTGTAGACACTTTGCTTCTGTGGGACTTCTGTGGTCAGTAGTACTTACCTCTACTGTTTGTTTTTGGTCTTCTGCTTAGGGATTGTGTAGAGCCCAAAAAATTTAAAAATAAAGTTTAACAGAAAGAATCTATTTGCTAACTGTGCCACCCTCTCACAGTTCTAATTTATGTTTAAAAATGTGAGAAAACCACTCTGCGTATAAAATCCTTTGGTATCACATTGGTGCCTGTGCTGTCTTCATGCTGCCATTTTGAGCTTCTTGTCCAGTTTACAGCTTGGCAGATATAGTTTGTCCTTTCCAGTGGCAGTGACAAGAGGTGGTGGGTATGAAATACGACCATGTTTGTGTTTGGAAAAACTCAGGTATTTTCTGCTCAGAAAATGTTCTTTTTTTAAGTGAAACTGAGAAGAAGGCTGAGTTAAGAATCATAGAAATCATTCTTGAGTTTTAGAAGACCACCTTATTAAAAAGCACTTCTTTTGAGTTAGAGAGTAAAACCTGAGTATGCTTTAATTTTATTGCTCTGATGATGCATAATATGGCAATTTCTTTCCCTAATGATACACTTTTGTTCCTACAGTCTTATGCTGCTCTGATAATGCATGATGCTGCAATTTCTTTCCCCGAGGACACACTTTTGTACTTACAAGTAAGAGTTTTCTTCCTGAGACAGTGCAAGTGGTATGATAGCATGTTAAGTTAGTGTTGTGTCTGGCAGATTATGATGTAGAATACGGTTTTATATTAATGACTAAAAGCCAAGTTTTAGTTCTTCACATACTGCCTTCTCTGAGGCGTCATGTTCAGTCAGTAATGCTATGAACAAGTTGCTTCAAGCACGTATTCTTTTTTCTAGTATTATTTACTTTTATTTTGGCAAACAAGCTAGACAGAGTAGTCGAAAACTCAAGCATGGATTCATTTTCTGCAGGTCAGCTTGTAATGAAAAAAAAGTTTAAACTTGTTAGAAGCACATCAATGAAAGTTAAGGGGATTCAGAAGTCTAGGGCATTAATTTTATTAATCTAATATGGCACATACATGCTCTTTCACATGAATTTTAGTTTATCCTGTTTCTAGACCAACTAAATACTGATGGGGGAATAGCAGTGACTTCTGGATGCACCCATTTTGTCTCTTTTCTGAATCACTGTTGTTAGGTAAAAACCCAACAGATAAGCAATGCCATTGTAAGCACCAGGGACAAAAACTTGAATGGCATAATGAAACTTCTCAGTTTATTAAATTTGTCCTTCTGTGATTAAAAACACATCTTAAACAGCAGACATCTGTTGGACAACTTACGTGGTTCCTTTTTGTCTTGGTATGTGAGAAAATCCTGCAGGCTGTATTGCTCAGCCCCGGTATGTTGCGGATGCACAGGAAATTAAGCATATGCTCAGTGGTGGAGCTGTAATAACATGCAAGTTTGGTGTAATATGTTGAAAAGAAAGAGTGCCATTCCTTGTGCTGTGCCCTATGGAAAGGAAAAGGGGGGAATGCTAGGAGCCTTCTTCCCTTGCCTGATTTTATGTGACACCTCTGGTTGGTTGTGAATCAAGTTTGACAGAAGAAATAAGTGTGTGATAAGCAGCATGCTAAAATCAAAATAATTTTGCGTCTACTCGTTCTAAGCCTTGTACCGTGGCCATTGCATGAAAAGATCACTGTAAACAGAGCAATGCTATGGAGCAGAGTACCACTCTCACTAATTTTCACAAGTGAAGCTAGAAAATTTTTTTTCCCACTCAGTAAACATATGTCCTTCAGGCTTCCTTAAATGGGGTACCTCTTTCCTTAGTAAAAGTATTTTTCTTCCTGTGAGCCCAACTAACTCATCTTTTGAAACGTGACTGCTTTGAAGTCAAAAGAGTAAAGTAGCACCATGGGCTGCCAGCATGCAGCAGGTTTCGTTTGTGTGTGCTTTCAAAGCAAAAAACACATTCACTATTTTAACAAAGAGTTTCAGAAATGTACAGGGCCAACTTTGTGTTTTGCAAGGAAATATGCAATGAAGCCCATGAGAGAGACACCAGGGACATCATATTTATTTACATGCCCATGGTTGAGCTGAAATTTGAGTGCTACAAAGGTATCAAAAGAGATGAAAACCTTTATGAGGTAGATTTTCAAAATTTTGAAGATTCATATGAATAGAAGCATATTTGAACTGATGGTAGGGAAGGCTGAAATCTTCATGTTTCAGGACACAAAATAGCCTTTATGGAGCTTAGGAAGGAACTCATCTTGAGTCTAAATATACAGTTTCCCGCTGAGATACCGGGGTCTTTGCCCCCAAATCCAAGTCAAAGAAGGACTGTGGAAGAGCAGTAGGCTATTTTGATATGCTGTGAAGATTACCACAGAATTATATCTCCATATACATCCAAGAGGACATACACAAATATATCCTGTCCTTGCTGAAAGCCTCGGAGCTGCTGGAAGTACTGAACCCGTTTTAGAGTGAATATTATATTATCAAAGCGTTAAGATTCAGAAAAGGGGCTTTGTGCCTTTCCAGGATGTGGCCAACAACGGAGGTTAGGCCTCTAGAGCTCAGGTCTCACATCAAGGTGCTGTGATAATGCCAGGAAATGCAGATGAAGGTACATGCTGAGCGCTTAGTCTCCTCAGGACCAATGATTATTGCTGCAAAAATCAAAGTTAATGAAGTACCAGATAAGTTGTGTCTTCTTCATTTCTTGGCCTTCTCAAGTTGACATTGGAGACCTATTGGCAAATCAGAATGTGATTATTCTAGTATCAGAACAGCTGGGTTAATTTTATATGCTGTGGTCTACCTGCTTTAGAGACCATGGAAGCCAAACTGGAGGTTTTTATGATGTTTTCTTGTTGTTTATGGGTAGGCATGGGAGAGGCCTAAGAGAATGCCCTCCCTAGTGCTTCTGGGCTCCAAAGAGTTAATTTGAACAGGAATTTCAGCTGGATTCACTCTGTTAGCTGTATCTAGTCTGAGTGATAGAGAAATTCCTTAGAGCTAAGCTGTGAGTGTAACGTGAAGAAAAGTCAACACGTGCTATGAGAAATCAGGGATGTCTTTTCCCAGTGTTTTACTTGGTATGCTGTATGAATGAAGAGTTTTCTTCCTGAGACAGTGCAAGTGGTATGACAGCATGTTAAGACAGCTGGCTTTAGAGCTTGGCTAGGAGTGAGTGAAGAAGGTTGAGAAATTCTCCTCTGGGAAGTGATGAAGAAATGACTCATTCCTAGCCAGTTTGGAGAGCTTCTGCCTGATTTATAGGCCACAGGATAGGAGCTCCTTTGGGCTATGTTCTACTGAATTTCATGAACTGAAAGGGGCTTATTTTTTATAAGATTTGGAACTTTTCTTTTACCAAAGTCTTAAAAACAAGTGTTTGATAGGTAGCCTGCATCTTCTATAAGTGGTACCAGTATTTTTCCATCTACAAGATTTCTATTTCCCATGTTTTTAGTTAATTTTCCCAGTGTCTGATTAGGCAAGTAAATTATTTTGTGTAGAAGTAGTATATTTTTCCTAAAAAGACCTTTGATAATGTAACAGTTCTGACAAATTTAGTAACTGTATACGCTACCTGATGTCAAAACAATTTACCTTTTTTTTTATAGCTACCACTAAAGCTGATTTTTATGGCTACTTTAGTCCAAATAAATATTCCTGACTCAGTGGATCAAGATAAAACCACAATCTGTAGTTGCTTCTTTAACAAATACCAGACTGGGACAGTCATTTGCCCTCTCATGGATTTTCTGACTTCTTTCTTGTTAGATGTTAATCAGCAATTAACAAAAAAGTCTAGAAGAAGCTTATGCTTGATTTTGGACCTTGGACAAATCTAACCATAGTCTGATAAGGAAGATTTGAAGTAGCAGGTATGTACATAAATTTTACATTTTCAAGTAAAGCTGTGGGGATAGAGATGACAGTCATGACAGTCATCCAGCTCAGACGTCCTGCTTTCTGATGCAGTCACAGTAAAGATGAAAATCCCAAAGTCTCTTCTTTTGAGCTACAGAATTTAGAAGGTATCACATAGGAAATCTTCAGTAAAATCAGGAATTGTTCCCACTCAGTCAAACTCTGACTACCATGAAAATGCTTATTTTTGTCTTTACTGCTTGACTAAGTTATTCCAGGGGATTTTCCCAGTGTAAGGAAGAAGTTGATCCTGAACATGTTTTTTGTAGTATCATAATTTCCATTACAGAACTAGAAAGCTCTAACTTTTTTTTTCTTTTTCTTTCTTTTTTTTTTTTTTTCTGGAAGGGGAACTCTCCCCCCACTTTTTGATGTGCCTCCTGATTTTTAATAATACCACAGACTTCTTTGCCTTGCAGTGAACCAGTTCCACAAGGAGATTGCCACATCAGATTATGTGAGTTTGCTTCATTTCCAGGCAGTGCTATTTAATATACATCTGCTATGTAATAGATGCAACAAACCAAAATGATTTTCAGTTGGGTTAGTCTTTATTGGAACTGACCTCTGGTCTAGGAGGTGAAGGGAGAGTGGAAAATGAAAGCTGATTTGGTATTAGCCCACTATTCATATTAGAAAAAGTAAATGCTTTTGCGGTTTTCCTTACAGAGGTGTCTTTATTCATTTGACATGCCTTTAATAACTAATTCTAGTTGTCTGGTTGCCAAGATAGATTTCCTACAGGCAGACTTAAAAGTGATTTTGTCCTCTTTGAATGCACGGCTTCAAATGATCCCAGAACAGCAAACATTAAACTTCCCCCTAGACCTTGAGATTTTCTGAAGCACTGTAATAACATAAAAGGATAAGACTATTAGAAAAAAATAAATAAATGAATTAAGCATGCTTCATATGATATGAGCAGGACAATAAAACTCCTTGTTTTTCCACGCAAACTAATATCTCTTTTCTACTGTTGGCCATATGCCGTGGATTTCTCACAATTCCCATTTTATGGATTTTGGTATCATCATTCCCATATATATCCCATTGCCTGGGAATGAGAATGTTTTGTAGGCTTCATCTGAAAGCAAGGAGCCAAGAGAACTCAATTTTTTTTCTTTCACAGATGGCTTTGCCAGTGTTTTTTTCTCACATTATCACAGAGCTTTAAATGTGTATCCAGTGTACGAGTGTCTGTGTATCATGTTTGTCTATGAGCATATGTAAAGCTGGCATGGGAGCTGTGAAGTAGGATGCCTTCCTTGTCATTTAACTGGGCTATGCACATAAAGCAATTAGGAGCAGTTTTAAAACTTGGCTTCATACACAGCCAAATTGAGTTTGGGTCTGCTGGTTGCTTAGAGAAAGAACATGGGAAAGAATATTGTCATTTCCAGGCATAAACTCACGTTGCCAAGGGATGTCCCAATGAATTTTGAGTTAGTAGGTCAAAATCTTAAAGCTGTCTCTCTAGTGTACTGATAGCCAAAATCCACCTTTTCTTTGGGTTACTGAAATCTAATAAGGTATTAATCATGGGTAATTACTACAAAGCTTTTTACCTCATCTGAATCTTAAATCAGCTTGTTTTGCTAATAAGCAGAAGCAACCTTTCAGCTGAGAAGGACTTGGACAGACTTAATTTTTCAGCTGAGGATCTTGGTGTTGTGATAGACAGTTTGTGCTTTCTGACCAGGTCACCCAGTTCAGTGCAAGGAGTTTCAGCTCTGTCCTGCACTGCACTGAGCAGACAGATGAGTCCCTACCTCTCCTTGATGTTAATTGTCACCTTCTGAGAGGTGATTTCTTAGGGTGCCACACAGTCTTCCCCCCAGGCCATGCCCACCAGCTATTGCTCCTTTGACACTCTTTAAGTTGTTGACAAGAACAATATGTTTTGACATAAGAGATCACAGCAATAACTTGTGAAGTGCTCATGCATTTTCATTTCACTGTAGAAAATACCTTGTGCATGAGCCTTGGGTCCATCCCATTTAGCTTTTGGAGTGGTTACATCACAGTGACAGCTCAATACCATTGTGTGATTGGTTTGAAACATGGATCCATAGAAACAACGAAAGAGGACAAATTTCTGGCAGTTCAAAGCACTGCTAACATCAGAAGTTCTTGTTAATTCTCCTTTAATACATTATATTTCATCTGATGCAAGACAATTTACTTTCTTTTGGTTGACCTCAGCAGGGGACGTCAAGGCTTTTGACATGTCATTCTGACACTTCTGTACTGCCAGTACCATGGTCATCAGGAAATTTTGTCAGCACAGTTTCACGTTTTTGTGCTAAAGCCGTGGCTATAAATATCAGACATGCTTAGTCCTGACTGTAAACAACTCCACGAGTGGCATCCGGTGGAGCTGCTAATACTTCTCTGTTACTCACTACTGTTAGCCTTTCACTACTGGTCCCTTTCACTCTGGTGTTTGTTGTGGGGTTTTTCTTTGTTTGGTTTTTGTTTTCCCCCAGTTTTTCTAATAATTTACTCTCTACCGCAGTACTGAATGTGTACAGAAGCACAGACAAGTGAGATTTTTCATTGTCTGGGAGACCTGGTTTATTTTCTAAATGAAGTTGCAAGGTCTGTCTGGATGATCTGCCTTTGGTAAAATCATGTTGCACATTTCCTATGTAACTGTAAGTCTATTTGTTTTTCTCAAAAATCTGTGGCTTACTTGGTACCCATGGACTAGTAAAGATCAGGACCACTGTATGACTCAGTTTCCCTGAAAACTTTCAGTGGTGCAAGAGCCCTGTGATGTAAATTAAATTTCATTTTTAGAAAAAAAAAGGTCATGCTAGACCTCTTTTTCTGCAAAAGCAGGGTTTTTTTAATGCCAGTGATAAGATGAAATGTTGTTCTAGAAACAGCCTGAAGCTTATAGCATTACCCTGCCAAAATAAAACTATGAAAGCCAACTTGCACAGTACAAACCTGTTTAAGGAATTGCAATTTTAAAAGCAGAACAGTTGTTTTGAAATGCAAATAAATATTTTGGAAAGTTTCTAATAAGTATTGTGTTATTTTTACAGGACACTGATTCTCACGCCATGCGAGTTATAGCCATTTAATTGTATTTTATATGGTATCAAACTTTCTGCCAAAATCTGGTGTTGGAATGTTTTTCGTTGTTACGGGTCTATCAACATTACATCATTTACTGACTGCATCATGTGTGACACACATGTCTGTGCTTAACCTTTACAGCTGGGATATCTGAGCCTGCTTTAATCAAATGTTACACTACCAAATGGGTGTTATTCTTTAAAGCTTCCTTGCTGAGAAACAGATCTGAGTTTTTGTATGCCCACCCATTAGAGGTTGCTATCAAATTTAATAGAACTTACTTAGGAACAAATTGGCATTTAGTAGAGCCCAAAATTTAGGATTGGTTGCCTTTTTTTCTATTAACTAAACCTTTGTTTCTATAGTGCGCATCCAAACACTGTGGACTAGAAGATGCATGTCCATACTGTCAGGAAACCAGTGAGGCCAGTGGCTTCTTGCAGGAAGAAAAATGGAGGAATGCTGGAGTTGTTCAAATGCAAAAATTTCTTCCCTCGTGGAGGTGTCTGTGGATACCCCCAACACATTCTGCCTGTTCTCATTGCTACTGATCTAGAGAACAGGCACCCTCTTCAAGCAGCCCTTTCAGTGCTGCTGGGGGCAAAGCCTTTGGGGTTGAATTTTGCACCCCTCCGGATAACAGAGAGCAAGATTTACTCAGTTGTTGAGCAGCACAATGTAGCTACCAGTAACCTGTCCCACAGGGGCCTTTCTTCTGGCATCCCTTGATTAAGGTTTCTCCATTCTGAGCCTTAGGTGATAACTTACACTGCAACTTATGACATCTTTTGGGAAACTCATATTGCATGGAGAGTTTCTTTGGTGAATGTGACTGTCAGTAGTGTGGGAAGAGATGATCTTTATGAGCACCTTTCAGAACAGGAGCAAATAACAACCTACAAAAGAAAAGCTTTGGCTTAGAAAACCCTCTCCTTCCTCTCTCTTTGCTCAGCCTCCCCAGCTGTTTGTCGACTGTGTAAATGTGAAAAACATACACAGAGCAAAAACTCTCCTAAAATGCAGGTCCAAGACTATGGTGGCATTCCTACGAAGTTGCTGCTTCCATTGTTTTCAGTGAAGTTCAAAAGATACAGTGTATTGCAAATCCCAGGCCCGGACATGCACATGGGGGTAGCAGCAGCTGTGCTGGAAAGACACGGAGACACCCCTAGATGTGGCTGTCAGGTGGGCTTGTGTGGGGCAGAGCTCCAAAGGCAACAAAAAGGGCTCTGCAAGGCAACTCCACCAGAATCTGAAGCAGAAGAATGAAGCCACTGATATGAAACTGATTTCACTTGCCTAAAGTAAGTACTATCCATAACTATGAGGCAGAGTTGGAGCTGAAGGTTTAGTCCTGATGCTGGTGAGACCAGCAGAGTCACCTTGCACAGCTTCTTAAACAAAAGCTTCAAATCCTAAGCTCTTTCCCACAAATTCGTGTGCTTCTAGCTTCTACTGCTCTGTCCTAACTGAAATACAGACTTCAGGAAGGTCAGTTCAAATCCGGTGTGATACAAATGGAGACAGTCATTTATTTGCTTGTCTGGATCCTAGAAAATCCTTTGCATCAAAGACAATATGGAGATATCCATCTCAAACTCTGTTTTCCCAGAAAGACAAGGAAGACAGGGCATGGGTAAACTATTAAGTTAAAGATCCTCTCTGGACTAAGGGTGTTTGGTTTAAATAAATACAGATTTTAAGAATTTTTACTATAAGAACTATCTTTTGCCAGATTGTGTGTTTGTAAATATTAAACATTAATTGAGAAACTGTTACCTGTGAACCTGGGGGAAGCTAGAAGAATTATTGAAAGGTGGGTTATGGGGGGGTTGTCTGGTTTATTGCTTGACTAATCAAAACATTTCTGTGCCATTAATTATTCTCAATGACTAAGCCTGTATATGGGTTAAAGACTTAAAAATTATCTGATTTGCAGCTCTTTTCTATTTCATTTTTTAGGTAGTGTAAGTGATTCTGTGTCATGAGAAAATGTATACAACACTGATAAATCCATAAAGTATTTGACCTTTAATCAATCCTAATATTTGCAATCTACAGAGCCTTCTTAAATGCCTGTAACCTTGGCCCTTCCACTCCCATTCATCACAATTACTGTTTGAGCTGTCTGATGCAATGCACAAAGCATTGCATGTTGACATCCAATATTTTATCATTAATAAAATAAAACTTAAAAAAAAAAGAAGTAAGAAACATTCCAAGTATTTTTGCTGGTTTGATATTTTCCAGTGCAGTGCCAGGAGAGGAAAAGGGACAGTTGTGATTTATGTTAGTGCTAGCAGACATTGTTAATTGGTGCTTACTTTTAGCAGAATGTAGATGTAGTTGGCTCTCTAAACAAGTTGATTCTTGAAGTTATGCTAATTTTCAGTGATTGTTAACCCTTCCATACTGAGAATACTGTTTGTAAAATACTTAGGTAAAACAGTATGGATTGCATTTTAAACAAGAGTTTAAGGAACCTGCAGCAGGAACATGTATGACTTCAGAGAGCTTTGGACCAAACCATGCAGGTCTCATTCATGCTGTAATACATGAGTTAATGCTAGTAGGATTGTTACAAGAAAACTAACATTTTCTCCTGTCCCCCAAGACTTTTATTATTGTCTTGATCAAAGAACGCTGCAGTGATGGATGGAAATACTAACAAAACTTACCCACAGAGAGGTTGGCTTCTGTAGACAGCTGAATGATTCAATGCAGAGAGCTCTGGACCCCTCATGAAGGTACTTGCAGTTGTGCTGTGCATCCAGGCAGTTGCTTTATTTTTTGGGGGGGCCTCTTACTCTTTGTGTGCCTTGTCAGTAAAAATTTAAAGGTCGTACTTTCTTGGACAGTCTCCTTTCACACACGTTCCTGTGTCAAGTACAAAGAATAATACATTAGGATTGAGATAAGTATGATAAAAATAAATATCACTGAAATTTCCTCTTGTAGCATTGTGTTTCACATCACCTATGATTCACAACCCCCATGAGGGAGTAGGTGCTGCCCAGGATTTTTGCTGAGAGTGAACATATATTTCCTTTGCCTTTGGAATGAAATATGAGTCCTTGGATCTCTTCTATATAAAAGCAATATTTGGATATGTTATCATACTTCTATTTGTCCAATTTCAGACTTAAAATATGCTCCCCAGACCTCTCACACCCAGTACCAAAATACTGTTCCACTGGAATCATAGAAACATTTATGTTGGGAAAGACCCCCATTAACCCAGCGCTGCCAAGTCCATCATTAAACATATCCCCAAGTGCCACATCCACACATCTTTTAAATCCCTCCAGGGATGGTGACTCCACCACTTCCCTGGGTAGCCTGTTCCTGTGCTTGACAACCTTTTCAGTGAAGGAATCTTCCCCAATATCCAATCTAAGAGTATTCTTTACACACACATATATATCTTTATGTGTACTCTTTTATATGTATGCATTTATATCTATGCATCTTTCTGAACAAGGAGGTATAATGATTATTTCAACATCAAAAGTTCAAAAGTGCAAAGAAATGGCAGCATCAAAATTTTTAGACATGTAAGTTCCATCTTTGCTGGAAGGGTTTTGTGTTCTCTTTCTCTGTCTTGAAGATTTTTCTTAGCATAGTTTTTATAAGTTTTAACAATTTATTAGCAGGAATTACACTTCCAATGGAAATCATGAAGAAATTACATGGGAATATGATCTAAGGCCCTATTCTCCCCCAGTGATATTTCTCTGGTTTTTTTCCAGCTGTTTTGCCAAGGCAAATAATATGATTATAACTGAGCACTGATGTGTAAGAATTAGCATGATCTGTCTCTGCGATGCTGGATGGAAGAACGAGTATGATTTCATTTCTACTGCAGTTGCCACGCAAACTCTTTCTGCCTCTGCGGCTTTTTTTTTGCTGGTGGAATTTTCACAGGAATGCCATAGAAAGAATTACAGACTTTTTTGGCCAGGTTGACCACTAGCCTCTCTGACATCCTGCCTGTGTTGACAAGACTGTGTGTAAAATCTCAGCCTGCTCCAGAGAGCTCAGAGATCACATCCATCTGAGTGTGGGAAATATGGGCTGTAGCAATATTGTACAAGGGGTGCTCAAAGACTAAAGTGCCAGACCTTCAGGTCCACATAAAAGAGGCTCGGAGAGAAAGTTGTAGGTGCAGAGGCTGACAAAATTAGTTGATTCTGCTCTCTTTAGTGGAACTAGAGAATGCTAAAGGAGCTGATAACCTATTCATAAACAAAAACTGTGGAAGCAATTCAATTCTGCTGAGTACTGAATATCCTTAACTCCCAGAAGAAAATTGCTAACCATCAAGAACTCATGTTTTCTGCCATTCATGTAGAGAACATAAAGTTCAAGAGGTCCCAAAGAACATCCATTTCCTTGACTTCATCTATGCACAAAAACTCCATTGTGCAGATTTTGCACATTTTTATAAGGCTTAATCAGATAATACATGCAGCTTTGTTTCAACCTGGCATGAAATGGAGTGGCAAAAGTGTTTGTCCCTGTCTATGAGGATAAGGTTTGCCATGGAAAATCTGCAAAGAGGTCACCTTAACAGCAATTCCAGGTATGAGACTGAAAATAGCTAAATTTAGGTTGGAAATATTTTCACAGTTTTGTGGAACAATTAGGTCACCTCCACGATGATGTAGGATGCTAGAAGTAGTCTCAGGTATTTACCAGCATGCATCTGTTTTCATACAGGGGCTAATTTTATGGATGGTCTAGGACTCCACTTGTGTTTCCATAAACATTTGCACGTTGCCCTGTGGAGGGAAACACCTAAAAGAACCTTTTTTATGATGCCACCATACTGCTAGAGAGAATTTAACTGAAGATCTGACATACATTGAAGTGCTGTGATCTCTTCCTTCCTCTCTTTGACTTTGCAGACATATACATCCTCTAAGAAACATTTCTGTTAGTCCCATATTTTAGGGAAAAAGCATTGCCAATATTGTGAACGAATACTATTTCATAGCTCTTGACTGCCCAGAATTCAATCTCCTGCTGAAACTGATTTTTGCTGCTTAATGTCAGAGATGCAGTGCTGGTGAGACTTGTCATAGGCCTGACTTCATTGGTGTCATTGTACATTGAAGGCAGAACTGCTGCTGCGGTGCTCGGTTATTACTGCATGAAATTGTGCCAGTTCTCTGAGAACAGATCTGTGAAAAATGCCGCAGGAAGTGTTTATATGGGAAGTAAATGGTCAGGGAATGTATCCCACTGTCTGATACAGTCCTCCATACAGGCAAATGTTATGATGGTGTATTTGAGCTGCTGCATGTGGCAGCCATCTCCCCCAAAGTCTTCTTTTAAATTCCTACCCCACTGCACACAGGAACTGTTCAAACTGAGCTGGGGCACCCTCTCTGAGGACATGAAAGTGGTCATAAGTTTGGTCCTCAGACAAGTGATTGGGATGGTAATAATAGTGTTGCCTGAGTAAATGGAGTAAGATTCATCTCTCATACTTGACTCTCTTCTGCCCTGAGTGTGTTTCCTTAGGGCTTGGAGTCAGTGTCTGTTCTCTTCCCATTCTCTGCCTCCTGTTTCCTTTCATACCCAACACTCATTTGGAAGAGCCAGCCATATGCAGACACTGGAACTGTTTATCTTGGTAGAGTGTGCATTATCTATGCTGTTCAGCTTTTTGCCTTAAATCTTTTGTGTCTCCTTTTTCTGAACTTGACTCATTTCCTTGAGTCTTGTTGTTTAGCGGCCTTTTTATCCAGATACTAAATTCATAGCAGACGACCTTCCCCTGTAACCATTTTCTCTTCCAGTCTGAGGTTTCCTGAGTTCACTTTCTTTTTTATTTTTTTCCTAACAAGCCTCTTTTTTGGCAAGTCCTGAGCCAACTTTTGGAGGTCAGTAGCCTAGGTTATTTGTAATTGCTCAGCAAATACATCCTCAGGCCAAAGTGTGGTTTCAGATCAGAGAAAAGAAACCTGGTAGAATGGTAACAGTAATCTCTGAAGGTGAGCTGAATCATCTATTACTGCATGAGCTTTCCATAGTTTTATACTGAGTTTTCTCATTGCAGTTCTTTCTTTCAGTCTAAAAGTTTTTACAGGGATCAGATTAAATACTGCTTTCGTGTATTCTGACTTGCAAGTTTAGGGAGTCCCCCTTCCCCTCTTTTCTGCAAAAGGAAGGGAGAGGTGGGAAGGTGCATGTGACCCAGCAAGACAGCAGTTTCTTTTGAAGATATTTATAAGTATGTTGTGGTATGTGAAAATCTCCTCCTGAAAATTCCTAAAAATTTGCTTATCAGTGTGTCATGAAAAACTTGGGAACCCTAAAGTAAAAACATAAAAGCTTTTAGTCTGTAGGGTTGCTGGATTTGCCCTGTGAGTTTGACAGTGCAGACCACAACCAAAAGAGTTGTGTGGGTAGTGATACATCACATAGGAAAGACAGTAAAATAAGGAGTTGTAGCTCTCTGCCAGGAATTAGCAATAAAATGGAATTTGCATCCAAGTTTCTGTGAGTGGAATGATACTGTTCTTTTCCAATAGATGAGTCTACAGAGGCATTGTGGTTGTTCACATCCACACATATTTATGTATGGCAGCTTTATCATTGAAATATCAGCAGCTCAGAAACAAATATCAAAGTAAATACTTTTTCCTTCATTTTATTTCAGTGAATTGTTAACAGCTGTTGCTTCAACTGCAATGTGGGAATATTCTGTAAAATGAGAAGAAACTTCATGGTCTGAAGTTCAGTTCCTACATATTCCTTCAGCAGAGAGTTATGACAGTGGCTTCTCCATATGTGGAGGTGCTTGAGTTTCCCCCTGCTAAGCTCATGGGGCTACAGGGAGCCTGGGCTTGTGTGGGTCTGTACCTTATATCAGTTTCATACTGCTGCCAAGTGACTGTGAAGCTCATCTGTGCTTGCAGACCTTCAGACAAACATGCTGTGGCAGTCAACTACCATCATTTTTGGGGCTCCCACAGTCTGTGTTACATGGTGTTGGGGAGGAATGCTATGTTTCCCAGGGGGAGCTTGGGGTAATGTAGAGGAAGCTGTTGGCCTCCTTTGCCAACCCCATGATGCGTTCAGTGCAGGGGAATCCATTGCACCAGGGTACAGGTCCATCACTACCAGCCAGTATGTGCATTTACCCACCTTTCTCATGCCCCATGGTAGTGGCTCTGTAACTGAGAGACTTGATTTTCCAGAAAAATTGTCTGAATTGTGTGCCATTGTGAGATTTCACACACACACAGAGTCATGAGTTGTGAAAGCATGTACTTCCCTGAGCAACAGGGCTTAGCAACCCTATGTATCTATATGAAGCTGTGGCTGACTGTTCTTTTATTTCAAATACAGTTGGAATTGGTTGGAAGGCTATAAAGCTGTTAAGAAGGCATTCAGTATGTGAGACTAAGCTTTTCTTGGAAAGCTAGATATTGCATAATTACGCCCTTTTATTTGTTTTGCTTCTGATGCCTTCAAGTGTGTTTGGGTAATTTTTCCTCATTACCATACGGGATAAAATTTACGTTTCTGTAAAGCAATAAAGACAAAACCAAAAAACCTGTTCTTGCTTCCAGAAGCTGAAGATGTAAAAAAAACACCAAACACTTAAGCCTGTAGTAAAACACTGAGTTGGCAATGCTGCTGCTGTTCTCTTATACCAGGATATATAATACATGCTCCCGCAGAAAGCAGCAGTGTTTAGCTTCCAGGGAGCACACCCAGACTTCTCAAGGAAACCCAGAAACCACAGAAAAGAGGCAGATTGAAAGGATCCCCTAATGAGTAAATACATCCAGGGCTTTTAGATCCCGGTCTGCTGTTTTGATAAATGTGTGTGAGCTGTTTTGCCAGCAGATATCACTATGTGTGTCCAAATTACAAGTGAGAATGAGAGAGAAAAAGCATTTCTCTACTTATAAGCGACAGGCAGATTTAGGAATGTCTGCTGGAGTTTATGTGCATTATTAGGCACCTTTTTAATTCTTTTGTCAACCTCTATTATGAGGTCATTTCACTTCAACGCAAATTAAACCATAATTTTTCACCTTCCTATGTTCTTTTTTTGCATTATATATTTTTTAATGTGTTGCCCTCTAGAACAACATAAAAGCCTTTAACTGTCTGAATTGAACTACTGTGGCCTTTCTTGTCAAAAAGATCTCCTGGATTTATTTCTGTGTACTTTGACACTATAAAATGTTACTTTCTTTTCTCTCTTCTGCAGACAAAGAGCTATAAAAACCAAGTTTCATTGTCATTTCAACCTTTGTTCTAAAACATTATGATGTGTAGAAAATTGATTATACTGGAATTTAGTATATACAACAAAAGGAAACTTTGTTGAAATCCAGAGGGCCATTTCTGTTCATTTGATAAATGTATTAGTTTCTTTGGTTTCCTGAATTACCAGGTAAAGGGCAACATTTTCCAGATCTAACTAATTTCACTGAAACATATGAAAGACAAATACCAGAAGTCAAATCTAACATATTCTTCCCATGGGCCTTGAAAAAACCCACCCCAAACTCTTTATTTTGAAAAGCTAAAGTAAGAGTTCAAAATTAAATGGATGATTCATGTGAGATGTGTGAACCGAACAACACATCGAGCTGTTGTACCAGCTGATATGGCCTGGGTTTTCTCAGCACTGCTGAAGAAAAGAAATGAGGTGAAAAAAATGGATTTTTTTCCATCTACTCAAGCGTCGCTGTATCTCAGGGTCGCAGCAAAGCAGACCCTCTACGAGGAGCTCTCTCGGCCAGGGCTTGCAGCTTCATGGGTACAGCGCCAAATTTTGCTCCCTTTGTCTCCCCCGGGCATGGAGGAGCTGAGTGCTGGACACTCCACAGGCAGAGGATGCTGCTCAGCAGTGGTGGCCCTGCGGAGCCTTTGCTCACAGTAGCAGCCCTACTGCTTCCACAGCTGCAGCTCTGTGCCCGTAGGTTGTTCCTCCATGAACCTATTCCCTCCTGCTGGCACCTTCCTGGATGTGGAGTGCAGTAGAAGGCTCCCATCCCATCCCATCCCATCCCGTCCCGTCCCGTCCCGTCCCGTCCCGTCCCGTCCCGTCCCGTCCCGTCCCGTCCCGTCCCGTCCCGTCCCGTCCCGTCCCGTCCCGTCCCGTCCCGTCCCGTCCCGTCCCGTCCCGTCCCGTCCCGTCCCGTCCCGTCCCGTCCCGTCCCGTCCCGTCCCGTCCCGTCCCGTCCCGTCCCGTCCCGTCCCAAGGAAATTCTCAGATGTGTATACAACTGCTTTAGAGACTCCTGATCGCACAGACACAAGCAAAGGGACCTACTGGTTTTTGCCATGACTCTTGCAAGTGTGAGGGATACAGCAGCTTCTGCAGTCAAGCAGCAGGAGAAAAAAGCAGTTCAAACTAATAAAAGTATAGTTATCCATCCACTGGCAAAATCACAGTATGTTGTATTTCTTACTGAAGGTACTTAAAGAAGAAAACGTGTTCTTGTGTCTGATATAGCAGAATGTAAACATGGTAAAAATTATAGTACATGCTGCTACCTTTTTTTCTTTTTTAATAACAATAACTTTAAGCAATGGGAAATGTTCCCAGCTGGACAATGAGAATCCTTAATTTAATCTACTCTCTGGGAGACATTATAAACCCCAGCAAATATTAACCTCTGCGTCTTGATGCAAAAAAGATCCCCTTTGCCAGTGTCAGTCACATTTATTTCAGTCTAGACAAAATAGCTCGTAGGTGTTGTAGGGAGAAACAATGATGTCTGAGTGTGTCCTGGAGAATATTCAAACCTTGAGTGTATTTTGGTTTGTGCTGGTGTTGAACTTGATGTGATAGGTCTGGAAAAATATGGAGCTGACAGTCTATATACACAACCAGGTTTTTAGTCCACACGGATAATGAGACCTAAGCACCCAGCCACTTTTTTTTGTGCCACTGTCAATTCAAAGTGCATTTTTAAATGAACAGTGGGGTTATTTGGGTCTATTAATTACAGTAATTGTTTCCTGCGTGGAAACCACATGTATGAGATGTGAAAGGCACGTGTGTGTGAGAAGGAATGCTGGCTTGTGTGAGACTGGAGCAATTCCCCTTTGAAGATTTTTTTTTTAATCCCTAGAGAGGGAGCTTGTAATGAGCAACAACATTTACGCTGAGGACTTCAATGCTCCTTATTGCCCCATCCGCTGCCTTGCCTTTCACATGGAGATTAAAGTCAGTGGTTGAAGCTGCTCCTCCTTTTCCCATGTGGCTGATATAAATTCTACATCAAATGGAAAGGAGAAAGGGCAGGCTTGGTTGTCAGCAAAAAATGAAGGAGAGGTCTGACAGCGGCAGGAGCAGGGGCTCAGTTCTCATTAATCTGGTGGGCACCAGAAGAGTAAACATAAAACCTTGGGAAGATGCCGACTGTGTCCTTTAAACAAAGAGCCTCTGACTGGCATAGTAAGAGCAGCACTGATGGGTAAACAGGAAAATGCTTTTCCTAAGGTTCACGTATTGATGGATATGATGGAAAACTTACGCAGATTTTTATAGTTTGTATAAATTTGAATGCTTTGATTTGTGCATTAAGCAAGTAATGATCCCGTAGTTCAATTTCTAACCTGTTTTCTATTACAAGTCTCTCCATTTTAACTTCGACAAGGAAGCTGTCTTTCTGACTGGTTATGGTATTTTTCCTAGTGCAGAACAATGCCAAAGAAAAAATGTTTGGGGAAAGTTTGGGATTAATTTCATTGATCTCTTGAAATGCAGAATGTTATGTCCCCTTTCACATCTCCTTTTGCTGCCGTGGTACGTCTCAAATGTGACTCAGCCCGTGTGAGTCCCTACAATTTGCCCTGTGGAACAGCTTAGTTTGGAGAGAGGAGGGAAAGGATGAAAAAAATTCAGCAACACATCCTGACAGAGGGCAGCCAGACAGTGTGGCTTTGTGAGGGAAGAGCTATACTGGGAAGAGACACAGTAGATTTCCTGAGATATCTAAGAGCAGGTAGTTTGTATGTTGAAGTCATGGCATGGGCATAAATCAGTCCTCAAAGGCAGTAGGGTTCATAGTTTATATTGTCATGCTCTCAGCTTGATTTTAGCAGCATTTGCACATTTGCAATTTTTTTTTCTTCTGTGCTGAGGTTCTGTTCCCTGCTCATCCACACAGAAGATGAGTGGCAGAGACTCTGTTCTGATATACCCAGAAGTATAAAAGCAAGAGGAGTAAAGTCAGCACTCTGTCCAACTTCTATATCCAACTCTTAGTTTGGGAAGGTCCCTGTGCATGAACATGGCAAAACTTATTCTTGACACAATTGGGACAATAAACAGTCAGAAATAAAAATTTTAACTACTCTAATCAATCCTGTTTCCCCTTTTTTCTTTCACTTTCTTTCCTGGGGGAATATTTATAGTTGTTTATACTCGCCCTTTTACCCCTTCTCATCCTACCTGAAGATATATGCAAAACATCAAGGTTCAGAGACAAGGCTATAAAATAAAACTCTTTTTGTTAGTTCAGCTAGAAATTTGAACCACCATAGAAGATTATTACAAAGGTTTTAGGCTGGGGGAAACTCTGGTACTTTTTGAACACAGAGTTGAACGTCAGAAAAGATTTCTGTCAGCAGTGAGATCCAGCTAAGAGGAAACCACATTTTTCTCTCTCAAAAACCCTGTTGCTACCTCATATTGTTTACTGTCTTGGTGAAACTATATCAGGATTTTTTCAGAGTTTAACAAGAGGGTTGATGATAATTGAGTCTCTGCTGCTTTTGATGAGTAATAGATGGTTTCTTTGAAGCCACTCTTTTAGTACCAGGTAGCATCAAGTCACATGAGCACTAAATACCCAGCTAGGCCAAATGAAGAAATAGCTGGTCTTAAGTCCTGGCCCAGTGACTCTCTTCTCCTTTTTCCAGGAGGTGAATTTTGGGGTTCTGTCCAGTGTTCATGCAGTGAGGTCAATGGAAATCTTTAATCTTCTCGGCTCTGTTGTTTGTACACCACTTGATGGGACAGGTTTCTTATGTCAGATTTCTTGTGGCAAAGCCAGAACAGAAGGAAATTTGTTCTTAGCTGAGCTTATTCGCCGAAACAAGGAGACTCAACTGGCTTTTGTGATGTGAGCATTCCAGGGGAGAAATAACTCTGGCAGAGGCTGTCATGCTAGTGCATTGATACACAAAAGGATAAAGTTCTTGTGAGTTCACTAAGTTCTGAGTATGAGAAAATGAAAGTCAGAAAAAGATGAATCTGACAAGGAATCTGTGTTTGATTCTAGCAGGTGTTTTGAGTGAAAGTGAAAAATAAAATATGTTCCCCCTGAAACTTTCACCTATTTTAAAATACTGCATATTTGGAAGTATTTTTTGTGATGACCAAGTAATCTATGCAAATATTAATATATTAAAATTTAATTAAGATTAAATAGTTCAATTAGTTGTTTTAAATGCAAAATTTAAAGTAGTGTCTTCAATCAAGTATATAAATATAATTGTCTCTATAAGCAAACTACATCAGCCTAATGGCTTGCTGTATTTTTATTTGCTTTATTAATGAAGAAAAAACCAAACTTCTGCATCAGTTATTTTATGTTTAGGCATGATTAAAAGTTCTCACAGCATCAGGGGATATTAACAGGCAATTATATTTTGAGTTTAAAATGGATTGATTATTCCTTCCCGAGAGAACAGCAATGCACAGACAAACTGCATAGAAATAACATGTCAGTAATGCTCACACTACTGTACAGATTTTAAAGATAAATTTCCATCTGGCAAGCAGATATTCAGGAAGGAACTTTTGTTAATGTAGCTTTCACACAAAGTTCGTCAGGGGTAAAACCCGACTTGAAGATTCATTTCTACTTCTCACACGTGGCAAATGTTAATATACTCTAGACATTTCTTAAAGAAATTGAGCACAAGTAAGGAAAAGATAAGGAAAACACTGAGTTTCTTCTCTTGTTCCACTGGCAGTTTTGGACTACTCAGATGGTCCCCCTAAAAACCAAGAGCCAAACAGAAAAACAAATAGAATTTGAAAAAAGATGACAACTACAAACTGAGAACAAAAATGCTCTGTAAATATTAATACCTCACTGAAAACTTCGATGTGCTGAACAAACAACAGTTAATTTAACCTCTGTGAGGAAGGATAAATAATAAAGACATCATTCACAAATTAGAGGTCAGGAAGAGAGCCCGAGCATATTGGAATGATATCTCTGCTGACTTCGGTGGTCTTTGCAGAAGGTCTCCTCTCATCTGAGCGAGGTCAGGGCTGCTGGCTGCCACAGGATGGAGATGAGAGCCAGATTATCTTCTGCCTTTCACCCCAATACTAACCCAGCACCACTCAAGGTAAGATAATGGAATAATACCCAGGTGTTCAGTGGAGAACACACTGAGTTTGCTTCCCTGAAGTACATACCATTGATAAACATGTAGAATTATGCTCTGTCACTGTAGTACCACTTGACCTCAGCTGTTCAAGGACTATTTGCAAAACAGGCACTGCATGTTTTGGGAGGGAAGAAAAATTAATCAGACAAAAAAGATACTTTTTATAAGTATACTATAATAGCAAGTTATCTTTGTTCATGGAATTGAAGTACTGGTATTGAACTGCTACTGGTAAACAAAGTAAATATTAAATCCAGCAGAAGAAATGAATAGAGATGGTTGAAAGACAGAATTTTGAACTGGAACAGTAGCTGGAGTTTCAAAACTTACTTCATCCTGAGCTGAAGTGTCAGTCTCAGAAATTTATTTAGGGAGAAAAATATTGACAATGATATTAAAATATGTTCAGCTGTGTTGAAATTTTAGATAGTGATGAGATCAAGGTGTTAATGTAAAATATTTTGACATTATTAATCTATATTTTGTAAAGGAAGGAAGGTTTCCTTAAAGTGTTTGATTGACATTAAATTTTTTTTAATAACACTTCAGCTTCATAGTTTTTAAGGAATAGAGTTGACTGACACATGCTTAGTCCCAAGGAAAGATGCAGCTACTGATTCATAAGCACCAGTGGACTTGGTCTTTGAAGGCCAATTGTGCAATATTCATTAAGTACATTCCAGGCTGCTTATGATATATCTTGAGATAAATAGTTTAAAACAATAGGGTCTGTAGTCTTTGGGTAACTAATAGGACTTACCCAAATCTGTCTGAGAAGGAGTGAGCCTTTTGGATATTTTCATATTTACACTGCGTATCGCCTTTCCAATGGCCAGTGTAGATTTGTTCCCCATTTTACAGAAAGCTGATTTATGTGCCAGTTGACTCTCTGTGGTTCCCTGAAATGAAGGCTTGTTTTAAAAGTGAACTATATTGTAACTCAACCTGGTAAGTGTGGGAGACAGCTGTCTGCAGTTCATGTTTTGAAATACTGTTTTAATAATTGTTTCTTTCCTTTTCTTAAATCAGCGGTAGAATATTGCCATTATGGGATTTTAGGTAAAAACACCCATTTCTTATAACAGACTTGCAGAGCATAAGGCTTGGAGATGGGGCACCTGTTAGTTATTTTCTCAATCAGTCACAAACTGGGGTCTAAATTCAAACAATTCCTCAGATATTGGGATGAATGGAAAAAAGGAGTTATCTGGTAACAGCCAAACTAGGAAACTGTCTCTGGCTGAGCAATGAGCTTTAAAATGGAGGAGAGGAGGAACAAACAGGGCTTCTTTTCTCTGTTACAAACAGGGCGAGGCTGGCTGAGATGGAGAAGCCAGGTTGGGCAAGTAGGTCAGAAAATGCAGCTACAAGTGAATGGAGAGGGTGAACAGGTTGGACGCTGAAGTCAAAAGTCATTGGTTTCCGTGCTGGAAGTACTCACTGAGTATAAAAATTTGCCAACCTACTTGGCAATCCGAGTATACATGAACTTGCCTAATATTAGCTAGCCACGTTTCAACATTCTGACCTAAATCCCATTTATTTTTGCAGTCACCTACAGAATCACTGCAGAGCATAAAGCTCTGAGCTTAACAAATTCTGGGTAAATAAGGCCTTGATTCATCAGTATGTGCCAGATTAAATAATTTCTTAGTACACATCCTTTAGACCCCAAGATTTCTTATGGTCCTGCATAATAAACCGTTTGTGCAATTAGCAATAAATTTGTCACTGTAAGTCACTCTTTAAAGCTGGGAACAAGTATAACATTTATCAGCGTGTTAGAGTTTGCAGTTAAAAATAGCCATCCTGTTTTCATATGGCCCGGGCACTTCCAGGCTTGTTTTCTCCAGCTCTGTTGATACAGGGAAGGTAACAGAATCAGTATGAGTATGTGATAGAAAATGGTATTCTTTGTACAGAAATAAAGTTTATTTGCTGAAGGAAAATCTGCCAATTTTGGATTCAGCGCATTGCCGCCTCTTTCAGCATTGTCTTTTGGGCTTTAATGGATGTTTAACTGCTCCGATTGCAATAGGCCTTACCTGAAATGTGCAGTCTGGTTGTACTGATGTTAGTACACTAAACCAATGTGCAAGGTTAACACATCAGGCAAACCCAAGCAGCAGCCGGTGCCCAGCATGCAGCTGTAGCACTTAGGAACTAACACACAGCGAAGGACTTTCTTCACATCGGACGCTGTAGTCCAGCATGGGCTCCTGAGGTGCCAGGCTGGCAGATGTCCCTGCACAGAACTCCACAGTGAATTTCCTGAGGTTGCTGCCTGCAGTGCTAAGAATGGCATTCAGACTGTGTAACATGGCATTTACCTTCCATAGCCTTTAGCAGAACTGGTGGTTATTTATCTGGAAATCTCAGACACGAGGCGTTATTTGATTTAGGGAGTAGTCTGTGTAATTTAGATATCCCTAGGCTCCTGAGGAGACACCTTAATTAATACCATTTCCTTGATTAGCTGATTCCTAATTAAATTTAGTATTAATTTGCTGTCTATTTTTATTTCCCTTGGTTTAATTTTGTAATAAATCTTTTAGGCCACTTATCACACGTCTATTAGCTTTACAAAATTAAAACTGATGCAACACACAAGAAAGAGTTAAACTCACTAGAAGCTTCAACCTGTAAGAGGTTGAGGAATCTCTTTTATATCAGTCTGAGAAGAACAATTTGAGCCCCCAAAAAATCATATCTGACCTAAGTGTGGAGGGTAGTGCTGGGCAAAGTTGAAGTCTGAGAAGGAAAAGGGGGAGACTTGGGGCAAGAAGGATTCCAAAGAAAGGATTTAATTATATTGGAATTAACTCTAAACCATTCAACTGGACTGAAACAAAATTAATTATAAGGCATTTGTTTTGAAGAAGCTGAGCCAGAAAAAGCACAATGCTGCCAAATAATATTTAATAATTGTATTCAAAAATTAGGAAAAGAACCCTTTGGGACTCTTAGTAAATCATTGAAACCAACTTCTCTTTTGATGAAGTATGTGTCTTTCTCAGATTAAATTACAGGGGCTGTCTCATGTTCTCATGAGATTCTGTAAACCTATATTACATTATTTTAGTAAAAGCAAAGTAAAAAGAATTAATTGGTGATCATAGACTTTCTGAGGAAGGGCAGAGCAGAATTTTAACGAGCAGTTACTCAGCTGTCTGTTTCACTGCTTTCCCCCAGCCTGAGCCTCTCGTTTTCTATGGCACTGGGAGAAACTACTTTTCTTGAACAATTTCACATTTCCTGGCCCTGCTCATGTCTTGCAAGTGATGACGTGTCTTAGAAAATAGGGCAACAGAGAGAAAGTGATAGTTCTTGAATGAGTTGGGAAAAAACACAAGGAAACCTGAACAAAGAGGGAAAGTGATGTGTTTACCTTTTGCTTTGGCTTCAGCCATGTCTAGACACAGCTTTCTGTGCTTAATGGTAATGGCAGGGACTAGGAGAGAGTCATCTCACTCACTAATGCCTCCTTGAGACATTGGCTTCGAGGAGGCATTAGGCAGTGCCACTAAAACTTCCAGTATCAGGTCTAGCAAGACCTGGCAGTGTGATTTTGGCTTCTTGAAAACAAAAATTTTGAGTGCTGTTGATGTGTGCTTCCAAATGCATCCAGCTCTGGGACAGGCTGTTCACAAGCAATGCAACTCTCCCTTGAAACTTGAATATGGGTGCATACTCACTGCTAACTAACTTCAGGCACTACTTCAATGTTTGTGTTGGTTTGATGGATAAGGCTTTCTGAGATGTTTTGCATAGAGAACTCAAATGTAGTCACAAATGAGAAAAATGTTAATTGGATCAGACAGCTCTGTGTTAGATCTCAGGTGCCCCACAGCTGTGAGGCTTTTTTTCTTTTCAACAGTGTTTTAGTCAAGAAGTGGAATTAACGTTGGGTTTATCTTAACATTTCTGATTTTTTTTCTGGCTTTACATGGCTCCTTTCTTGCCCCTTTTGAGACTCCCACTGGGAGATAATTGAAGTTCCTCCTGGGAGAGTTTCTGTGGAGAAACTGTGGGGTTTTTTTAGGCTCTTTTTCTGTTTTGCCTCACTTAAAATTGATGGAAATATGGCTGGATGCATTGATCAATTTTTAACAAGGCTATGGGTGACAAAGGCAGGCAGGATGGCTGATGTGCAGTGTTTTCTAATAAAACACAGCTAAGGCTCTTGGATTTTTAGGTATTAGATTTTTAATTTTTCTACTGTGTTAGGCAGATTTTAATGTCTTAAGTTTCATGAAAACATTTCTTGACAACATACCCTGTGAAGGGTGGGTTGTGTGTGGACTAGCTTGGAGGATGGAGAGATTAATTTGGCACTTCAGGATGTGGGCCTCTTAATGCTCTCCTACCGACTGTCACAGGACTTATCCTCACAGGTATGCTTCTCTTTCTTCAGTAGGGAAATTTGTAGTGTGGCTTCCAGATTTTAGTGAAAGAAGCCAGTGTCCTGTCTTTGCCTCTACGTACAGGTGTTAAATCTTTGTCCAAAGTTCAAATCAGGAGTTCTGCCTAAATTAAGAGTGATTTGGCAATCTCTCAAGGGTTTTGCAGCTCTCTACTGCAACAATGTAGGATTATAGAATTGTTTACATTGGAAAAGACCTGTCAGATCAACCCAACACTGCCAAGTTCACCACTGAACCATGGCCCTAAGTGCCATATCTACATGTCTTTTAGACATCTCTGGGGATGGTGACTCCACCACTTCCCTGGATGGCCTGTTTCATTGCTTGACAACCCTTTTGGTGAAGACATTTTTCCCTAATATCCAACCTAAACCTCCCCATGTGAACCCCACAGTCTTAGAAACCTCATGAAAATAATGCCGTAACAAGGTGAAAAGGAGCGGAAATAAAAATTCACGGCCAGGTTGATAATTGCTGAGTGGCATTTTGTGCATGAGTACTTAGTGATTATCCATGGCGCTGCTCCTGTTGAACAGTTTAATCCCATCTGGGAAAGGCTGTGGATTTACTGGAGACCTGCAACAGGCACTCTCCCTTAATCATATCTAATTTTTTTCCTTTTTTCCCCCCAGATTTAATCTTGTGAATCAGAAATAAATAGCAGCAAAATCCATCTGGGAGATGAAGGATAAAATGGAGAAACGTGAGAAAACATGTGGGTCGTATCTTGCTGGAAGTCCTTGCTTTCCAGAGGAGCAACAGTGCCTCCCTCCAGGTAGGGAACCTGGGGCTCCTTTCTGGCTTTCTGCCATAAAACAGGCAGGGAAAAGAGGACATTTCAAAGGTATTTTAAAAAAGCTGTAATTGCTTAGAAAATCTGGTAATTCTTGCACGTCTCAGACCATCCCAGCCACTCATAGTGGGCTTGGATAGAGTACAGATCCCAAATGGCTTCCTCCAGGGAGTGGGGGGCTGTGCTGTGCTCCTCGGGTGGTGCTGTACCATGGGTATGTGTCAGTGGGTAGAAGTAAATCTATTGCTGTGGCCATTGTAAGGTCCATGAAGTGGCTATAGAAAGAGAGTGACACCACAGCACTGTGGTCTTGCCTTTGAACACATTCTCAAAGATATAATTAAAACCACCAAGCTTATTTCAGGCAAAGTTCATAAGTGATGGGTCTGGCATCATGCCGATTGCAGGAAGGCTAATTACACCATAAATTAAACTTTTTTTTTTCCTAACCAAACATTATGACCTTTAATAAAATTGTTTTTACAACCAGCTGTCAATAAATCATCCAGGAAAGCTAGTGAGAAATGTTCTGTGAACACTCCACTTCTGTGAATTTCATTAGCTGCAGTTTATTTGATTTTTTGTGAGCTATGATGGGTTTTAAATCTCAAATTAAAAGCCCCGAACCATAAAAACTAATTCAAGAACATTAGCATCTTGGTCTCTGAATATGAGCCTCTCTAATTGCAGAAATTAGTCAAGATTGTATAACGATCAGGAGGTCATTAAAAAAAAGAATAGTGAGTAGGCTGTGCCTGACTCAGCTACAGCAGCTCCAGAAAAGCTTTTTTTTTGAATATGCCCTTAATGGAAGAAAACTGTCTCCTGGTAGATCGATTTGAAAGCACTGTGAAAGCCTTTTAACCCAGAGGTTTGATTTCTGAGACATCAATTTTCTGGCCTTGTTTATTCTCTTAGGCGCATCAGGACTTGAGCTTGGACACGTGCAAGAAGTTTTACTGCGTGTTGTACCCTTGTGTCTGCAGCAGTGAAGTATGAGGTAGTGTCAATAGGCTTTACTTCAGGACCTCTTTTTGTTTTGCATTCTTATGGCTCCTGTACTACTTCACGGTAATTACAAATATTTGTAAGAAATATACTATACTGCTTGATTTGTGACTTTAAGGTGGACATATTTTAAAGCGAGGCATTTTTATTAGATTGGTACCAGAAAATGAAGCTGTTAACATTCTACTCCTCTGCCTCATAAAGCTGTTCTAAGTAGAGGAATGGGGTTATTTTGTGTCGTAGAAACATCTAGAAAGCCTTTAAGTTTGAATCTGATAAGAAAAGATGGCAATCCTTATTCTCAGCTCCTTTTTGGATTTGCAGGTTTCCTCACATTTCTGTTTTCCTCTATATATTGTGGCATGATAATTTCAAGCCCTTCTTAACTCTCATTGTTCATCTGACTTTCCATAGCTCATTTATGTGGAGTATGTATTATAAAAGTTGGATACACCTTGTTGAGCCCCACGTAGCTTCCATCAGTCCCTGTCTAAGCAGTGGCTGACATCTCACAGAGACATCTCTATTCCTGCCTTGAGGTGTATATTCAGAAGATTTCTCAGGAGTTTATCTGTAAAGTGTGCCCATTCCCTCATCATATTTTGTCTTAGGGACTCCAAAATGAATATTTAATTTAAAGGAGAAGATGAGACTTTCTAGTCTTTTTGCTAGTAAATTCTAAATATTAACTATTTTCCTGTACTCTCCCTTTTTTTCCTTCCAGACATTTTTTTCTTTTTCCCTGTCTGTTGTGACAAGCATTTATGTGTTGTCTGAACTGAAGGTCTTTTGTTGTGTTTATAACAAAAATATGAGAAAATAATGCGAAAAGATTTTGAGTCTTTATCATTGCAGGTTCCCTGGGAAACCTTTTGGTGTCCATGGGAAGTCTTGAGAAATCCACACTCCTCATTCCATGAGCTCTTCTGACTCTCAGTCTGAGACACCAATTTCCCTCCTGCATGTTTTCCTCTTCTGGGCCTCACAAATAGGTCCATTCACTTATTTCTTGTCATACATGCATGTACGCTGCCAAAAACAGCCTGTCAAACACAAACACTGTAATGTTGTCATTCACATTGTTCCCCAACTTCCAGCCCCACATGCACCAGTGTGCCCATGTTTATCTATGGAATGGTGATGGAAATGTCAGGTTTTATTGCATGGTTTGATGTTACAACGTGGGTTCCCTTAGTCTGCTAATATATTGTAGCCTTGCTGTTTCTGAAGCAAAAAACTTTCTGCTTATTCCTCATATTGGATTTTTCGTGAGACTGTTATTATAGCTTTTCTGATGTTCTTTCATGTTTTAAGAATTTCAGTTAAAACGGTGGGGTTTTTTTCTGCAGGTATTTATGGCATTTTCCCATACCCGTATGACATGGAACCGACACTTAAATGTCTGGGCAAAACAGTTCGAACTACCATCCCACCCCAATTAAACACTGAAACAGAAACTCTAAACTTTCCCGTGAGTAAAATAAATCAATTATAAATTAGCAAGATGTAGGCTACTGGTGAGGGCAAGAGAAATCAGAATGTATAAATATGAGTTACTTGAACTCCGTGAAGCACACACACGCACATACACACGTGTCTGCATGCGCACACACGCCTGATGTTAAACTTGATCTGGACTTTTTCCTTCTGGCTTCATTAATCAACTGGCCAGTTAATCTGAAATATTTCATGTCAGCTTCACAGATCTGTTTTATGTATATACATTTTTCAGCTTTTATTTTGTTTGAGGTTTTTTAATATTACTTGGCTTGCCCTTCCATTATTCTTGAACATTTAAGGTTGAAAAAAAAGTAAATTACAGACCCCCATGGACTCATGCAACACAAGAAGGCAGATGTTTTTCACTCTTCTCTGGTCATGCATTGTTTCTAAACTGAATGTTACGAGTCCAATAAAATGCTTTACAAAAATTACCAATTTCATAGAGTAGTAGGCATCTCATTCTGTAACCATGTTTATTGTATGTGGAAGTCATAGGCACTTCAGATGAACAGCCCCTATTTAGTTCCTATTAAGTCCTAAGGTGAATTGATATAGCTATGTCCACATGGAATATGCATCATAAGTGTCAAAATTGCCTTGGTGAGCAGTGTATAGTTTCCACAACTTCTCTACCTACTGGTCTATTAATCTTTCTTTGGATTTATTAATTTATCTATCCATTTATCCAAATAACAAACAACTGACTTTTGAAAAGGTACTATACTTCTCAGGAAAGATTTTTTTCCATATTGATTTAACAGGTAATTTAATAAAGAGTACTCTCTTCATGCCTTCTCACCACAGGTGAAAATGGAAACTCTGGCAACTGAGAGAAGAGTGTCAGTCCGTGGGACTCTTGCTCTGTGATATGACCTGCTTGTTAGGATTTTGTATCAAACTACTGCTGTTTTTTTATTTTCTTTTTCCTTTTTTTTTTTCCGTAACCTCCTTAGCGTTAGCAGGACTACTTTTTTCATTATGACTGGGTCTTTCTTATTGTTTAGCTTTGTCTTGCAGCAAGACTCAAATTTCCTGCAAGAGACATTATAAATACTAATTATATCAATAGAGGGCTACATCTGAGGGATACAAAATGTTGCCAGCTGCAACATTATTGTTCAAATTGGCATAAGAATTTTCAACTTTGGAATGAAGTTTTTTAACTGAGGCCTTGTACCAGGAGTGGATACACTCAGCATTTTCAGTGAATATGTGATTCCCAGTAGCCCCAGGCTCATCATCAATTGTCCAATTTTAGAGATGTTGCCATGAGATTTTTCTGAGTTTTTGAACTGCTGTCCTTTTATTGGATTTTACTTGGGCAGGATATAAAAGACAAGTATTTCTTTTGTGGATAAAGTTTTTGGTGATTGAGGGTGTACCCATTACTCTATACACACTCTGCTATTTGCCTTCAATTCTGAAGTGAAAGTAAGAGGCTTTTTAGACTGCTGAAAAAGTCCCTGGATTGTGGGAATGCTCAGGGAAAGCCAAGATGCCAAACACCTGTTTTTCACTACACTTGAGGATGTTGGGTAGGTCAAAAGGGGAACTGTGGGTTAGCTCATTCCACTGTAAAGCAATGAAAGCCATAAAAAATTATGAGCAAAAAGCCACCTGCTCTTGAATTAGTGCTTGCCATCTACCTTTGTGGTTTAAATTGAAAGTTCAGTATCTAGGCAGCCTGTTTTCCTTTTGCTCTGACTCAGCCACAGTGTATCAATTTATACTGTGCCTTCCCAATCAGCTCCATCTCCAAGCCCTTTGCAAAACCTAAACGCAGGTACACACATGCACCTCCTCCTCTCCCAGGCACAGCATGCTAACAGGAAAGCAAACGAAGCATAACAAATAGGTGAGTGTCAGGAACTACATTCAGTACCGAAGTACTAGAGATGAATTTCAGAAAGATAAATCTATCATGATGGATGGCTGCAAGACCACTCCTTGATTTACTCCAGGTGCTGGATTTTACAAAAGTAAATGCTTTCCAAGCAGCAGCTCTCCTCTGGCAGCTTCACAGTCCTCTTTTGTTGGACAGAAAACTTGTTGGTCTTGGTTTGTTGAGATTTAATATGTAAGTGTGGGAGAAAAGAGCTGATCTTACAGAGGAGCCATGTACCTGACAGAGGCACTCTAGTCTGAAGAAGCTTTGTTATCCTGTTATTACATTGACCAAAAGACAGCTGGCTGAAGGCAAGAAAATCCGCTTGAGAGAGTTTTATCATGAGGTGCCTCAGGAGGTGGTAGCCTAAACAGATTTACTCTGTCCTGCTCTAAAGGTAGTGTCAGGGCCGCTGTCTCTCAGGGACTAAATTCCATGCAGGTGTGTTTATTTCAGGCTTTGGGATGAATCCTTTGACTATTTTTCTTCTAGAAAATGCTTGCTGTTACTGATCTCAGTGCGTTTTTCTCTGTGCCTGTTTTTCTTGTGGCATAGGCTATTTAGCCTGTTGTATTTCCTTGGTGTGCATGCACTGCACTGGGCTCTGGAAGATGAGCCTGGGATGGCCATGTTATTCTCTCAGGAGAAACTGGTTTTTCATTAAGTCCACGGTTTTTGGGTTATTTGGGACAGCAGTTATTTGCTGTAATTAATTTACCTATGATGCCTAAGTGAGAGCTATGCTCATCCTCCCCTTCCTATATTGTCAGTGAAGAGAGAGCACGTCCTTGAGGTAGTGATTAAGGTATCACATGAGCTGAGGCATCATTCTGGCAATACATCCTCTCCTCTCCTCTCCTCTCCTCTCCTCTCCTCTCCT
>VZTI01003154.1:560472-573162 GCA_013397865.1 Struthidea cinerea | reverse complement strand
TCCTCTCCTCTCCCTCTCCCTCTCCCTCTCCCTCTCCCTCTCCTCCTTCTCTTCTTCCAAGCTCAGTCCAGGGTCCTTACTGTTAACATACACTTGCCAAGCAACAAAATTCCCAGGAGAAGTTCAGCTTGCTTGAGTTTCAGTGGTTTGATATTTTCACATTTCTCTGCGGTTTTGTTTGTTTAAAAAAAAATTATTGTCCAAAGGAAAACATTCCCTCAGAAAATGCTATAAATTGTAGTCTAGTTCTGATTCTTCTTATTTTGTTAGGTTTGGCTTATTTAAACTCCAAGATCAAGTAAGACAAGTTTAGTTTTGCAAGCAATCAAATAGCTAAGAATGTTAGAAAAATGGCAAGAAGTCATGTCAGTCTCTGTAAGAACTACACCCTGATTAACTGATGGATTTTAAGGCCAGTATTTCAAAGTTAACTTGTATGACTTTTGCTGGAAATACTTTAGAAAACCCTTGAAAAATCGTTAAAAGATGAATGAAGTGGCTACTTGATTTAGTATTCATACAGACTGCTATTTACCAAAAGAAAAACCTCATAGTCTGTTCTGCATACTCCAAATCACTTCCTAAGTTTCTGAGCCTGTGCTACCAACAATTTCTAAAGCTCTACAGTAGCACCATTAATAATCCTTTTGATATTATTTTCTCTAATAAACATAAATCACCATAAACTCATTTGGTATGAGCATGGATATAACAAAGCTTTCTATGGTGTTCCATCACTTTATAGAAACACTCCGGTGTGGATCTGACTGAAACTCAAGCAACATTGCTGTGGATGAATATTTGAAGGGGTCCCATCTCATGTTGTGCGTATGGGTGCCACTGTGTACTCTGATGTGAATTTTGTCTGGATTGCAGCAAGTGATACCATGAGGGAGATGCAAGACTGATTCCTGTCTCCTCTGAGCTTGGAGAAGGCTCCCTGTAGCATCCCAGGAAAACAGTGGGGCTCCAGGCATTAGGACCAGGGTGCAAACCCTCCTGTGCACAAAGGCAAGGGCAGTGTAGCTGGTCCTGTTCTTTTGCTTCCCTCTTTTGGTTGTTCAGGTTAGGGATGGCAAAGGAGTCTCCTCCGTGGATGGGGCTGCTGGTTGCAGAGCTGGGCTGCTGCTGTCGGGTCTTTGTTTCTTGTAAAGCTTCATCTCTCAGAGCTGAGATGGTGTATGAGGCTCTGATGCTGTCAGGACTTGGGTTGTTTCTGTGAACAAGCCCGAAGTTGAAAGAGGAGCAAGAAGATCATCCTGAGATGGCTTTTCAGATAGTGTAAGTTGTTGTTGCTTTGTGACAATGCAAGGGTAATTTCCACAAGTGAAGGTTTGCCTGCTTTGGCTTTTAAACAGACCTCCTCATCCATCTCAGTTGGAATTCTGCTTATATTTCATAGCAGGGGCAGTGCCAGACATGCAGTACCTGTGGGGACAGGTGAGGTGATGGGCAAATATGTATGCAGCATCATGGCATACTCACTGCCTTTTGCAGGAGGATAAAAAGGCTCAAAAAACTTAATGAAGACAAGAGGACCAGGATTTCCAGTTTTAACTTTGAATTAGGTTTAGTACATGGCTCTGCAAACTGTGATTTCTGGTCCGTATGGTGAAAACTAAGCACTGCCATGGATTAGAATAAGGAGATAAAATTATATTGTTACTTCAGTCCAGTACGAGCTATAAAGATGGATTGAAGAAAAAAGTAGAATGACTCATCTAGCATGGCAAAATAGAAGCCCTTCTCTTCACCAAACAGACATGTCTCTCCATTGCCACCTCAGAAATTAAGTCCGTGTTGAAACTGCTGGCAGACAGTTTAAACTCTGCACGTGATTCATACCATGCCTTGACACTGACATTTTAAGTAAGGTTTTTCTGATACATTTTGGATTTGCTTTTTGGAGGATTAGTTGTTTGTGTTCAGACTGGGAAGGCAGAAGGCAGGCTGGTTCAGAAGCTTCACATGGCTGACCATTTTTTCGTACAGTGGGCTATTAATTTGGCAGTAACTGCAAATGATCTTTGCACTGCAAAGGTATAAAATGTCACATTCTCAAGATCTATTCAAAGTAAAGAAATATGCCAGCTTCTTAATGAGTCCAAATACTGGTCTGCATGATGCAATTGAGGTAAATTACATCCTTTTGGGACACAAACAATAGTAATAGTAATGGTAATTTTTTTTTTCTGTTGGCCTTTTTACTGTGGTTAAATGTTTTTTCCTAAACAACTTCTTCTAATATGTTTAATTTGCAGTATTTTTACTGATGCCAGTTGTACTGCTAAAGTTTTGCAAAGGATTTAAACCGCAGTGGTTTGTTCGTCGCATTAGATGCCTACAGATTTATTTTTGTCTGTAACTGTGCTGTATGATTTTTATGTGAAATTGATTCTGTACAACTGTAACTAACAGGATTTTCCTGGAAACAATCAGAACATCTTGTACCCATGTTTACAATAAATATATAAGAAGAAATTGATAGCTATCTAACAGTTTCCAGGAAGATGGGAATTAATACAAAGCCAGCCTCTGAGTGTTTTTCAAAGAGAAAGATTGGGGTTTATTTTATTTCTATTGAAACTTGTCATGTTATTTGAATTCCCTTGACATTTTTTCATACTTCAGAGCCTTTTTAACATTGTCCAAGCATCGAACATTCTGGCCTTATGTGGTGCCTGGGAAATGTTAATTGAGCAATCCTGAGTTGAACCCTTCCTTCAAATACTTTGTAAAAATACAGCTGTTAATAACGTTTATTTGGCTTCAATTTAGATATGAAAAAAATCCATTTCAGGAGGTTACTGAAAAAAGGTTTAGACTTAATATGTGTTCCCCACATATTAAGAGCAATGGCATGTGCTGTAAAGAATAAAAACCACAACACACAGACATCAGTCCTCATGGGCTAATGGAAATCTAGACCTGATTAAAAACCCATTTCAGGACTTTTTTATTGCAGGGGTGGGTTTGATAGCTGTCAGTGTACAGGAAAATAGCACATCTGGAATCTTACTGTGTACTTGTGCTGGCTGGTATAACTCAACCTGTGTGTCAGATTTTTTTTTTTTTTAATAGCCAAGATTTATTTGGTTTCTATTAATTTTTTAAAAGTCCTTGGTAAGTATGCTTATTAAGTACTAAATTTTTTACCCTCCACAAATTAAAAGCTATATTTTAGTAGTGAGCAGTTTCCTTTAGAGAAAAGTAGGAAAGCCAGAAATAGGCATTAGTAATGTAGAGTTATTTGATTACAAACGTACCCCAGTGGCTTCTCAGGGATGACTGTTTTGCAGCTTGTTTAATGAAAGTTGCATTTTTCTTGTGACTTTTCTATCTAGTTATGAGAAGTCTAAAAGGAGATATTAAACAAGTAGTAGGCTCTGACTACTATAATATCAAGAGTTATTTTCCTATTAGGAAATTGTATTTGTCTAGGAAGTTGTAACTATTGTTTAAAAACACTTGGATTTGCTTGTAAAACACAAAACTTCAGTAAAGAAGAGGCTTTTTTTTCTAAGCAATGTCTTGGAGAAAACTGAACAATCGCCTATTGATCAAGAACTTCAGTGTTGTTTTAACATGTTTCACATATAACCATAATATTAATTAAATAAGTGAATTTGCAATCATCCTTACATTAAAAGCAAGAACAGAGCAGTAAAAATCTTTTGATGGTCCCCCACAGCCTGAGATTTATTGTCTAGTTAAAATTTTAATAGTGCAGTTCCAGAACTTTTGTATTTTAATTGCTCTAGAGATTTGTACAGATGAAATATTTAATGTATTTTCATATATTCAGATCATGGTATAAAATCAATAACAACCTGGATGGTGCCTGTCTTGGATGGTCCTAAAAATCTCTAAAAATTGAACTATGCATATGAGTTATTAATGTTTTGGCAGTGTCATTTTAGTCCTGTTCTACTTGGCAAACCCACAATATTTTGAAGTTCTTGTAGGTTAGAGTTGCCAGGGAAAACTGTAATTCTTCAGTGGGAAGAGAGCCAGAAGGGGATAAATTTTAGTCACATTCTATTATCTTCAAGATGGCAACGTTTTTGAAGCAAATTATGTACTATTTGTTCCATTTATGTACAGTAAAGAGAGACATGCATTTAAATGTCATTCCAGTATTCAAATAACTAGTTATAAAAGTCATAATAAAGGACCTCTAGAATGTCACTACAAAGTGCCCCAAAAAGTCCAGCTAATTCATTTTGGCTGAGGTGGAGGAAAAAAAGCACACCTTTCTGGGGCAGAGTCACCCACAGGAACAATCATCCATCAAGTAGTCATAATCTTGACACAGCAGAGTGTCCATCAATTTTATTTTCACCAAAGTCAGGTGAAATACTTGTGCATGAGAAATTTGGGAATTGTGTGTGATACCCTAATTTTGCTCCCAAACATGCCAGTATTTTCAATTTCTCAAAGTGTTTAGAGCAGGGTTCATTAGTGCCTTCTCAGATAATTATTTATGCATTAGAAAATGTACTACTTGCATTTCCCAATACTTGAGAAAGTATTATGCAGGAGAACAAGCTGTACTTGTTGAAATATACAAGCAAAGCCTATGTCATAAAGCCTGACTTTTGCTTTTCTTATTAAACAGCAATTTTCAGAAAATACTTGATTTTAGAATGTTGTGATTCATGGGTGGTCAGTGGGAGATATTCGGGGCCTTTTTTTTTTTTTTTGTAAAAAGTCAGAAGCTGAACAATCCTGGCTTTTACTGGGCTCTTTCCTGGGCTCTTGCACTGGGTTCCTACCTTATATTCCTGATTAATCTTAAGAGGTGTAAAGCCAGGGACAGAAAATTATTGCTTAGCAAAGTCTGCTTTGCCAGACAAGATGGTCGCATTTTAAGTCTCTAAGCAAACTGAGCAAGCTGTGAAGTTACTGAGAGGCTTGGGCACCTGCAAGGACAGGAGTCTGCAGTTAGAAATTATTGAGAGGTACACTTTGTTTTGTCTTGTGTAAGAAGAGGCTTCTCTGATTTTGACAAGTAACAACAATTTGTAGTTGTGTGTGAGTGGACAATTGCTATTAAAGGTGTGAAAATGCTCTCACAGGACTGCAGCTCTTGCATAGATTCCTGGATTTCAAGAGAGAGGACAGATCCTAACAGCGACTCTTAACCATTTCTGCCAGCCATTCTCACATCGAGCTTGTAGACCTGAATTCAACCAAATCTTATTTTTTTAGGAAGACATTTGGTTTTGCTATTAAGTTTTCAAGTGACAGGGAATATATTATGTCAAGTAGACTATTTTAGTGCTAATTTACCTACCTAGTAAGAATGCACATTATTTTCAGTCTGATTTTGTCTGCTCTAGCCATTGGAGTTTTTCATATCCTTCTCTCCAAGCTTAAAGCAGATTTGATGATTTATAAGATGGGAAGTATTTTTGGCATGGATGAGCTTATAAACTATGATCAAATCAAGCATTCCAATTACCTTGGATAAGTTTGAATCTATAGAGTCTTTCAGGAAAAAACTGGTTTTCCAGCCACAGCCCCATTCCTGTAACACTTTTCTGAGCTATTCCCAGTTTCTGAACATCCCTTTCAAGCAAAAGTCAGCTGGAGAGCTCAAGCTAGGAGAGTCAGCTTGTCTCATGCTTTTTTATTACTCAAAGTAATTTACCCTGTGATCCTAAGATGCCCAGAGTAAAAAGCAATTTTTCTTTAAGAAACTGTGAGCTTTATAAACCTTACAGAGCTCTCTTTCAGGATGATAATTCTCATCATTTCAGCTGTCACACCATATTTACTGCTGTCACTGTTTTCTGTAAAAATAATGAAGTGAAACAATGTCCGCAATTGTTAACATCATCCTGGGTATGCAATGTTCATGTTTCCTAGCAGACCCTAAACCAGGGAGAAGTAAACTGAGGAGGAAACCTTTGGCAACCCTGAAAACCATGAGCAGAAGGTTGCTGCCTAGAGCCAGTAAAAGGAGATAGGACACAAGGATGACAAATGGGAGTTTGTGTGGGTGCCTCAGGGCACGGCTATGAAAAGCTCTTGGGTTGGGTGGGATTTTCCTGTGTCCCAACATGGAAAGTTTGAGTGCAAGGGCCAGAAGTGCAGGAACTGCTTGGCGAAATACCATTGGAGAAGAAACATTTTCAACCCCCTCACGGATGCACCAGGGTTTCTGCTTCTGAAAATGACATAAGAAGTCCTACAACAGCCACGTTTGTCACCACATTAGCTCTGCCACAACCTGGTAGATATTGGGTGTTGGCCTGTCGGTGTTAGCTCTGATCATGCCTGAAGACTTACTTATTTTTAACATTCGCAATACCTCCATTATTGTACATCTTTGTTAAATGTTATATTCTGTAAAAACTTCTTACCATTTGTTGTTTACAGGGAAAGACTTTTTTTGTCTGCTTGGAGTAAGGGATCTTTCCAGCCATGGACCTTAGAAGACTGAGGAAGCAGGAGTTGATGTGAAGTGCCTTGGAGATTTTAACCCAACCAATATCCCTTCGTGAATGGACCATACCTAGCAAGGAGGTCTAGTGACATGAGAGTAAAAAGCAAAGTCTTCTGCTCCTGTCAGATTTCAGAACACCACACTTTAATTCTAGTTAAAGGTAATTTTTATAATTGAGTGATTTATTCTACATGGTTTCTAGTCCTGCTCCCAACTTTAGCTCATTATCCCTTTGCTGGCTTCATTATTTCCTCAAATCCCCCACATTTTTGACTTTCCCAGGACTTCCCACTCAGCTATGTCAACAACTAAATGTATGGGTGTAGCAGAAAGTTAATTCAAAATGGCTCTGTTACTGCTAAGGTGCATATTCTAAAATATACCAAAAACCAGAACAAATAAAGACCCAAACAAAAAAAGAGGATGCTTCAGTGTAAAAATTATGCTGATGGGAATGTTCTGAGCTTGTAAGCAAACGTGCAGATTGCTACCAGAAGGGGGTAATTGTAAAAATGCCTCTAATAAGCTGTAAAGTTTAATTCATTGAGTAGAAATTCGAAAGCTGAAACAAATATTTTCTTCCAGAAAATATCAGTTTGTCACATTCAAAGCTGGAAAATACTATCCCTAGTTTATAAAAGGGCAAATGATGTCCAGAGATGACTGCATGATCTGCCTAAGATTCCAGAGATGTGTGGAAAAAAACTCAAGTGTGACAACAGCTCCAAGGAGAAATGTTACCTCCAATGTATGTAGACACTCAGTTTAGCTCCTCGATGCCTACGAGTCCTACACTTCTGCACTTAGTGCCTGTGCCAAACATCAGTCAAAATGTCACCATTTAGTGTGTGTTCACTTTTCAGGGGTGCAAATGAAAACACCAGATGGAACCCAAAATTTAGCTGACTGTGGATACTTTAATGGCTGTCTCAGGCATTCTTTTCTTAGGAGGACTTAGATCTACTGCTACTTCTCTTAGCAGAAAGGGTCACTGAAAGAGTTCAAATGATGGTGCTTTTCTAACTGCTCTGAGAGAGCTGGCTGCACTAAAATTCTTCCTGACTTGTGTTACCACAAAAATTGTAAAAATAGTGTTACAAGCTGTTGTGCTTTAGTGCAAAACAAACACATTAAAAACATTTAATGACCATTGCTTCTTGCATCTTCCTGTTAATTTATGTAATTTAGCCCTATAAAAGAATCAAGAGCTGTTTGATTGGAGCAGCTTAAGATGTTTATTAATATTTGTTGGTCATGCTGTACTTGCAATGTGAGCCTAGACAGGAACACACAGCTCTCAGTGCTGTGCTGGTGAGAGAGGTTAACTTTGTATTTGCATAAGCACGTTGGAAATAAACCAGTTATGATACAGTGGAATGCAGTTAAGTTTTTTTCTACTGGATCATTAACTGGAATTTCATATTCTGGTGTTGTTCATCCTCAGACCCTGAGCCTAAGGGACCTCACACCTCCATGGGCCTTCCAAAGCTGTGTGATAGGCACCTGATTAGAGGATGATTTGTGATGTTATGGATGAGTGATGGGCTCGTGATTGGAGCGTGATTGGGGAATGATAAGAAAGGGGTGGGCATGAGATGGGTGTGAGATGGGTGCAGGATGTGCATGGGATGGGTGTGGGATGTGCGTGGGATAGGCGCGTGATTGGCCCATGATGGGCGAGTGATGGCCACTGGTTCCAATTATAGCTCAAGTGCAGCTGCAAAATTCCAATGGCACCCACATCTTAGGCACAGCTTTCCTGCCTCTCTTCCTGTATCACCGGGTTAATCTGCAGTATATGCAACTGATTTGGCAGATATATGGATTCCAGAATAACTTGGCACTGGCTGTACATATTATTGGCAATTTTTCAAACCTCTCCATTCATGTGGATCTCAAAGCCAGTCTCGCTTCATTTGTAAACGCAGTAATTTGCCCAAGTCATGCATGTTGCCCTGTAATAAAGTTATTTCTCCAATAAGCTCAGACCTGTTGGACAACTTTGTGCTGGAACTAATTATGCTTCCTGACATCCGCTGAGGAGTGACTCCCAATTTGCATATGCTTGCTTTGTGTCATAATTCCTGACCTGTCAATTGATCTTGTTCTGTATATTCTGTATAGTCACACTTTACAGTAATACGGTTTTTCATAAGTCATGTAAGTTATGCATTTTATCATCTGTAGTTTCTTTGCGTCAGAATATTTTTCTGTGCTTTTTTTTATATCTCAGATACGAATGAAATTCAAAGGTTCAATAAGTGAGGCTTTATGAATACTGCTGAAAGTTTTCTACCGTGGGACTTTAAATTACACTCAAAGGACACTGTATTTCATGTTCTGAAGTTCTGCTCTAGTGGAGGAGAAAAATGATGAAACAGGAGAGAAAGAAAATGGCTATTGGTGAGTGAAATGTGAAGACGTGGTATGAAGGAGACTGGGGCATCAATTTCTTTTCTCTCAGCTTTTGCACAGGGCTTGCACCCAGTTCTACATGCTACAGAATTATATCTGGTGTGTTAGTGAAGAAAAAGAAAAAGTTGGGCATAAATTTTGGGCTGTGTTTTCTCATGGGGCCAATTTCTCCAGTGTTCTCTATCTTTTATTCTCCTCAGCATCAATCATGTCAGCCAATACTTACTTCGACGGTTCTATTTTCTTCTCTTACGAATGACCAGGCTGGGTCCAGTTCAGGCTAGAATATCAGGTAGAAGCAGGACATGTGAAAATAACCTTAACCATTACACGCTACTTTCTGGTGGCCTAGATTTACTGGAGAAAAAATGGGATTCCTACAGTGAGTTTAAATAGGTCTGCAGGTGATACTGCTGGAGCAATAACACACCCTCTATTTCACCGAGTGCAGCTTCTGATAGGAATGTGATGTGCCAGCTGGATAGAATCCTGCTAGGAATGGCAATAAACCTTTTTATTAAACATGATTCAGCACGTCTTTACTTCCCTCTCCCCTCTAGTTCTCAGAATTGCAATTTCTGTCTTTCTTATGCAGTAGGAAAAATAAGGCAAAGAATGAAAGATTTCTTCTGGATTATGAACCTCTTTCCTCAGACCTCTTAAATGGAAATTGTTCCTGGAAAGTTTGGACAGTTCCTTTGCTTCCCTTAATGCTTGCAAACACTAAACCACCACAGCAGAAGAGAGATTTGTATTGCCATACACTACTTGGTGATTTTCTTTCCTTTATGACTTCTTCCCGTCTCTTTCCCTGTCTTCTAGCACACAGCTTGTGGAAATATGTCACATTTCTGTGGTGCAGCAGAGTGGGAGGCAGAAAATCTGGATCTTATTACCAGTTTGGGCCTAGTCTTCCTATGTGAACGTGGGTAAATTATTTATTTCTGCACTCATAATACAGCCATGTTAATCACCTACTTCACAGGGCGAAGGTGGCTGATCTGTAGCATTCTTGAAGTGTTTAAGCAGTTGAGATGGGACTCCCAAAGTATGTAAAGTATGTCTTTGTACTGTGTTTGGCTAGTATGGAGACTTCTGGGCAACCTGAGGCTTCTCTGTGGGACAGAACAAGCGGCTACAGCTGCTAATGCTCGTACCACCCAGATGTCCTGGGATCTGGCTGCATGGCAGCCCAGACCTGCTCTTCAACAGCTCCTCAGGTGAGTCACCCTCGTGTTCCACCCTGTTAAGGTTTTGGTATGAAACATGTAGGATTAACGAAGTTGGCTATCATTCCTATGGAAAATAAAAGGAAAATCCACTGAGCTCTGGTGACAAGAAATATCAGAGCAAAGCAGGCTGGGAGAGAGCAGGTGGTCCACTCCCCCCTGCCACATGCAAGTTTATACCTGCACGTCTGTTTAAGCCATGCTTTAAAACGTGTCACTGATGCACCAAGCTGGTACCGAAGTGCAAATATCAGGATTGATTCATATTATAATGTACCTTTCAGCCATCTTCTTGTTCTCCAAAGTAAATAAACTGCATGGGTTAAAGAGTGCAGTCTTCCCCACACGTGTCAAAAATCTCTGGCTCACTCTGTTTGCTCAGTTCCTCTGATCCTATAAATTATGTGTACTGTGTTCGTCTTGGACTCCTACTGCCCTATTTTCCCACTTACTGCATAGCTTGGCAATGTTAGAAGGGACATATTTTTCCTCCCCTTCCTTCTTTTTGTTTTTCTGGCTGTGCATTTGATTTAACTGGGACTGTAAAATGGCAGCACTAAGTGCCAGTCTGGCACAAGTTTCACGGTTTATTTGATAGTGGGCACTACTTACACCATTGTGTAAATGTAGCAAAGAGTCATGCTAACCTACTCCTCCGAGTGCAGCTCATCTGCTCAGTGTGTGCAAGGAAAAGGCCCACACTTGGGACTGACAGGGGTTGAGAATAGATCTGGCAAAACTTATTCTTCCCTAGAAACTGAACTGAGAGAGTGAGCAACCTCCAGGCTCACAGGAAGCAGCCGAGCATTGGGCCTGGATTCAAACTCCGTGCAAAGCTGATGGATGACACAGACTAGAAAAAAGGAAGAGGAGGGAAAGCTCCCTCTTGGTAAACAAACTATTCCCCAGTTGATTCTCTTTAAGATCCCCATCCAGAAAAGGCTCCTGTGTGCACTTTGTACACTTATGTAATTCCACCAAGCCAGGTGTGACATCAGGGTGCTGCCCAACTAATCTAATGTAAAATTATGTCTGAAGATTAGGTGACTTCCAGGACTGGCTCTTTACTGACAATCTTTGGATCATTTAGAAAAAAATGCCTCTTTTCAGAGCAATCAAGACACCAGGAGGAGCTCATAATATGAAAAATGGACCTGTTTTTCTTAAAAATTTTCCAAAAATAAAGATTCTCCAATATTTTATTACAGTTTTTTGCTGCTCAGTCTTCCTTTGCTAAACTACACTAAAGATTAAAGCTTTTTGAAGGTGGAGTGGTATATGAACAAGTTCAAAAGTCTTAAAATTGCACTAGTTGGTAGGGTGTAGCTGGTTTACCAGAGTTACCAAACAATACTTAACTTCCATACAAACCCAGCATGCAATTAAATGCATTCATCTTGTTCATCAGACTAGAACTGAATCATCTTCCAGAATTTAACTGTGCTTGATATCTGCACGTAACATGAAATCCTCTCGAAAAGGTTTGCCATGATATTTATTTCTTTATTTTCCTCAATTTACCAGGAACAAGTCTAAGGGACCAATTTAATAAGAATACGGAGGTAAGTGATGGGAATTTAAAGGAAAAGTCATGGTTATTAAGGTGTTTTGCTTCTGCTGAAAATCACCTTAACTCCTCATGCAAGACTTCTGCAACTTCTGCTTTTGCAAGTAGCTTTGTGGGTCTTCACAGCTGGAAATCTGATATTGTCTGTGGCCTTCATGGATGAGAGAGCGAGTATGACACGCTCACCTTCTATCGATTTTCCAGATCCAAGAATGCTAATATTTTTCATATGCAATCACAGTGGTGTTTACATTATTTTGGGATTTGAAGTCTGTTTTGATGCTTTATGAAGTCTGACATTGCCTGAATAAACAAATTCTTAATAATTGATTAAAAAGCATAGCTGTACCACTTAATCTGTCTGCGCGAGAGGCATTTTTCCTCTGGGACAGGACTACCCCAGCATTTAGTTAATCAAGTTTTAAAAGCTGTGAATTTAAGCTCTTTGGGATATATACATTACCAATTGCAGGAAGTTGGGATATAAAAGGAACTTTTCAAATAAAAAGATGTCAATTTAATAGCAAAGGAGCTGGAAACAGATGTTTCACGCAAAGTATAAGAGTTGTGTCATTCCTTTAGGTTTTCAAAGTCACTTCTTGTCAGATGCATTGGTTAAGAGAGAAAATTAATGAGCTGTGTTAAGTTTTATTACACAATCTTCTGATGTGGGAAAGCTTCCCTGCAGGAACAGCTCTGTGCATGGCTTAACTGATTTAGGCATGCCTGGTGCAGTATTCTCCAGAATGTGTTGGAGATCAAAGTAGGGAGAGTTATTCAGGTTTTATGGCAAGGTAATTAAAAAAATATGGGTATTACTACATATAAATCATACCTGCATAAATTTGCTGGTAAAATAAAATCTAATAAACACATTTAAAAAATGAGATCAGGAAAATATTCAGCCACATATTTTACCATTGCAGATGCAAATCCACACTCTGAAGTCTACAGAGTTGACCTCTTTCTTCCACTGCAGAGAATTTGGCCCAGTTGCATTCTAGTGGCGTTCTTGTTTTCCTAAAAGA
>VZTI01003154.1:478475-560438 GCA_013397865.1 Struthidea cinerea | reverse complement strand
AAAAAAAAAAAAAGCACACTGAGCTCTCCTGCTTTGTGACAATGATGTGAAGATGGGTACTTAGTATCAGGCACAAAGTGGTCCCGTGCAGAGCAGTCACAAGACTTCCCTTGGCTTCTGAGGTGATTTCATCTGAAAATTCATTCTCCTAGAAACAGACTTGTGTATCTGAACATTTGTAAGCGTCTGTTACAGTGCAGACTCTAAGTGAAGAGAAGGTTTTGATCCTTTGACCCTTCTGGTTAAAGGGGTAAAAAAGCCCTAGAAAACTGCAAGGACTTCCTGTTCTCAGGGGAGTGTATACAAGCTCAGGAAAGAGTGTGGCTCATCCTTTCTGGGCATGCACAGGAGAAATGGATGCATGCACTATACTCCAAAGAGGGCCCAAAAAATCCCAGTCTAGAAAGAGGGAGAAATCATCTAGTCGTAAATGTTGAAGTACTGATCATGAAATGCAGAATACATTTCCCTCTGCGTGGGAGAGAAATGAAGATTACTGTGAAACTTCTGTTTAATCAGAGGAGAGCTTCCACATTTCTGTCACATAAATATGCAGAAAGGATAAGCTTATAGCTTCAGCTGTCCTGAATTCAGTGATACCATATGATGACAGAACACACATGCACATGCCTGTATAAATATATACACAGTGGAAGTCAAAACATATAACGCTGTCAGGACTGAGCTTTCTCTCTCCAAGGATGTGCATATGCCCTCTTTGGTCTAATTGGGTTTATGACTCTTCATGTGTCTGTATACGCAAGCGATATAAAATACAATACAGTAGCTTTTGATGGGAAATAACATTGTCTTGTACCAGCTACAGGTCTGTGAGAGATGACAAGTAAAGTCCACAGCGAAAGCTCTGCAACTGAAGCCCTGGCAGCAGAAAAGCAGAACACACTTGGCTGTCATTTTTCCAGTCTTCTCTGCTGCAGTCCTAAATTGCATGAAAGAGGAGCTATTGATTGACAACTCCATGCAGATGAAACAGTTCAATTTCAACAAGGAAAACCTATGTGAAGTTTCAGGTGAAAATCCACCCGTGCTTTGCTCTTCTGGGTGATGAAATAATTTCCTGAAGAAACTGAAGAAACCACCCCACAATGTCGAAATGTTTAAAGGTACTTGATTGTGAAATGCTGACCATCTTGGTGTTTGGCATGGCTGCCCTCCCACTTGTAACCTTTTTCAAAGAATCAGTAGATGCTGCATCTAATAATGGCAATGAGTGTGTATTAGAGACATACTACCTGGAACTGGAAGCTGATAGACAGACCTGAAAGTATTGCAGAATTAAGTTTTATGTGCATGCTCCCTGAGAATGCAGAGCTGTTAATCACATGTGCACGGTCTTGAAGACAAGGACCAGAATACTCACTGAGATTTTCAAACAACAATAACGTAAAGCCCATTGCAAGATTTAATATAAAATCTGAACAGTAAAGAATTCTGTGATGTATCTGGTTCTTGTTTGATGTACTTCTACTGCCACAGTTAATATAGTGTTTGCAGTGCACACATAAAGCAGATATGCCCAGATTCCTCTCTAAAAGAATTAAATTATTTTATAGTCATGCATGCTATCTTTTCTGTTATTTCTTTCTCAAAATTTCTATAGGCTTTATTTAGTTATGTAAGTTGTGCTTAACAGCTTTCAACATTATTTGCTTTAATGTAATGGTAGCGATAGATGGTTATAGAGAAGGCTATAAAGATTCTTCTAAGAAATTTCTGAGTAAGAGGGAAGTCCCTCTTTCTTGGGGATTTCCAAAGTCTGAGAGAAAATAATCCTCAAATGAGCTATTCAAAGACAAGATTTTCTACTCTCAGGTGGTAATGATTGTGTATTTCACTACAGAAGAATAAAAATCACTCTCCAACACACCATCAGCCAAAGTTTTCAAAATATTTCAGCCCCCTGCAAGTAGAATCGATGTAGTATCTCAGCTTTCCTAAAGGCTGGTGGCAGTTCTTCAGACAAAAAGTTCACTTTCAGCCTTACTTATTCTGCATGCTTGAAAACATCAGTGAGCTGAGGATTTTCTTGCTTTCGCTGCAGGCGTGCTGCATGCAGGTGGGCATGTTTTACGCAAGATCTGCAGACAGACAGGAACATACAAAGCCTGTTGCACAGGCTGTCATGTCTGGCCAAGGTGAGTCTGACTTGAGTATTCCCGAAGTATTCCCTTCTTCCCATAATCAACATGAACCCTCACTTCAGTTGTGTTCAGGTCAAGGGCTGGGCAAAGCTGACTCCAAGCATTTAGCTACTTAACATCATTATTTCACCCTTTGTAAAATGGCATCGTCATTGGGAAACTCCTTGAAATTCTTACCTAGAAGCTGCTTTAAAAATTGGAATGTTACTGCTATTAGGTTACTGTGGAACTGGAAAAAAAATTGCCCTGAACTTTTCTCAAATGTGTTTATGACTAGAAGGCAGCCTACACGAGCCTGTATCTAAACAGATTCATGGGCATAGTGTTTCTCAAGGCAAAACTCAGTTTAGAGGCTCACTAGATTTACTTCAGACAGTTCCACCTTCCCTATTTGGAACAGCCTGTTTCCAGCCTAACTGCAAGAATTATGCCATTTATGGAGAGAATTTTTTGTTTCTGTGCTAACACCAGTGTCAGCAGGAGAATGATCACTGGAGGTGATGCTAACTGTGGAAAATATAATTGCTCTCCAGTAACAGTGACAAAAGGCCTTAAAGGGGAAGTAGAACCCTATAAGACCTGCTTCTTCTGATTCTAAAAGGATCAGATAAAATGAGGAACTCTGAACTGTTAGGATGGTTTTGTGATGAGATACATGGCTTGGGCAATCTGCTTATGGGCCCTCTGCATCTTGTACCTCCTTGAAAGTAAAATTTGCTCTTTGCCAGCTTTTTCCTTAACGTTGCCCATCTTTTGCTTACAGCTATCTACACGGATGAGATTTTAATAATTTCTTACATAAGGCAGTGCAATTTAATGGTTTTGCCTAACTAGAGCTATACTAGTTTATTTGAAGCAAGGGCATGCCTTTCTGACAGAGATCTCTCTAAACCACTGAATATGTTGAACTAATGTTTATTGATCTTTTGATGAGTGCAATGATTTGGTAATTATCTATAAATACTTTCTCTTCTGAGTGTGCAGTGTTTAATGTATGGTTTTATTTATTAAAGAATGGCATGTACTTAGGTCACAGCAGTGTATTTTTGTCCAAGATCTGCCTCATTTATAAGTTAAATAGACCTTGTGTTCAAACATGGCATCAGTTTGGCTGTCATGCACTGAGGACGTTGCTGGCCCAGTTTCGACACAAGTGTCCAAGCCGGTATGTAACACTGTCCATCGAGATGGTCAGTAGAAATTCACTGACATCAGCAAAGCTGCTGTAAGAGTAGGAGACCTTCTTACATTTCTTGAACAAATTTTGCTGAAGGTGAATGATTTTTAATGGAATTTTCATTGTTGTCAGGGTTGGTATTGTAGAGATAACTCAAGTTTCTGATGTGACGATGCAAAGACACAGAGGGTCTGCTTTCCTTCACTTCATGGTGTGCTCAAGACTTAGGACTTAGGAGGAGTGACAGAGCAGCTTGGCAGGCACCTGGTGTCTAGCCAGTGTCAAACCACCACAATTTAGAGTAGGCTTCATTCAATTATCACATAATCTCGTAATGATTTACCTTTTACATATACATTTGCAAAACTCTGAGGCACTGTGAGTTTAAAGACGAAGTCCAACACAACAAGGAGTGGAACAACACACTGAAAGTCGAAAAGTGGCCACAAGATGTGCTTTCAAAACATGAAACTGCTTAGTCAGAAGGAGAAACTTCAGTTCTTTGCAATTAACCCTACTGTAGTAATCTTTCTGCAAGAAGGCACAGACATCTGTTTGTCTTTCCATGCAACATGTGCTGTGGCAGGATGAAAATCAGAAGCAGAGCTAGTTGCCCTTCCAGAAACTCCCAGATCTGATGTAAGATTAGAATATTGGGATACAGACTCTTTGAGGTGGCACAAATAACAGCAGAGAACAAAACAACAAAACACAACCCAAATGTCCCTAAATTCCAGTACAGGAATTATAGTTAAACCTCCCTTGATATGCTTTAAAACCAACGTGTATTATTTTCTGTGCTTATTCCTTATGTTCAGTGCAGGTAATCGACTGCTTCTAGGCTTTGAACTAATTATCATTCCGGAAAGCGCTTTCCAAACCACAACTGCTTTATGGGCCAGCTCCTGTTCTCAGTGAATCACAGGAGTTCTGCTGGTGACTTTGGTGGGAGCAGGAGCAGTGCTAATGAAGTAGTCATATAAAAGAAAAAAGCAGGGGGAAAAGTAAACTACTTTACCAGTGCTTTGAGGTTAAGGTTAGAAGTTTGCTATAGTCGTTACAGCAAAATGACTTTTCTATAGCTTTTTCTTTAAAATATAAGTGCAGCATTGGCTTATTATGCACATCCTGATCTCTGCCTGTGTACATACTCTTGCTACATACTCTACTTTTGGCAGGAAGCAAATACTGGAGTGTATTTTGCTTTGTATTTGCTATAGACAACTTTTTTGTCACAACTCCATGTGACAGATCAGCTATTTCTCCCCTGCTGTTCTCAAAAGTGTTTATAATATCAACCTTAAAAATCACATTTCTTTGGCAAATTTCTCTGTGATAAAGTCAGCCATAAAATGGAAGACAAATGCCTTTGGGCTTATGAATTCTTCTTTCTCTCAAGCAGCAAAATGCTGTTATTTTGAGAAGTGTCTGTGTTCATTGTTTCTCTGAAATCTGAACTTTTTCCACTTTGAGACAGCTAACTCCCTGAGAATCTTACAGAAATGGTATTAGATGTTGATCTCTTTGTCGGAGAGCGGGGGGAAGCAGACAGCCAGACCACATCGATCTGGGCTGCAGGATGTGTTTAGTGAAAAATCTATAGGCTCAGCTCAGGGTGTCAGCTGTCAGTCTGCCGAGCATCTGTCAGAGGAGTATTTGCTGCAGCGCCGCTGAATGTGAGTAATGCTTCCACAATATGGCAGGACGATGCTATAGATTACAGTGGTAATGGAGCACATCCTGAACAGCTGAGCCTGCTCTCTCTCGCTCGTTCAACAGCAAGAGCTGCCTCGCTATAAGAGCTTGGGGGATTATGTACTCCAAACAGCTGTCTATAGCACCGTGGATTTATTTGGGCTAAATGAGAACTTGCTTTCTTTAGCTAAATCAAACTTTATCAGACAGTTTTACTGTTGGCAGTTAAAATAAAATGTGTTTGCTGAACAGTAAACACCTTGTTACTGTTAGGAAGGATTATATAAACAAAAGGCATACACAATGAAGTCTTATGCCAACTGACTTACTGTCAAAATAATATACTGCTGTTAGCGGAATTGTGCTCACTTGAAGGAAATTATAGGCCTAAAAACATGTCTTGAATGACAAAGAAGCCATTTTTCCACAAATAATCTTTAAAAAGTTTAATACACTGTGCCTCGTAGAAGCAGTTTCAGAGACCTAGGATGCTGAATCCTCATACAGGAATGTTAGGAAAAACTGGGTGAACTGCCTGAAAGCTTCAAAGGTTTACTGAATTTGCATAATGCACTGGATCAAATAGACTTAACATCTCCCCCCTGTGAGATATGTGAGATTTTTTTTGTCCAACAAAACTACAAATCCTCCCTTTCATGTTCTTCTTTCACTTATTACACTATGTAATTTATGCAACTACAGAACACTCATGAGCAACAAAATATATGTAACAATCATATTAGACTACTTATGTAGCATAAACCAGCTTCCTTTTACTCCTTGAGAAATTGAAAGTAAGGCAGGTATTCTTTTTAATAATCACAAGGATAAAGGCAGGTCCTGGCCCAGCAGAGTCACTGAAAGGAGTTATGGTAACTAGAACGAGTTTTGGATTATTCTTCAGAGAGATTGAAAATGAATTTATTTTCTTTGTGTTGAAAACTAAAGTCCCAGTCCAGGAGAACGTAGGGCTAATGTTACCTGCACTTTCTCACTCCGTTCTGAATTTCACTGTGCAAAAAGATTTGCATTTCTTCCTACAAATGTACAAAGCATTTCTTATAATTTAAGAGTTAAAACATCAGAATCCATCTGAAATTACCAGGAAATGTCTTCTGCCTGCAGAACCCACTATGAGACTGTAACGTAGACAGGAAAGATTTCTACACTAGGAAAGATGGACAGTATCTCAAAACTCAAGAGCTGTAACCTGCATTCCAACTAATAGTTTCTCAAGGATAATTTGAGGAAAGACTTGTTAAGTCTGCAAATTCTTGAATAAAACTCTGTAATTTACGCAAATGTGGGTCATGAAACCCAAGTGAAGCATTTATTAATATATTTAGGTTTATTCCTTACTACACCTATGTTTGGAAGAGTTATTTTTCTAGGAAGAGAACATGCTGGAGGTTGAAAAAGTGAATTTTAATAGTGCCTTATAAATTTTCCTTTAGCCAAAACTGGCTCCAGGTGAAGTTAAGATGAAGCTTTCCACACATTTCCCAACAGAATGTCTTGCTTCCTTAATGTTGTGCCTGACCTTAGAAATGCCCCTTTTCCACATTCTTACTGAAAAGCTTATAAAATATTATTTTGTGGACAAATACAGCAATTTCTTTGCAATTACTTTTTCCAGTTCTTTAGGAAAACTTGAGGCAGTAATCCCTCTCTGCTGTTTGTCATGACTGTAGTGTAATAAAATGTAGAGAGGCTCTTAAATCCACCTTCTTACATCTTAGAAAAAAAGTCACAAATGAAAAGATTTCTCCTATTTCATCTTTCAGTAACAGAAAAAGATTTCTGGTTAATAAATGTTGCTGCTGTAAATTTTAGGACAAGGTCTAGAACTGCCATTTTGTTATGTTAAGCAAAAATAGGCATTTAGGAATCTTTCAATGGGAAATCAAGGGTAAAGTAACTTCATGAGGATTTGCTATTGGTCTTTTAAAAGTATGTATATAGTTCATGCTGGTACACAAGTGATTTGCCTGGGCTAATTAATTAGGGTCAAACCTATTATAGGTCCACACTGTTGACCTTTGACATAAACCTGAAGGATCAGGAAAGATGATCACCTATTTTAATTATTTTCTGAATTCAGGGTTTTTTAAAATGCAATTACAGACAGGGTATTTTATGGAAAACATGATACCTTAGAATTTAATCCTTCCTTCAAACCAGGCATTAATGGTTAATTAACATAAATGGCTTACTGTTCCAGGAAAGTCTGTCATTTATGAAACTGCATGCAAATTTTTAGCATGTATCAAATTGCTTTCTCTGGCATGTGATATGGCACAGGCAGAACAGTGACAACGGAAGATGCAAAATTCAGTCAGTTCTCCCATGCACTAACATGCTCCAGTGTGAAGCAATTAACATTTCCTGAACAAGCTGCTCTGTAAAGATCAGGTCAAGTGAGGCACAGCTGCCTTCAGATTTATTTCCTTCTGTCCATTGAATTTCTCGAGTTGTAAAAGCTCCTGACACTTAATGAGGAAGATACAACTACTAGGAGCTGCTCAGACCCCAACCATCCACTTAGTTCATGCACACTCTTTGGCCAGATGCTTTCTGCTACACAGAGGGTTTAATTGCACAACTCTGCCTGTCCTCCTGTCTCAGCTATTGCACTGACCTAGCTACTGATTATCACTGCAGTTCTAGGAACTTGGTTATCTCTCTGACCCGTAATCCTTTGTCAAATGCGGTTGACATTTCGGAAAGATTTCCAAAGCTGGAAAGAGATAAAGCGTGTGATTGCACAGGCTCATTTCCTTAGGGAAGAGTAATACACAAATACATCTATATGTATTTTCAGTGATTTATCTGGTAACATATGTATCAAAGCTGTAGGTAATTTGAGATTTTGTGGTAACTATAAATGCGGTGTTCAGAGACTAGCAAAGTGAATTGAACTTAAAAATTTGAAACACAAAGGAGCTTGAAAAATTCCTACTTTGGGTCTGCTGCCAGAAACATGAAGTATGTTACCACTAAAAATAAGAGCCCTGTCTTCCAGATGATGTGAGTTTCACCTTTAAACCAGGATCAAACTCTTTTCTTTGTAAGCAATAAATGCACACCTATACTTTGGTTACTACCTCTCATTACTCTCCATGGAAATCAGGCACATAGCCTAAAAATCTCTAGCAAAACTCACCATTGCCTCCAGGTAGCTGCTTTTCTGGACTTTCCTAGCCTGTGTTCACCTTACGTTTAACTGTTAGTTAATTTTAAATTCTCTACAGGGCTGTCATCAGTCTCAGCCATCTTTCACTGCCACACCAATGTCCTAGTCTTCCTTCCCCTTGGTCACCATTTGAGCAATGTCCAGCAGTTTTTTTCAGTGAAGGGAGTCGGTGGTTTGCAGCTGTTCTGGGTTTCTACCTCTGGCAAGCAGAGGAATGCACAACTTTAGTGCTGTTTGCTTTACTGTGTGTTTGGCTGAGCTGCATCTGGTCCATGTACCTGCTGCTGTAGTTCTGTCCCTCACTAACAGTGGGGGACTTCTCTTGCAAAGTGGCCTTTTCCGTGATTCAAAGACCTGGTGGTAAGGCCGCTTGGCTTTGTTGAAAGCAGCATCTACCTTTCTTTCTTAGGTGGTAAAGTCCCCGATTGCTGGTCATAGTCTGGCTCCCTGAAACCAGTGTCCCCTCTAGTTTCAGTAAGGGCAACAATCAGGGACAGCAAAACACTCAGATTTGGTTCTGTTAGTTGACTTGAGGTATTTGCTTCCAAGAGAAAACTTTAGGAAGAAGTTGCTGGCTTGCACACAGAGGAAGGTTGCCCAAGGAAAGAACGTTTCCATCAAAAGGGTTTTTCAGGAAGGCACACAATATCACTCGTATTTTGTTTCTGACATGCAAGCAAATTAAGTCATATCAAAGACACTTTATACATTTTGAATTGCTAAAAGCTCCACAGCTCTTTAAATAATTGCCAGCCAGAATATGGGTTTGCATGTTTTTTGAAACGCACATTAGTCCTGACTCTCCTCCAATTGGAATCCGTGGGAATTTGGCCAACTATATCAAAGGAAACAGCACTGGGACATGTAAGTTTGATGCAGATGACTGATTATTGAAAAATATGTATTTGTATGCATGTGAAATAGGACAAAATAAACCCAGGAATACAACTCCCATTAGATTTAACGAAATGTTTGGAGTCAATTTTTTTTTCCAATTCTGCTCCAATAGGTCTTGTTCCAAAGCAGATTTAAAACTATGCAAATAGCTGCCCTTCTCCATTTCTCACTTTTCAAGATGGCAAAAGTTTCAGGCAAACCAGATTGATCTGAGAGATTACTGGCCCCGTGGAAGCTGAGAGCATATCAGTACGATTAAGACTTTTCTCATGATTACTGAAACGTCAGACTTTTCCCTTGATTTGGCCTCAGATGTAAACTTTGATCCTGAGCCTAAAATATTTTCTATTCGAATGTAGTTATCTCTAACCTGAACCACAACCGGCACACTGGAATGTGTGCTCTGGGATCTGCAGTGAGCCCTCTAAGCCACACTATCAGCACAGAAACGCTTTGAGGCTGACTTAAGGCACTGGGAGAGCAGCAGTGCCCTTTGTCTCCCTGTATGTAACATCAAGGAAAACTGGCTAAAAGGGGCTGTGAGCACAGCCCTGGGGCAGTGGGCATCTATGTGCACTGGAGAACAAGAGCTGAATTAATATCCGGAGGGATTCCTTCATGTATAGGGAAACTCCATCAGAAAGATGCATGGCTACATGCAGGGGATGCATTCACTTTTCCTTTCTCCCCCTCTGCCTTCCAACAGAAGCCCTAATCACAAGACATGCCATTTTTGTCTGAAATGATTTTGAGGGGAGTGCTGTGGATTTATGCAGATTACTTTATGCCACTCTTGGCAGTGTCAGCAGGATTTGTGTATGTTTCTGTTTGCAGTGTTCATAAAACTCGGACTATCTGCAGTTGCAAAAATTCACAAATAGATCTGGAGGTGTTTGATTTACTTTCTGAGTCCTGACATTCTACTAATATGGTGATTCTCACTACCTGTATCCTTTAAACTGTTACAGACAACTCTCAAGGGTTATTAAAAACCTTTTATTAAAAAAAAAGATCCTGCACTACATTGAAACCCCTTAAAATAAATAGAAAATAACTTTTTCCTTCCAAAGCACTCACATTTGTTCTTTCAAAATTAGGATTCAGCAAATAGTTGGAATACATCTGTACTCAGAGGAATCCACATCAGATCATAAATTTGTTCATGTTAAACACAAACATATGAATGCACTCTTATATCCAAGGACTATGGAACGGTTTAGAATTTGCACACTTTACTCTGTGTAATGCCAGGGCAATGTTTCACTCATCTATGTAAATAAAAAGCAGGCTTGTTGCATTAAAGGCATAAGTATCCTTATGCTCTGCATAAACATCACAGGATTCAATTTTGAGAAGGAATCACATAATTTGTCATATCTTTTATTGTGATTGACTTCAGTGACGGGCATACAAAAACATGTGATTTTCCACTCAGTGTATCAGTGTATATCTTGGTGCGCATTTGCTGCTAGAATAACAGGAAAAGAGATTAACCTCAGATATGCAAATAAGCTTAATTGAATAAAACAAGACAAATTACCCCTTCATTGGAGCAGTTCCTGGTTTGGCGATGCTGCACACACCACAGGAGCACTGGGAAAGGGCTCGTGTTGCTGCCTCTCATTCCGCCCCTGTTTTTCTGAGGCTCGTGGCAGAGCTGTACTGGGGTGACAGTACCTCAGCAAGGTCAAACACTGTAGAATGGCGTAAGGGGCCCCAAACGTACTGTGTTACCCCACTGCAGCATAATTTATAGACATGTGAATTTGCTGGAGCCTTACAGCCTCTCCCAAGAGCCCCAGATGGCAACTCAAAAGAAAAGAAAAAAACCAACAACCCCTCCCCACCCAAAAAACCCAAACACAAAACTTCAGCCTTCGCCCTCAAAGTTTATAACCCTTGTCATTGCAAAGAAGAGGGTAAATGTGAAAACAGCTGACACGCAGGGCCCCGGAATGGAGTCTCTGCTAAGATCATTAACCATGTGTTTGTACATTTTCAGTGTTGGCGGTCGTGAGGGGACCTCAGGCTTTTGGCGCACGTGGGCTGGAAGCGGTGGTGGTGTGGGAGGCACCCTCAGAAGACCTCTCTCATGCCAGCTGGGGCTGCTGAAGGGAGTCAAAAAATCATTTGTAGAGCCTGTCCTCAGGCCCTCTACATTGAGGCTATTCATGTTATACCGTAAAAAACCCCAACAGGGAATGGTTCAGTAGGGTCATATTGTTAAAGAAATGTGTCTTAAAAGCAGCCTCCTACTGATGAGGGAAAGAAATCTAGAGGGGAAAAATTCTTCTTTAAGAAGTATCTTTCATTTATAACTTTCCCACCCCTGAAGCTTCATTCTTCCTCCCTTCCCTGGAAAAACTGGGGAAAAATAACGGAGTCTAAAAAAATCCATTTTTCTGTGTATGCCAGATGCAGGTTTTGTTAAGCCATCTACTTCTTCGGACCGTTGTCTCCCTTGAGTCTATTATTTATCATCTTTTACTAAACAGATAAAGAGGATTTCCTGCTTCAGAAAATGTGCAGCTTAGGGCCCAATAATAAAAAACCTTACTTATAAGAAGACTCCCATTGAAGCCAAAGGAAGTCCTTGTTTGAAAAGCATTTGCAAGATCAACCACTAGGAAGAGAAAGCAGTGAACAATAGATAGCAGCAATACTGGGGAAAAAAACCCCAAAATTAAAAAATGAGGGATGGTAATATATGATCATGTAAAATTATGAAAGATAATGAGAATATCTAGGGTCAGCACTTTTAAAAACAATTGCCTCTTTTAATTCAGCACTGTATCTACATATGGTGAAGAAGTAGCTATTGATTTTGTTAGCCTTGCTAAAATAGGGTTGGAGAAATTACTCCAGGAGAAAATAAACTCTAATCTAATCAAGCTGGGGTGTTGTGATCTTCTGCTATGGAATGTCCAGTCCAGGCCTGACTTTGTTTCAGATGAAAATTGCCATTTGCCCTGGAAGCCAGGAGGGCCAGCCCTGTCTGGGGGGCCATCAGGCACAGCATCGCCAGCCGGGCAAGGGAGGGGATTGTCCTGCTGTGCTCTGGGCTGGAGTGGCCTCTCCTTGAGTGCTGGGAGCAGTTTTGGGTGCCACAATTTAAGAAAGAAATGGAGAATGTCCAAAGGAGAGCAACCAAGATGGTGAAGGGCCTTGAGGGGAAGCCATATGAGGAGAGGCTGAGGTCACTTGGTCTGTCCAGCCTGGAGAAGACTGAGGGGAGACCTCATTGCAGTTACAACTTCCTTGTGAGGGGAAGAGGGGCANAGAAAAATTTTCCTCGAAGGAAAGTGAAAGATGTAAAAACTATTTATTTCACAAACACACAGGAAAGGAATAATAATGCTAAATAATGAAACCTCTCGCTGTGGAGAGAAACCTGGGAAGATTTCTGAGTCCTTCTGTAGGTGTGGTCTCTCTCCTCCTCCTCGGAGCTGGGTCAGTGTGGGCCCACCTCCGGGCCTCGGGGAAAAAATGCTCCCGAGATGTTCTGGTGTTGTTGAAACAGTCCAGAAGAGAAAAAAGGGAAAAACCAGTGTCTCAGGAAAACAAAGTTCAACTCTCCATCTCTCTCTCCAGAGAAAAGGAGCCGAAAAAACCTGGCTGAGAAGCAGGAAGGGTAGTCCCTCCTCTCTTGCTGCTGCTGCAGCAGAAGCTGAGGAGTGTGTCTGTGTCCTTGAACAAGTGCTTTGAAAAGTTTGCTCAGTTTTTTTTCTCTCTCCCCTCTCAGGCTCAGTTTAAAGGCACAGAAAGGCACAAAGTTAATTTCTGGGCATAGAGCAACGATAGGGGATACACATCATAGAGTCACCCCAAGACACCAGGGAAGAAGTCACAGCACCAACCTGACAGAGTTCAAGAAGAGTTTGGACAACACTGGCACATGCTGTGGTTCTTGGGATTGTCCTGTGCAGAACCAGGAATTGGACTCGATGATCTTTGTGGGTCCCTTCCAACTCAGGATATCCTATGACTCTGCGATTCCACATAGCAGTCAGGTAGGGCCAATTCCATTACTTTACACCAACAGAGATATTAATCTCATCTCATAATTTGTTCTTCAGTTTTACTTGGTAATTGTATGGTCTTTGATCAAGATTGCTTCAAGATTTTCTTAGGTGACATGGATTTACTTGGCCAGGCTGGATAGTGCTTTGGCTCTCTGGGCTGAAGTCAATTCATTGTAGAATCACAGAATGGTTTGGGTTGGAAGGGACTTTAAAGAACATCCAGTTCCAGCCTCCCTGCCATGGGCTGGGACAACTCCCACTCGATCAGGCTGCTCAAAGCTCCATTCAACCTGGCCTTGGACACTTCTAGGGAACAAAATTACTCATTGAAACAAAATTGAAACCTTGAAGGACAGTTGCTCATGGAAAATCTTTCTAGACTTTTAAAATGCTGAGCTGGTCTCTTGCCATCTCTGCCCTTAAAGCAGTAGTAGCCTGTTGTTGTAGCTCTGTGGTGGGCTGAGCACACACACAGGACTGGTCAGCCTCAGTAGGGAAAAATAATCTGTGTGTAGGTGGGAAAAAGAAAAGTTTCTGAGTGTACAGTCCTTCTTCAAGTGAGCAACGTAAGTAGGTGAAGCTTGGGGCAATTATTCCCAAGCTGTATTTAACTTCACAATTTTTTCTTTCTTTTTTTGAACTCTGAGAAGGGATTTTGTCCTCAAAAGTGTGCCCATTTGTTCAATACCAGGCAAACTAACAAGATCTAGAAACCTTACTCACTCTTGAAAGGACAATCACCATCACACAGCATCTCTTAGTCTAAGTGTGGTCATAATAATCACTGCAAACTGTTTATTCAACGAGCCCTTTTCCTTGGCTCTTAAACAGTTTCTTTATAATCCTGCTTTTGACATTTATAATTCTTGAGTCTGTGAAGTTTGCAAATATATTTGGTCTGGGAACAGCACTTACAAAGCTTGTAGTTGTGCTACTCTGAATTTGCTTATCCAATGTTTGTGATTGATCATAACTCCATTTTACTTGTTAACTGGATGATTTATGTGTTTATAAAGTGTATCTACTTCTCTGCTTCCTATGCATTCAACTCAATTTATTTATTAAGCCAACTTCTGCTACTGGCCCAAGATACATGTTCTACAGAAATTTACAGAGAAGAATTTCTTTTGAGACCATGCAGAAAATGAAATGCCACTAGAATTCCTCCAAAGCTGTCGGAATACCTTTTCTTCTCCCCCAGTATTTAGACACAGGAAAATTCAAGCACCTGAATTCAAACAGTATTAAATACAAATGTACTTTTGTTTCTTCTGGCTGTCAAATTGATGCAGTACTACAATATTCTTAAAATAATTCTAGGTGCCAGGATTATTAGTTTGTAAAATGCATGTTCAATGGCACATTCTAACTGCTGAAGCAAAGGACACTGAAGAGGTTTGGTCAAGACATTACTCTGAGAGTCATAAGCTTATATTAATTGCTGCACTATGAGAAATCACTTTATTTTTAAGTATTTGGTGCAGATTTCGTGTAACTTTCTTGTGCAAGGCGCCCAATATTTTTATCACCCTTCCTCAATCTAACCTCAAGCTTTTAAGTTATGAGGACTTATGACATTCTTATTAAAAATACAATGAATAGGAAAATAACTCTGAAATAGGTGTGGCAGGTTAAGAAAAACCTTTGCATGACTGAATGTATTCAACTTTTTCATTCCAGATCTGTAAAGTCTTCCTAAGGAACTGCATTCCTGTGTCTTACTTACAAAGTGCTAGATAAAAAAATGTCTGCATTCAAGCCTTATGAGTCTTCCCTGGACTGCAGCTGAAAGTGAGTACTGTGTTACTGTCATCCACAGATTTGTTTTGGAATGGTCTCCTCCAAAGGCATATCTATAAATATATATTTATTGTTATGTGTGCAGGTACGTAAATGTACATATCAGCTCACATGCGCTCTCATGCTATGGGAAAAAAGCCCAGGCAATTAATTAATCACAAGAGACAGACTTTTTCCTATGAACTACTAGAAATTTGAGTAAATGTTATTTTACATTTACCGTGGTCTCCTTCGGTTCCATCCTGGATGGTTCTGTTAGCTAAAGTACATCTGTTGTCAGCACTATGAAAAAATAAAATCTATGGTTTAAACTTAAAATGTGATGGGATATTGCCTGGAATGTGTTCTCATATAGACGGTGTTATCTGAGTCCTTCCTTGGCAAGAAGTTCAATCTGAAGACAGTTCTCAGATGGTTTCAGCAGCTTAGTTTGCAATGACTCTGGAAGCAGCACTCTGTTGTCCTCATAAGGAATTTCCCCTCCCCAATCCTTCGAACTTTTTCATCTTTTGGGAAATTCACATTTGACCAGGAAATCCCCTTCAACTACTATTAGCGGTTCTGGAAATCAGTTGTAAAATTACCTATTTACTATCGGCACTAGTGACACAATCCATGCCTAGAGGACCCACGTGCATTTTGTCACCCACTGGCCTTCACTGGCGGCTGCAGCATCCCAAGGTGCAGCCTGGCTAAACCCACAGTGAGCACAGAGATCCCGAGGCCTCGTATGTTTGTTGTGCTGGGGGAAGCCACTGCCACAAGTTGTGGCACTTCAGTATGTGGGGATAGATGAAGCCTTTCACAACCTATAAAGTGCACCTGAAAATAGACCACATGGAAGAGCTATGACACAAATTTCAGAGGCTTTAATTTTTTTTTTTTTTTTTGAGAGGCCAGCACTCATAAAGTAGCATTGAGAGGACATTACAGTAAGGAAGCAAGCAGTAAATTTGTAGGTTTGCCTCTAACAGCTGGTTTGGGAGGGACCAGCCATTAAGACAGAGAAGGAGGAATGTGGGATGGGGGAGTGAAAGGGAGATTGTAATAATACTCATAATTAAAATACTGCATTCTAGCTGCAGATTTCTGGAAGAAATTTGATTCCAAGAAGTGCAAGAGGCCATGAGTGAAAATTCTTTCATAAGCAGGAAGCGAGAGAGGGAACTATAAGGAAATATTTTGTTTATTTTGGCCATCATTCTAAAAAACCTGGGCTAAAAGCAAAGAGAAATGAAAGACAGAATACTGAAAAATGATGTGTGAAAAGTACCCAGAATTTTTGGAAACTGCAAGGCCTAATTATGAGCACGAGTAATTTATTCATGTGTTGTCCTGGAACTAATCAATATTTTGCACTTTATTAGGAATGGAAACTTGCGTTGTCTCTTTCAAACATACGGTAGTTGGCTGATTAATTGAGTGGTTTGTTCAGTAGTATGACCAGCTGTTATAAATGGTTTAGTAATTTTTTGGCACTAAAAGTAAATAGGACTTTTTTTTGTCTTTTTGGCTGGGCTAAACAGGAGAGCACATAGCGAATAAAACTAGAACTTGTTTCAAATCCTGAATTTTGTTTTGAATGCTTAATAACCCTAAATGTGTTGCTGTGTTTCTAAGCAACCTCTCAAGATGCAAAAATAGGTAGTTATTTTGCTGTGATTAGAAGTTCTTTTGATGTTGTATTTTGCTTTACCAGTTCCCCTCCAACTGGCTCTAGCCACAGCTAAAGAGAAATTGAGGCCTCCTTGAGGCCTGATTTTTGAAGATTCTGACATGTATTTTTGGAATAGGCCTCTTTTTCTCCTGGAATTATATCAAGGAGGTAACTGGAAAGTGCTAGAGATGTTGAGTATGAGCCCAAACCCTCCAAGGAATATCCCAGCTAACATTAGAGCTGTGCAGCATGTGAACACTATGGGCAATATAAAATGCATGTTGCAGGTTGAGGAGGTGAATGGAGGTATATTCAAAAGTAGGGAAGGCTGCGTGGCGAGGGGCATGGGACTGCAGTTTCTTCAAAACACTGGATCATTTAAAAAGTTTGAGAATGGCTTGTGGCCGTGAGAAACGTGTCTGTCAAAATGCATCCCCAGCTGCGGGATGGCATAATTCAAGTGTCAGACTTTCGTTTGGATTTGTAAAGCTGAAGCTCATCCACATTTGTGCTTGATTCCTTGCTGAGCCTGAAGATGTTGTTGGGCTGAAGAATGGCATTGTGTAGTTTCCACTGTCGGCTGTCACACTGCATATGTTTTGGGACTGATCTGAAGTTTCGTTTGACATCATGACTTTTATAAGAATCAAAACCCCCAAATCCCTCAGATGAAATCCATATGGCTTTGTTCACAGGCTGAAATAAAATCATGCTCACAGCCTTTACTGCAACTGAGGGATATTTGGTGGGAGTCGTTTTTTGCTTAATAAAAGCATAACATTCAAATGCTTGAAATGTGGATATTATTAAGTACCTGCTCTGTGAGAATAACTCAAAAGCTGTTTTATTCCCTGCCCCTTCCGTTGGTTCATATGCACAAGAGTCAGACCTGAGGGTGACATGAAGAATGATCTCCGCAGCCTGGCATGGACCCAGCTTCACTCGAACTCTGTTTTGGATATTACTGGGGGTTTGTCTCCATTTTGGCTCCTTGCGGCTCAGTGCTGAACATTTGGCATAATGTGTGGTAAGGGTTATTACGATACACAGAGGTGAGGTAATTCCCATAATTTCTGCACTGTAGGCAAGTTTGCTTGGCTGCTAGAGTGGTTAGAGCAGGAAGCTTCCCGGTGTGCCGAGATGCTGATTACTAAGGGTCAGGCCTGTGCTCACCATGACATCATAAAACACAACTGGGGGCTGATTTATTTAAGATCTGTCATGTCACTGGTTTTGTCAGCAGAAAGCCAGAGGACTTTGAGGAAGAGAGGGTGAAGGGGAGCAGTAGGCTTGCACAGTGCAAGATTTATGTCGAGGAAGAAAGCACTGATGCTTTCTTACAGCACTTACAGCACTGGCTCCTTTGCCAGTGATGTAAGAAGTGTTTCAGTCACCAGTGGGCCTGAGGTATGGAGTGGCACTCTTCTTTCGCTGTGTCATTTCCAAAATAAAGCAAACATTAATAGCAAGTCTGGCAGGAGAGGAAAGACTGAGACAAAGCTCTGGGCAAATATTTAGACCTTCTAGCCATTGCATCGGGCAAATCCAACACAACTTGTCATGTGGAAACACCTGCAGTGTGCACATGCACAGCAGCATTGTAGTGCCTTCTAAGGCAGTGCAGTGTCGCACGAGAAAACATTACCAGGTTGTCTTCCAGAAACAGCCATGAACAAATTATGCTTCCAGTGTCCCACTGGTGGGCTTCTGTGCCACCTGCTCCTATTGCTTGCGCAGGACATGATATGTGGTGCTGGATTAAGCATGCCAAGACTGCTGGATACTGCTCCAATGCTCCGAACGCTGTTTGAGTGGGGCAAAACTGGCATATAGGTGGTGTTAACCGGACCAGTTCTGTAATAACTTATCAGAGAAATATATTCTTTTCCTTCTCCTCACAAAAATTGTGTTTGGTTCTTGAAGATCAGCACACAAGACACACACCCCCAAATTTAAAATTAAATTAATAAGACTCAAGCACTATAAAAGCAATGGAAATTTCCATTTGAATGAGACTGTAGCATGAGTAAGGGAATATATTTATAAATGGCCAACACAAATCTCCATACTGATAGGGTACATCTCAGCTTTTCCATACATGCAGTTGTAAAAACATGTGCTGAGTATAGCCAAGATCTCACTTTAAGACCATTTTCCTGACTTGATTTCAGCTTCAGCTCTTTAGCATGTTGCCTGGAAAATGTATCACTGCTTTTTATGCCAAAGAGTGCTCAGTGTTTGTTTTGATACCCTACTGACTAAGTTATTTTTGTAGTTCTAGTACTTCCTTCATCTGGCTGCTTCAAACCCTTTTCAAATGTGAGTTAGGACTTGCAACAGGCAGGTGGTACTGTTATGAAGGGCAAACAAGACAGGCAGCTTCACTCATTTCCCTGAAGACCCTGAAATACGGGGCCATAAATGCAAAAAAGTGTACTCCAGCTTCTCTGCTCTGGCCAGAAGATGACAGAACCCCTCATTTTCCATAGTAATCTACAAAGAATCTGTTTTGAAAACCGTATTTAAGTCACAGCCCTGAGAGCCTATGGCTGTTAGAAGGAGAAAATAGTAACAAACAATAACTAATTGCAGGTGGGTACAAACCCCCAGATTTTTCGAGTATGTGGGATCTCTCTGGGTCACTTCAGAGCAACCCTTTGGGACCTAAGTGCCTAATTAATTAATTAACTTTCCGTAGACTTTTATAAGCCATATAGATCCCCATATTTCTCCACCTCTTACCCTTCTCTTCTCCTCAAGATTTCCTGCATCCAGAGTTGAGTAGTTTGGAAAGGTGAAGCTTTCTGGAACTGCAGAGGAAAGCCAACGTTGGCAGTATCAGAAGGACTTAATTCATGTACTCTATGTTTTGATTATTTGTTAATGCTCTAAAAGAACAGTTTTACTGTCTGTTCATTTAGAGCTTACAAATGGCAGCTTTGCTGCCTGGTACCTTAAATTAGTAGTTCTGCTGAAATGAACTTGGTAGAAGAAATCTTCCAAAGAGCAAGTCTGAACTGGGTTAATATACACATCTGAGTTTTAGAAGGAGATTTCTGGGGAGTAGAGTGAAGAAATTATTCCCCTTAAAGTGGGATTTTTCAACCGTTCTTGAATTCACTGTTACACATTTTTCATCTTTAAGTTAAAATCCTGCTTCAAGGTGATAAGGGCTTGCAACAAACACATATTTTATCCATAGGTTGCTCCTATACCCAGTTAAAGGTAAGGGGCATAACAACTAAATTTTTTTGCTAATTTTGTACTTGAGAAATGCATAGAAGAATTTTGATGAGAGTGCATTGGCACCTTTCAGCACCGTTACCACAGGGATGCCGGGGAATGTTTTCCTTTCCATACTGCACATGGCAAAGACAAGTGGACAATATTAGGTAGGTGCTAGAATCTCTTGTTCACTTTTTTTACTTGTGATGATGCCCTGAGCCAGAGAAAGAAACAAATGTGTGGGGTGCATGTTTCCCTTTGGATGTGCTGACAGCAGGCACCTCTTAGGCAAAGGAGAGGAGGCATTTCTATCCAGACCCCATTCTGTCAGAGTGTAACATTGTGTGCCGGTTTGGCCAAATTTGGAGGAAAATATCCTCTGATGGAAGGCAGGTTACAACCACCCCTCCCCCACCAGGTTTGGGAAAAAAAAAATTTTCATCGGAGGAAAGTGAAAGACATAAAAACCTATTTATTTAACAAACACACAGGAAAAGGATAATAACGCTAAATAATGAAACCTCTCGCTGTGGAGGGAAACCTGGGAAGATTTCAGAGTCCTTCTGTAGGTGTGGTCTCTCTCCTCTTCCTCGGAGCTGGGTCAGTGTGGGCCCACCTCCGGGGCCTCGGTGGAAAATTCTCCCGATGTCTTCTGATGTTGAAACAGTCCAGAAGAGAAGAAGAGAAAAACCAAAGTCCCAGGAAAACAAAGTCCAACTCTCCATCTCCCTCCAGTGAAAAAGAGCTGAAATCTGGCTGGAAAGCAAGAAGGGAGCTTCCTCCGCTCTTGCTGCCGCAGCTGAAGCTGAGGAGTGTGTCTGTGTCCTTGAACAAGTGCTTTGAAAAGTTCACTCGTTTTTTTTCCTCTCCCCCCTCTCAGGCTTAGTTTAAAGGCACAGAAGGGCACAAAGTTAATTTCTGGGCCTAGAGCAGCGATAGGGGATACACATCATAAGGTCACCCCAAGACACATTGCCACTCCCACTCAGGTCCCAGCACCTTTGCTCTGTTTAAAAATGCTTTAACTACAAACACAGCTTGTGTATTTGTTGCAGAAGGGGTTTTTTTATACATCCTGAAAATTCTCTGGGTTGCTCAGAGCACTTCCCAGCTCTACATCAGAGGAAGGTTTGACTTGAGAGAGGAGTGGACAATTGAAGCTCTAATTGAAGTTAGTGGGAACTCAAGATGTTTATCTTACAAATCAGAATCTACCTGTCTCTGGTGTTAACCCTTTTGATTTGAGAAACATTTAGGCCTTGTCAGGATAGTTTCATTAAGACAGTGAAAAACCACAAACTGTGTAATTTAGACTTTCCTCCTTGTTGCAATCCTGTATTTTTATGGACAGTATATGGGAAACCCTGTGTTTCCACATGCGGTGGGTGGAGTGGATGGATTTGGTTTTTCTCATTTTCTCAGCAATAAAAGGCTGCTTTTGCTGGGTACCTTGCTTTTAGCCTTATTCAGGGCTGAAGGACTGGGGCCAAGCTGTGAGCTGGCATCAGCCAGAGGGTTGTGGCTGCTTAGCAGAGTCACGGCTTGGCTGTGCCTTCCCCTGCTCCTTCCCGGGGGCTGCTCAGTGCCCATTGTGTCCTGGGGGCTGGTAGAGACCAGTGACAGAGTCCAGGTAGGTACAGTCCTGGTGAAAGAGTGGTAGAGGTTAAAATTAGTCCCCTGTCCTCTCCTCAGAGGACTGGAGATGTTCAGCCCTGGTCCCTGCTCGAGCAAATAATTGCTATGCTGAGAGATGTGGCAAAGTTACTGCCCAACAGACTATTAAAGAATTTTGTTTCTTCAAATGGAATACACCCTTAGACTCTGTATTTGGGCCAGACAGGAAAGAACACAGGGGCCAGACAGAGAAGGGCTATCTTAAAAATCTCATTCCTCTGTATTTCTGTGTGGTTTTAGTTGGCAAGCACGTATTTAATACACAGGCTATAACGGGCCTCCCTAATTCAATGCAAAGAAATTGTATCTTAATTAACATTAGTCATTACAAAATCACCACAAAGGACAAATTTTGCTCAATTTTAGCAGTCCCAATGACAGCCTGTATATAAATCACAGTATTTTCCTTAAATTCACAGTCTTTGTTTCAGGGCATATTTGCTTAGTAATGCAACTGGGGAATTGCTCCCTGGATATTAATTAGATGAAGATTTTTTTGTTAATGTGAAAAAATTTTAAAGGACTTGTGTCAATTTTCCCTGCATCCCTTTTGACCCCAACTAATTTAAATCTTAAGCTACTGAACTTTATACTGGTAGTATCATTAATTTGCAGTATCGCCTTATTTTTTTTCCTTTAAATGAATTGCAGAAGGCCAAGAACTGGCAAACTCACTCACTAAATGGTGACTTGAGTTGGTGGTGACCCTTGGCTGTCTGAAATCAGACGCCCAGAAATACAAGAGCATTTTTCCAATCTTGATCAATGCTGTGTGCAAACCCTGTTTATTTAAATAACAGCAGATAGTTGAATGTTCATCATTCAAAGGGAACTTTTTATAACTTTTTCTTCTAGGTTTGGGCTTGCTTTCTGACCCTACTGCTCAAATAAACAGCAGGGTTTGTTGCTCTTTACATACCAGCAGTTTTAAGTTCTAAAGCCACTTCTACTGACCTGAGATCAGATAAATACTCTCCTGGGAAGTTTTAAGTTTTTTTCTGACATTCACTTGGATTAGGAAGGGTAAAATTTTGAGAAAAAGCAGAAAAAAGTAGAGATGTTTCTTTCCCTGAGAGATGATTGACCCTTGTTCTTTGCCCTGGAAAAAAGGTTGAGGGAGCATTTCTGCAGGGTGTGTAAAAGTGGTCGAGCAGCTTTTTTCTTGTGAGGAAGTCAAAACCAATCTACTTCAGTTCTGTGGTCATAGAAGACCCCAGTCTAAGCTTCACTGGAATTACCAAAGAAACCAAGTGAGCTTCAGCAAGTATCAGATAAGTCCAGAAAGCAAAAATTTAGGATAGGGCTTAGGCTTTTAAACCACCCCCAACAACCAAACAAAAAAAACCCCAAACATAAAACAACCAAACATAAAAGCCCAACAACTTGCAGATCAGCTACACTGTCTTCCCAAGTCAGCTTGGAAAATATTGGTAATCAGGAAGGATCTCTTGCTTCTAGTTCTCGCAGTACAGTAAAAATACAGTCAGTGATTGTAGAGCTAAGGAAAATAGATCTTCATGCATTTCAGAAAGGATCTGGGTGTGGCTGGAAATGAGGGATACTTCAAAACAAAACTTATTTTGATGTAAATAAAGAGTACTTGAGGGGACTGGACAGAGGGCATCTATGTAGTTTAACCTAATGTGCTGCTGTATAATTCTTCTTTCTGCCTCCTCCTACTCTTTTAGTTCAGTGTTTTCTTGGACAAGTATTTCCTGATCTGAATTAAAGGAATAATATTTTATACTCACTGGAATACTTGCCTGTTTTACATCTCTGGATGAACATTAAAAATGTGCGTGACTGCTTTTTTCTTCTTTCTTGCTGTATGTATTTGAGTGCCAGATTTATCAGTTCTGGTTTTCCCAATGCTGGAAAATGTATTTGCTTCAAATTATAACTGTTTGAATGGGACCAGTGCACAAATGGATGCCATTAGTGTATGTCAACAATAGGGCCAAACCTCTGATCTCAAATTCAATTTTGAAAATGAAGACTTGACTCTAATTCAGTCAAATCACCTTGGATTTACACCAGGGGAGAAGAAATCAGAATCTGGACTTTCATGTTTGGTCTGGGAAGCATTTTGAAATTCTTGTGGATGAAGTATACTAAAAATGTATGTTATTATCATGTTATTCTTTTTCCATATCCCACTTCACATCATAGGACTGACCATATATTTTAGGATTGTTCAACCCACACTTTTCCTAAATTTTACCCTTTTAATCTGATGATTGTAGGTCATTCATGTCATAAAACTACAGTTAAGGTTAAGCAATCATGAAGCCATTCTCTTCAGTAGTGTTCTGGGAAATGTGAATGAAATCTATTCCACCATTTTTTGAACTAGAATATGAGAAGTCAATGTTTCTTCCCATTTTAAATTTATCCAGCCTTTTCTTGCCAGTAGTTTAGTCGAAAACTTCTTAGTGCACAGTCTGAAAACTTGGCCTGGACATCTGAGAAAATTTTGTATATGTTAAACATTTGCTAATAATAGTCCCAAGCAAACTGCAAGAGGAGAAACTGCTGGCTTAATGTATAGTAAATACAATAAACAGCTAGTGGAATAAAAGACCTTTGGAAAGATAAGAAACAATGCTGAAGTCAGTGCTTACTATTGTGCAATCCCATGGAGCTGCCTCTTCAGAAACGTTTGGATGATGAACTTAGAACTGTCCTCAGGCTTGCAGCTTCTTTGTCTGGATCTGGCAGTCCATGAATGCATATCTGCAAAGTAAAGTTTAACAATTTAATGGAAAACTGAAGCTTAAAGATTAAATGGATGAAAAGGGGGTTTTAATGTAGATGCATGAAGCTATAGTCCTGGAGCAAACACACCTGAGCCCAACGTGAACTCTGGGGGACCCCACAGCTGGGGGCTACGGGGAGCTGCAGCCTCGGGTACGTAGGGCCTCTGATCCCACCCCTACTGAAATCGAGGGGGAACAGACTGTCAGTTTAGCTTAAATTTCTCTCTCTGGCTGGGTTCAGGGAAGTACATTTAAAGTACGTCTGCAAGCATGGGCTTTGGTCTTTTTGACCAGAACTTGCACTATTCTCCTGCTTGATGTATGCACCTCAAATTCTGTCCCAGCAGTGTGGTTTTCAAGTTTTAAAAATAAGTTGACTAGCTCAAAACCCTTTTTTTTTTTTTTTTTTTGCATGGCTCAGTTGATCTTAAAGGGAGGATCAGAATGAAACTTTGTAGCTCTTTCAAACTTTGGGTGGTTTTATGGCTTTTTGGTTCTTGAGTTAATAGTTCAGAAAAAAAACCTGGAAAACACAAAACATTTCAGCTCTTCTGAAATGTAGTTAAATTTTCTGGAATAATGACAAACTTTGTTCATTACTACAACTATCTGAACTCAAACTAAGACAAGCCAGGAATAACAGCACTAAATACCTTTCCAGGAGTAGGGTCTTTTAATATCCCCTGCTAATACAATTTTAACAAAAGGATTGTGCCTGAATCTTCTACAGTGCTTTTGCTCTTGGAGTGTTTTACATAAAAGACTGGGATGCTAAGCTCCTGTTAAATGAGAAATCACGGTACAGTGTGATGGGAAGGTTATCCAGCAAACTAATGGTAGGAGTGGGACTAAAGCTGACTCTTCTGTGGTGAGTTAGCTGTGACACCAGTGCCTGGCTAGTGCTGTTTATCGTCAGAGACAGACCTCAGTCTGCCCGTGCATGCTCTGTTCCTACTGCTCCTCCTAAAGGGGCAGGAGCTGCCTCTGCTCCTCTTGAGGTCCATGCTGTCTCTTGAAATGAAAACTCTCTTTCTCAATTTAAACTCTGCTCAGAGAGAAGACTAAAACTAAAACTATCAAACATGACTGGGGAAAAGGGGAAAGGACCCAATACTAAGAGTGTCTCAATTGGTTGGCAGTTTGTCTAAGACTCCATAAAAAAGATGGGGCAGGGGGGAAGCCCCAAACTCTGAGACCTGTAATTGATAATGGGTATCATTGAAGGCCTTGGAACATAGTGTTCTGTGTAAGAACAAGCACAGTCTAGTTTGTTTGATGAGGCATAGAAGCCAAATGGCAATATGTGTGTCCGTGTTCACTGAAGATCAAGTATAACTTCTCATCTTGGAGATGTAGCAAGACAGGCAGAGGAGAATATTACCTTGAGGGTCCTTAAAAAATGAGCAGCAGCCAATCAACAGTTTCCTTTACTACTATCACGTTCAAAAATGATAATTTCTAATGCATAATGAAGTGCATACACTTTGCACACAGTCTTTTTCAAATAAAGTAGTTGTGATGGGAGATACCTCTACTTGCTCCTAGTAGTGCAGAACAGCTTTCCCACAGGTGACAGCTACAGAAAGCCCTTCATACTGCCATCTCCAGCCAGTCCTGGCTATTGAATTCCACATTTAAATCCATCCTTTTACATTCTAAATGGAGGAAACAACAACTGTAGTTGCGTTGGTGGGTATTTCAAATAACCCTTATTATAAATCTTTTCCAGGCCTATCAGTTTCTTCCGGGCTTTTGCCCTGCAAAAGAGTTGTATTATATAAACAGGAAACATATAGGAACTTGCTAATTGCTGGTTTATTTTTCTGGTTTATTTTTCTTCTGCAGCAATGTAGGCTGCTTTTCTTATTGTCACTGGAGGGATCAAATTACGGCATGGAGCTTGGATGCTGGAGAAAAATGTTAAAGCAGTGACCTCCTTCAGGCTCGAGGAAGTGGGGAATGTTAGGTCTCTGCTCTGTAGATAAAGCCCATGAACTGTTTCTTTAAAAACTTCCTTATAAACCTTGTTGAAAAGATAGTTCCAAAAATCAAGAGGCAATTGATTTTTAGGAAAACTGCTTTTATATCACAAGGTGATGCATAATGCTGTGGCTTTTAAAGGTGTTGTTGCTTGTGCTGGCCAGCGTATCTGTGAGTGCTGCGCAGCATTAAAGATTTTTTTTTCTGGCTGTGCTGGAATCCATATGTAGATGCCACTTTAGCCTTGCTTTCTGCTGAGATAGATTCTCTCTGAAGCCTTGTGACAATAATGCTAACACACAAACACAAACATATCCAAATAATATTAGAGCTGGCTCTTACTTGAAGAAAAGATAGAGGAAAGGCTGGTCATGGATAAAGAAAGCTGGAGGCAGCCCTGTTAACCACTTGAGGATCTCCTGTTCCCAGCTCAGAAAATGCCCCATTCAACCAGGATGAGTCCTTATGTATGATCCTCTAATCACAGACCAGGAGCAGCTTTTAAACACATTGTAACCTCTATTTTGGGACTAAGTTCTTGGTACAATTACCCTAGCTTCTGACTTTGACTATTTCAAGGTTCTCTATCACAAGCAGAGGGCTCTCAGCATTTTCTTTTGTTTTTGGTGCTGTTGGCTGAGGGATTGTGACTGCCTCCTATATTGTCCCTTTTTGGCTTTGCTTTTGTTAGCAAGCACTGTGAACCAGCTGGAAGAAAACCTTGATAAATACAATAATAATGTATTGATACAGAGTTTGCTTCCCTGATGCATCACACAAGATACTTGCAGAGTTTGTGCTACAGCGGACTGATATATGACTGAATTTAATGGATGGCCCTAGATTCATATCTGAGAAAATATATAACGTTATTGCCCTGCTAATAATAGTTTCCTCGTTTGCCAAGAAGGAAAATGATCATTGCTGGGATCTTTAGGAGTCATCATCAATTAACTGGAAAACAACCCCATATGTGAAGTGCTGGGGTGTTTCTTGGAGCATGCCCAGTCAGTCTCCCCGAGGAAGCACACCCCTCCTTGCAGCTGTTCTAGGAAAGCAGAGGTGTGAATATATTCCTGAGAGAAAGGGGGTTTGTTGTTGATAGGGTACTATCAGTGCCAGAATATCATATGCTTTTGCAATGTATCTACTGGCATTTAGAAGGCCTGAGGAGAGAAGTGATTCCAAGGAGAGGTGTGTTACAGAAAACAGTCGGTGAATCAAAGTGAAAAAGTGGAGCTAATGAGACAGAGTGATGATACAATAAGGAGTTTAACAGGAAGCCTCAGGCAGTGCTTTTTGCTCCCTTCTGAAATTCTGTCAAATTCTCTCACTGTAATAGTAAAACATTTCTGAAATCAAGACCAAGGCTCCACGTAAAATAAAAACAAATCATGGGCTATAATGAGGAACTCCTCAAACATTTCAAAAAGTAACAACCAAGTAGCAGGGAATGTTATACTAACATGGTACTTCTGGTTGGTTACAGTTATTGATATAAAAACTTCCTTGGAGGTCTATGGCTCTCTTAGGATGGCCACCTCATATACTGAATTGTGTGTTTCCCAGGCAACAAATGCATTTTGCTTCTGTGCTTCAAGTTTATTTAGGGAGAAATGAGCCCGTCAGGATGTAGGGGACCTAAAAAGGGGAAGGAAGGGAATACTTGCAATATGAGAATATCAAACAACAAGGAAGAATAAGCTGTTTTTCTTGCCCAGAGCTGGGTCCTGCATACCTCAGTCCAGGGTAGCCCCAGCGAAGCTGGTAGAGAAACCCATGCAAGATGAGTGAAGCTGGCTCCAAATTGGAGGTATTTATCTGAAAATGCCTTAGAAGTAGAAAATCTATCAGATTTCAGTTAAAATAACAATTCTTTGCAGCTCTGCCAAATGTCTGCAGGCTTCTGGTGATTTATTGTTCAACCAATTCATGGAGAAAGCTGAGCTCTGCCTTCCCCTCTTTCCACGCCAAACACAGGAACCTTCACAAGACCTTGGCACTTGTCAGATTTAAATCCTTAGGGCAGTATTTCTCACCTCAAGTGCAAAATTCACCACTTCCCTGTGAAAATCAGTCTGGGTGAGAACTGCACACGGAGCAGAACTCACTACTGGCGTTTATACAAGATTGATTATGTGGGTTTTGGGTTTGCACTTGGTAGTGTCAGAAATTGAGGGGAGGAGGGGAAACTGCTAATTATCTCCACCCCCTTTCCCAATAAACTTAAAATAGCTGTGTTAGAGTGCAATCTGGGCCTGCCTCATCTCAGTACTGGTTTTCAGAAATAATCCCATCCCACTCTCTCAGTTTCTTTGAAACATAATGAATTGGAATTACATGTAAATGCCAGCGGTAGTTCAAAGGGAGGCTGAAGCACAACGTCTGCTCTCTAATTAGTATTGCAGTGTGTGGCCTGTAAACTTGATGATAAATGAAGCAATTGGCCATCAGTGGCTTCAATTAGATGGCAGTAAAAATGGTAACAAAATAAAGTCGCCAGCAAGGAAATTTGCTCTGAAAAGTGCTGCTGTGGGTGGACTTCAAGCATTGCAATGAACTGGGGCGAATTGGCTTGTTTGTTCATTGTTTCTCGGGGGCAGTGCACCTGCCTCATTAGAGAGAGCTTTCCAGGGCCCAAGGAAAACGGGAAGAGAAGATGTGACATGGTTCCTCTCTCAGAGCACCCTGTCTCCCCACACCAAGCAAACCACTGTGGGGAGAGCACACACTTCTCTTGCTCCTCTTTTTGGAAGAGGAGCAACTTGTTTTGTACTGACTAGCAGATACTTGCTTAAGCCTTGGATCACAGAGCATTTCTCTTATTGACAAACCAAGCTTCAGCAGAGCCTTCTCAGACCCTTTTCTTGAAGCAACAATCAGAAGTCAGGAGCTTGCTTGGAGCTGGCATTGTACTGGGAAGAGGAGTAAAAGGCAGTGAGCCCTGCGACTGCCTCACTGTGTAGTGCATGGCTCTGTTGGTTCTGACACTTAAGTGAGGGAAAATTAGACTGGTATGGTACTTTTCCTAACGAGAGATTCACCAATCTTTTCCCACTTTGCCCAGACGGTATTTTATTCCAGGACACTCCCCTCTGTATAAAAAGGACAACTTAACTGCTACCAAAAGTACACAATAGGGAAAAGAGTCAGGCTGGTGGTAAAAACTGTTTTCTGTCTGCTATTCTGAATACATTTGTCTGTCACCACCTGTAAAGTCATGCCTCTCAGTGGTGATTATCATTATTTTAGTGGGAGACATAGAGGCTGTCTCACTTTCCATAAATGCTTTTCAAAGGTGATGCAGACACACAAATGAGATAGAAGCAAAGTGTGAAAAGACAAGGGATTTTCAAACTGGGCTTTACGTTTTCAATTAGGAGACTTAGTTATTGAAAACAAGGAGCCAATTTGTCAGAAGCAAAGGCTAATTTGTCTTCACCTCTAAAGACCAGAGGGAAACAACACATCCTACTCAGTCCAGACCCTCAGGGGAAAACCAAAAGGGCTGCCCAGTGCCAATTCTCCCAATTCAGCCTCTCGAGGAACTACTGTACATTTTTTAGAGGATGATGATTATTCTTGTCCAATTATTATGGTACCCTAAAATGCATCCTGATTCAAATACAGCAACTAGATGGTGGCAGAGGTGAGGAATAAAGCTATTGTAATGTCAACATGTTATGTGATTCAGGAATAAGCTATGGAGAGCTGGGGTCTGGCCCTCTGAAAAATTCATTTTTGAACATGTTAAGCCCATCTGCTTCCAGGAAAGATATTGTATTTCAGTACAGATTTTACCAGAATGATACCAAGGTGATTTGGACAGTGTCTGTGAAAACTGAAAATGCAGTTTGAAAGTATAAAAATGCTGCTGTGACACTAAATTTTCTTAAAATTTTGGCATCTCAGGGCTGACATCTCCAGTGGGACTTTCACTCATGGTACATTCACTGCATAGCACCCTTGACATTTTACTTAAAGCAAAACAGAAATTTTACCTGCCTGTCTGTGGTGCTGGATGTGCCTGCCCATGCCTCAGGGAACCCTGTGTATTGGCTCTGCCCGGAGCAGGCTGGGAGGGACTCCTGCTGGCACCACCCAGCTGTGGATCGGACCCACACTGGGCTCTGCAGGGACAAGTGGACTCTCAGGAGATAAAAACAAATATCCTAGAAAGGTTGGAAGGGACCACAGTGGTTCATCTGGTCCAACCTCCCTGCTCCAGCAGGGTCATCCCAGAGCACATGGCACAGGATTGTACCCAGAAGATTCTTGAGTATCTCCAGTGAGGGAGACTCCACAACCTCTCTGACAGATCTGTTCCGGTGCTTGGCACAGCAAAAACGTTCTTCCTCATGTTCAGGTGGAACTTCTGTGCATCAGTGTCTGCCCATTGTCTCTTGTCCTGTTGCTCAGTACCACTGAGAAGAGCCCAGCTCCATCCTATTGATACCCTCCCTTTGGATACTGACAGACATTGAGGAGGTCCCCTCTCAGTCCTCTCTTCAAGCTCAGGAGGTCCCTTGGCATTGCTGCTTTTCCCTGGGTGAAGACCAACTATCCTATGTGCTGAGAATTGTACCTTTTTCAAAATGACACATTTCCAACAGTAACCTGCTTCTTGATTAATCTCCTTTCTTCAGAGAGTTACTTCTAAACTTTCAGTGCTGCTGCCTCAGTTCCCTGAACAGTGGAGCTGTGGTGTTCAGAAAGGCGTTGTGGTATTTCAAAGAACAATCTACCATTTTGCTTCTCTTCAGGGAAGTGTGAACCAACGCAGTTAGCAATCCTGGCTGACATCTAAATTCTTAATGAGAGGAGTATGTTCTTGCAGAGCAGAGAGAAATAACTGAGGCTGCATTGCATCCCCTGCTAGTTGTGGTTATTATCAGTATACATATATTACTAGCAAACTGCTGGGCTGGACGTTTAGCCCATAAACTAAAAATACTTTTATGTTTTGCTCCTCTGTTTGAGGATTTGCAATTGGAAAAAAAATAAGGTTGTTATTTAAAAACGGGCTGCTAAAATGAGACACATAAAATATTGCAGTATTTTTATTATATATAAAATGAAGTCTCTGCATTTGTTTTTTATTACTGCGTTACACACAACAAATGAATATGCTCTGAGCCAACAATTTCTACTGTTACACATGTGCACTGTTCCTCTGACTGCAGAGGGTTTTGACTAAGCCCTTCTAACCAGTTGAAAGAGTAGGCTGAATGATATTAGCTTAAGCAATGAGAGTCAACAGGAAATGGGGGATTTGGGATCTGAATAGTGAAATGAGTCTTGGAGCATGTCATTTGCACAATGGCAGTTCTTGGCATCCAGTGGCTTTGTGCTAAAAATTAGAGTTTATTCTTAAAAATCTCCAATTTGGGGAATGTGTGGTGGGCTTGAAAGAGCTCAGAACCTCTTGCTTGAACGACACCACTGGGGCTGGAGGGCAGATGAAGACTTTAATCACTTCCAGTCATCTGCTTTGCATGGTTCAACAGGAATGAGTTAGGGAGCAATGCAGTGAGCAATACCAGCTTGCAAGACATTTTGAATCACTGGTACTTTAAAACCGGTAAAATCTTAGAGCCAACAATATAAAAAATATTACTATGCTCTTGCTGTTTTATCTGCAGTGGTGACACAATACCTTGCCTGCCCACTCCAGAGCTCCCTGTAGAGCAGTAACGGAGTGCCAGCTAAAATTACCTAGGAAAACAATTTTTTGTTTTAGATTCATTGCAGAAGGACAATCAAAACAGAAGAAAGAACAAAGTTTCCTCATCTTGAAGTAGCTTCAACGAAACATGCAAGGTCTGGGACTCCTTTTCCTTAGTTCAATATTAGAGTGTTGCATCTTTGGAAATATTCCTAATTCCCGTCAGTGGAAGCCAGGAAAGATTAACGTCTGAGAACTTCATTCAGAGATGAATAATGGAGTAGACCAGCAGTCACAAATCTTCCAATATTGGAGGAGAAAAAAGCTTTTCACTGCAAAACTGTAGCTGGATGCAAGCACAGAATAGAGGTTTGTCACATCAGAGAGCCTTCAAAAACTTACAAAGCAAACAAAATTAAGATCAAAGAGAAATTCGGAACGATGGTTTTCAAAGGATCTGAGCATCCCTTTTTTTCTTCTTCTTCTTCTTAATGTCCTTATCCACTGACTATGGCAACACCCTAAAGATAGGAAGCAAGCCCATAACCCTTTCCATGTTAGTTCACAGTGAAGAATTAAGCTGTGTAATGCATAAACCATGTTGTCAGGCAAAAGCCTGGCTCATCCTGCATGCCAATATTAAGGTGTACTGATCCCATTTCACTATGGTCTTTACCTATAGCAGTGCCTTGGAAACCTGCATTAGTTTCAATTTGGATCTGAACCCTTCAGTCCCAGCTCATGATGAGCTTGATTCTCATGTTCCTTCAGTGGGTACTATCCTCTTGCTGTTACTACTTGGTGAAAGCAACAGGAACAAAGACTGGAAATGTCTCTGCCTGGCCCTGGTTTACCATTCTCCCTGCTAATGCAAGATGGGATGTTCAAGATGAGTCCCTAGTTCTTTTCCATCATGGTGTCTTTCAGAGTGAGTTGTAAATCTGTTATCACTACAGAGGGATTAGTTATCATTGTGTCTGATTGCAAGATTAAAGCATGATTAAGAAGGTGGCAGGGGGTGTGAAGTTCATAACACAAAGATAAACCTTGTTCCAGGATTAGACTATTACCCACCACAAGTTGTTCCTCCATGGATTCACTGCCTAATGGCTTGCTCAAATGCTCATTCCTTGACTGCCTTTATTCTCTGCACAGGTGAAAATTGAACTTAGTTATAGAAAATGAACATAGCAGTCAAGGAATTAGGGCATAGAAGTTAAAGATGTCTTTCCTGACAGAGTACAAATGAAGAAATCTTTGGATGGCGTGGTTTGAAGGAAGATGTGAATATTAATATTCTTCTAGGCCAAGACAAGTGTTATGAAGAATGTTTGTCTAAGTCCTGATAGTCATTCATGGATATGGGGTTATTTAAGACAGATTACTTTCCTAGGTTGCTCAAAAACTAGCTTCCTAGACAGCACAATGCAAAATGTCTGTTAATATCAGCTTACAAAGACAGAGCATATATATATATATATATATATACACATATACACACACACAAACTCAAATACCTTTTAGTCATCCACCGTATTCTTTTCATGTCTGCTCATCGGCTTCTACAAACGTTGAAGCAAAAATATATATATTTGCAGCTTATGAATAAGTTTTTCCTCTGCATTTATTGGTAAGCTACGAATTATGTTGAGATGAATGGAAAAGACCTTACATTCTTTCAGGGTGGCTCTCCTAAAATTTGGGATAGAGGAGCATGGACAATCCCTTGATGTTCCAAGGGGAAAACAAAGGGTATCAGAATGTACTTCGAAATAGCTACTAATACTGGCAAGATAGGTGTTTGCTTGACCAAATATCTTCTGGTGTCTGTCATGGGCTAATAACTTCTCTGTCTGCATCAAGACAGTGAGGAAGAGTATAAGCCCTGACACCTGCAAGAGAATTTTATTTGTTTATTGAATATATTCTGTTTTAAACAAGCTTCAGTAATTTCTCTGGCAGCACTCAAGACACTGGTGTGAATAGTTTCTCAGAATTCGGAGATTTCTTGCTGCTATCCTGACCATTTCCTCTGTGTGATTTCATCTCACCATTCCATTCCAGGTGAATTAGGAAATTAATAAATGACATCCGGGAGTTGAGCATTTATTGCTTCTACTTACATTAAAGAGTTGCCTCACGGAGCAAAGGCAGTGTTGCACTGATAGCATTATGCATAAATTTGAAGTCCAGTGTTGTAGCAATTGTATGGTTTTGCCTGTTCATGGCATGAAAGGGTGTTTTTCAGGCTGCTTGGAAAAGACCACATTATTGACTTTGTCAAGAAGAAAATTAGATCTACTGGACCAAGTTCTCCTTGCTGTCATTACCTACCAACCAGAAAAACCTGTATTTTTCTGGCCTTTTCTGAGCCCTCTCAGATTCAAGAATAAGGCCTGACACTGCCTAAAAGCCATCACCCTCTGTGAGCAAGAGGCAGCTTGAGGTTTGTTGGGCAAGCTCTGCAGCTCTGTCCCTGAGCACTCTGTCACTAGTGATGCTGGGCAAAGCCTGAGGGAAGCATCAGACACAGCTGCAAAATTGTTTGAGTAAGGAACACTGATGTCCAGTTAGAACTGGCACTGAGATACAGAGTTGGAGGCAGCTCAGGAACAAGAAGCAAGTGCCCTGCTGTGGGCAACTTTGAAGCCGCTACCCAGGAGCCACACGCATGAAGGGCAAATACTATTCAGGACAGTAGTGCTGTAACAAAATTTTCTTCTTTTCTTCTCTACTCTCATTATGTTTACTTCCATGTGCTAAGAACTGAATTTCAGTCCTTTGAGGTTTATCTTCAATGAGTGAATACATTGCCTAGCTGAGCAGCAGCTGAACACCTTGAGGACCATTCGCTGTGTACCGTTCCATAAAAGAAAAAGAAATATGAAACCAAACCTCTCAGTTATCAGGGAGAACGTGGCAAGGAGTAAACAAATGCCAGGCATGAGTATTTGCCTGAAAGTTAATAACAAGGTAATAGCAAGGATAGGCTACTCAAAGCACCTCTCATGTACGGCAGATGCTGTGTGCGTTTGAGATCTGGGACTGGTGTGTGCTGTGGAATGACGGATGGTTATCTCATTTAAGCTGCAGTGAATAAAACTCTGAGAAGGGCTGCCAGGCTGACTTCTACATCTGTGTTTTCTGCAGCCAGATGAAAGTCATTTTCTAAGAGCTGGCAATTGCTAACAGGGTGTGCACCGATGGGCTCTATCCAGAGGTGAAGGTCTTTTCCACAGGGGCTGAACGCATTTTTGGCAGCTTGTGTTGCTCTGAAAAATCAATGGATTTTTGTAACTGTTTGTTATCTAAAGGCTGTGTTATGCTGTGCAGTGGTCTTCAGAGCAAGGTGGATTAGAAGTAGATTAGAGTTGCAGTAAATATGGCTTTGCATCAGGCTCTTGCTGTTTGAACTTTCTGCAGTTTGCAGTACAGGCCTCCTTATCACTGAGCTTCTCCCAGCCAGGAATCTGAGGAAAAGGAGTGTTTGTAGTTGAGGACCATGTTTTGGTTATGATTTTTCTGTTGTTAGGTTTTTTGTTGTTGTTGGGGGTTTTTGTGTGTGTGTGGCTTGTTTTTTGTTTGTTTGTTTTGCTTGGTTTTTTTTTTTTTTTAAATTCTGAGTACTTGTATTGCAGTATGAAGTGATGTCCATAAATCTGACTCTGAATGATTTCCTGGTGTGCTGACAAGGTAAAGGCAGATAGTGAGGTAGCCCATACCCTAAGGAAACTTGCAATACAAGCAAATAAATTAAAAAAAAATGGAAGGGCATGATGAGTCATGTGGCGATTATATGATTTTCTTCTGGCTTTGCAACAGAAGGGAAAGAAGAACTCTGATTTCTCCTGTTGGCATGCCAATATTCTCTCCATTAGTCCACATGAAAAGTAAATGATAATTACGTTCTCCCTTCACACATTTATATGCTGGTTACTGCCAGCTCACAATTTTATTAGGCTATCCATATGTTCTCCTGTTTTTTAAAATCTTAGTCCCTGGTTGTGTAGAATTACATGAGAACCTCTCTTAGGATTTATTTTGTTCATTCTTGTTTTTATTTTTATCTACATCTAGACCTTAAGGAGGAAAGCTTAAATGTGCTTTGTGAATACAAATTGCTCAAAAACCAGAAGGCAAATCAAAGAATTAGAAGGGGTTGTTGCTTTGCTTTTTTTTTTTAGAGACATTGGGTTAGTTAGGCCAACGTCCTGAATTTTTTAAGACTGATTCAACATTTTTTGAATCCTTTGGCTTTTCTCTACCCTGGTTCTGAGAAGCCTCTGGAAGAGGAGTCCCACAAACCCACAGAACTGGGCCTGTTTTCTCTCTGATTTGATTTTGCTGCATCTCATAGGAATCCTCATTCCCAGCTGGGGAGAGTGAAGCACAGTTTGGAAGCTGGAGATGAGCTTTACTCAGGCACCTAATGTTAGAGGTTTAGAAATGCTTCCCTTCTGTCATGAAAAGCAGCATGACAGCAACAGGAATGAGAGAGGAAGAGAGATTTAGGAAAAAAGGAATGAAAAAGTGGTTGTGATACATTCTGAATACCACTATGCTTTTCCTTGGCTGCTGTCCTCTAATTATTAAAACATGCTGTTGGCTAATACATGTGTTTTATTCCCGGAGGGTTTGCACAGAATTATTCACATTTATGCATTTCGTGTCTCATAAGCCTGGATATGAATAACAGCAGCAGACACCTGATTGTCCTGAGCAGCCTCATGTCAGTCAAATGAATTCTCCAATTCAAACCAACAGGTAGCAGTAGTTTCTGGAAATGGGATTTTGTCATGGAAGAAGCATTATTTAAGTTAGGTGTTTTAAAATATTGTGGTCGTGTGCTCATTGCTTTTGCTTGTGAACAGGTATAGTTCTGTGTCAGTTCTAATAACTTAGGGCTCTCACCACTGTTAGCACAGGCAAACAGGGGAATATTAGTCCCTAACTCTGAGCAAGGCATAAGGCAGCTCTGACTATGGATGAACTGAAGGCATCTAATGGATCTGAACACCTGCCTACCTTCCACCACTTACATGGAGGTTATGGGTTGGATTAAAAGTACAGTTCCAGGAACCATTCTGCCCGTGAACTTCACAATCATTAGGTATGAAGTACATTATTTTCCACAGTGGCTGGCCCTGATCCATCCTTCCTTGCTGTCTTGATATTCCCTGTGGGACTCACCTAACAACAATGCCACTCTTTGTTCAGATTTTTAAAAAAAATTAAACAGCAAACCTCACTAGATTCCCTATGGACATTCGTCCCCACAAAAAAGTCCAAACACAAGGCTTTTACCTTAAGTAACACTTAAGCCTCCAATTAACAAGTACCCAAAGCCACTCTAGACCAGAGCTATTTTGTTATCTGGAGCAAGGCAAGGTAGCTCCCATGCATCTCCCTGGCCGAAATGATCCGTGTGTTGGGCTTGCTTTGCGTTTCTCCAACAGTGCAGGACAGGCAGTCCTTCCTGCTGCAGGCAAGCAGAGCCCTCCTTCCTCTCCTTGCAGAATAATTTAGTCTGGCTCCAGATCTGTGCCCCAGTGCTGCCTGGCTGCCTGCCTGGGCCCCTGGGCAGGGCATGAGCTGCTGGTACACCTTGCCGGCTGTAGCACGAGTTGCTGGGGAAATGCCAGTAAATTTCTTCTTTCCTCTCACTGCATTATAGGATCATTTAGGTTGGAAAAGACCCTTGAGATCCAACCAATGCCAATTCCATCACTAATCCATGTCTCTAAGAACCATGTCTACACGTTTTTTTAAATAAATCCGGGGATGGTGATGTATCTCACTTTTCCCTCTGCAAGCTGAGGGCTGCCATCACTTCGGCCTTTACTGGCCTGCTCAAATGGTGAGAGTTTGAGACCATCACAGCAAGTGGAAGAATTTGTATGCTTTAGAGCCCAGTACCAAGCTGGGGAGGAAGAAAAGGTGTTACATGAGACATCTGATGCTATGGTAATGCACATCCATGTGCAGAGCTAGGGACTAGGAGACAGCAAAAAAAAAGTCAAATCAAACTTCACTGAGAGGTGATCAAGGGACGTGACAAGAGTAAGGAGCTCAAGGCGGTACTGGCCAGGTGGTTCCTGGGCTCCTGGGTGGGCATGAGCAGGGCAGGGTGCCAGCCTCATGCCAGCCTCATGCTCTGGGACCTCAGGGGGATGATGGTGATACACCCTTCAGAAGACTTTGCCCCAAATCTACTCACATTTCTCTGAATGCCAGGATTGGGATGTGCCCAAGACAGATATGCTGTCTTACACTCCTGCCATGAGGTTTTATGGAAAAAGTCTATCCATTGGTTTAAGCTTAACCAGACTTTGCTGTATGGAGAGTCGGGTGCCATTTCCTGCTGGATGATTTGTCCTGCGACAGCTACAAGAGAGGCTAATGAAAAATGAGAAGAATGTGCTGGCCATCTTAGCAGCCATATTTCACAGTGTGGTTTTGAAACCGTTTGTTTTCTTAACTTCCCGAGGTCAATGGTTACGGGAGATGGATGTCACCACATGTGCTCATTTGGAAAAATAGTGATGGTCAGGCTTTAGGCTAGTGAACAGCAGTATGGGAAGGCAAAGAAATTAAAACAAAACAAAACAAATCCCAAAAAGAAGTGATTTATCTGTTTGGGACATGGTCAGGATTTCAAAAATCTCAATTCAGGATGTTGATTAGGCAAATTCCACAGGCCTTTCAGTTACTCTGTGATTTGTTCTAGATCTGAATAAACAATTCATAAATATCCGGAGTTATTCTAGGCTTTTAAAATTAACATTAAGGCTTTCTTGAATTCAAGTATGACTACAGATGGACTCCCATCTCTTCCAGAAGCCTTTTGGTCGCAACTTAGCATGAAAACTTCTTATTATTCATCAGGTACTGGAAATGCACTCAGGATACCAATTGAGCACTTGAAGATATGAATTATTAAGGAAAGCAATCACTGCTATTGTTTATAGAAGTCTAAATGCTTGGAGGTTTTAAATAAAACACATTTTGAATTTAATTGTGAGACTAATTCGAGCAGAGAAAGTGCAATAGTAATGGTTTTAGCACGTACATAAAAGCCTCACTGCCAGCTCCAAACTATTTCCCAAATAAGGACATGCATCCTCATTTTACAAACAAGGAAGGCTGACGTAATTTATTGGTGCTTAAGTGCAGGGCTGAAGACCCCGAGCCAGCTGTTAGTGGGGCCAAGAGGGAGCGTGGGTCTTTGTGCTCCCCAGTCAGTGCCAAGCCCAGGCAGTATTGGGGTGCCTGTGGTTGGCTCAAAGCCCCCAGGACTCCCACAGCTTTAAAGCCCAGCATGGCTTAGCCTTGTGACTGCTGGATGGAAGTGCCACCCAGCTGGATGCGCTCCCTCCCTGTGGTACAAGACACAAGCGGGCTGGGACGGTCCGTGCTGAGCTGGCAGCAGCAGTGCCTCTGTTTGAGTCAGCTGTGGGATTTGTCACACGGTGCCCACTGGCTCTTCTGGAAGGGATGTCGGCTGGCTGTCCGACGTAGCGAGCTGGGAATATTCTGCTTCTGGCAATAATAAAGAGCAAGGCAACGCTCCCTCCGCTGCTTCAGCTTCCTGGCTGCGTCATGCAGCGCATTTGGTGATACTCAGTGCTGGCTAGTGATGAAAAAGAAATGAGCTGGAAGGAAAGAGTATGACAAAAACGAATGGTATGGTGTAACAGAAACTGGTTACAATGCGTGAGACGCCAGTGCAGAGCAGTTATGCTTAAAAATGCTGAACAGATGGCATAGGACAATGCAAAGATTGTTTAACATTACCCTGAGGTGTAGTGAAATATTGTCAGGTGTGGGAATGGAGTGAGATTTTCCAAAGAGGTCTTCTGGGACTGCTCACACACCCCAGCGTGTTGGCAAGCATTGGGAGACAAATTGAAACTAATAGCTGAGCAGGTGAGACCAACAGGATCTGGACTCCTGTTGTTAAAATGAGTCTTTAATAACACAGGGTGGGACAGTGCTGTATACTTGATAGCTATTTTTGTTGCCATTACAACTAATTTGTTTTATGTAGACATTGGAAAAGATAAATTACTAGTAGCAGAGGTGATTAATATGTTAGGCAGAAACACTGCAGCTCTTCTTTCAGATGCCAGTGTCCATACATAGGAAAATTTACAGGGAGCTGTGAGCTCTGGCAGCCACTTTAGCGTGCCAGAAATGAAGGCACTTACTAGATTTAAACCAAACTTCTACATAATACATTTTAATCAAGAAAAAGCCCTAAGCAGTCTGCTAGTCTTTCTTTAAAAAACTTAACTTTTGCAATTGGTTAGTTGCACAAGCATTTTAAAAAAGTAATTACACTGGAGTTTTTAAATGTTAATTCCTATATCACATTAAAATAATTAAGAAAAAGTACTACTTCTTTCTTGACTTCTGTCTGAAAGTATGAGACAAAAGTTGTCAAACAGTTGCATGTGGCTTCTGTGGGATCAGCCCAAGAGTGTTTTCAGTTACAAGAAAAAATGCTCTAATTTTTTGAGAATTATATTGGCTTGGGATGTGATGATGCTGGAGAAGTGCTTTCTGTTTTATTCATAAAAAGAAAAAATTTTGGCGGTCATATGTCAAACTTGAGTTTTTCCTGTTTTCTACAAAATCAGCAGGTGGTACTTGCAAGAAAACTCTATTCTTCTAATTTGCAAAAATTCCCAAGAAGAAAATATATGAAAGAGCTGCAGTTGGTTCCAGTGTGAAACTTGGCAAGAAAAGTTTTTGCCTGCAAAAATCAAGGCTTACTTATTACATTTGGCACTTATTCTTTTTCATTATGCAATAAGGACATGAAACATCTATTGGATGCTCCCTAGAGATGGACAAAGTTCTCCCTTGAATTCTTTCTTATAAGAAGTGTATGCACATAGTTTTTTAAAAGGTTTCCATGCAATAAAAAAGTGAAAGCTGGAAATGTTGTGAGGTTGTTGGGGATTTTTTGTCGTGCCCAAACAAAAACCCAAATAAATAATTTTTTGACAAAATCCCAGAAAAAAATCAAAGACTATTGTTTATTTATTTAATTTCTGCTGACAGATTTCGGGAGCTGTTTTCTCTCTGCTTGTCAACTCTTCTAACCTCCTCCCCTCTCCTGGAAGCATCTTTTTTTTTGCCAGTACCACTTCATAAGCTTTTGTTATTGTTTACAAATATTAAAATTCTCAGTGGGAATCTACAGTTTCTAGGAGTTCCTGCCTGTACTGTGTTTTGAAAGTCCAGGTTTATAAACTTAGGCACTGTGGCTGTTAAGCGTTTGAATCTGCAGTTTTGGACAAGGAAACACCTTCCCTGTGAATGCCAGATGTTAAGATACCAGGACCAAGCCCAACTGCTGTTGGCCTAGAATTCCTTGGGGTTTTGATTCCCCAAGAGAAGATGGTTTGGTGGTGGACTCTGGGGAAAGGCCATGCCCTGCAGGGGGATTTCATGCCCACACTGGGCTGGCAGGAGATGACACAGGACACCATAACCTGGTTGTGTGCCCTTCTGGGAATCTTCTTTTAGCTTCCAGATGCTGTCTGGATCTTGAGGAGGCTCCTCTAATCCAGCCTCCAGTAGGCACAGGCCATTAAATACTACTTCTTGCTATTCCCAAGGAGTACTGTAACCTGCTTTGCTTTACAGGTTGCCCAGTGATGTGGATGCCCCAACCCTGGCAGTGTTCAAGGCCAGGCTGGACAAGGTCTTGAGCAAGCTGGTCTAGTAGTAGGTCTCCCTGCCCATGGTGGGGGGAAGAGGGCGTTGGGACTGGATGATCTTTAAGGTCCATTCCAACCCCTTAACATTCTATGATTCTATGATTCTGTGATTCTATGATTCTTGCCTTTGAAACCCACCTTCGAAAGTGGTTCTCCTCATGCAGGCACAAGAGCCAAAAAAGCTCTACGGGTTGTTGCAAGCCCTTTCTTAACTTGTGGCACCCTCCAAGAGCTTTCCTGACATCCCCTTTCCTCTGACACCTGATTTACTGCTTTTCCTCCTCCCGCTGTTATTGCAGGTCAGCACCACCCTGGGGCGGTGACAGTGTCCCTGTCAGAGGTGTCACTGTGTAACATGACTTTCCTCTGGGACGTTGGTGGCCCAGCTACACCAGTGCCAGGACTGATGCCTGACAGACAGACAAGGATGTCAATTGGATGTACTTTGCATCTTTTTTTGCCTTTGTCAGGCTTCCAACTGCTTTTTGAGTGGGGAAAAACCACTGATGTACCATCCTTTTTCTGGGGGGTAAAATAGTCTGCTGAAGTGGATGATGAAAATAAACAGCCAGATGACATCAAAATGAAACGTGAATACCTAGGCATAGCTTGGTTCACTAAAAGTTTAAGAAAAAATTCACAGGAAGCAAAAGAATACTTTTTTTTTTAACACAAGCAGCAATAAAGTAAAGAAAGCACAGTGCATCCATCTGAGAAGATCTCGACACTGAAGTTTCATCTTTAGTGCCTTACTTCTCCATGACTGCAGGTAGTTACATGGTGTCCCTGAAACTAAATTAAGCTTTCAGAGAGAACTCAATGAGCCTATATCTGATTCTTCCCTGTCTTATACCTTACTTTATGTAAGTAGCATGGCTGATGTTAGTGGGGCTAAAATCCAAAACTGAAGAATAAATTCTTGTGATGCATTTCTGCATTTACTGAAAAGCACATCTGTCAATATTTTTAAAAATTAAATCATCAAATTAAAATAGCAATTGTTTCTCATAAAATAAAATATACAGTGTGTCCCAGACAATACGTATGTGGGAATTAATCTCAACCAGGCAAAGCCTTATTTAATTGATTATGTTTTAGATATGGTAAGTAACCACATTGGAGTCAATGCAATAAAGCTAAACATATGCTTTGCCTCTGCAGAGCTGGAGCCTTAAAGCTGAAAAGGTATAAAAGAGCTGCTTGGCTGGAAACCATCAAATTTGTAACCTTTCACTCTTTTACTACATGCAAAAGAAAATACCTTGTATTGTCAACAACATAATTTATGGTGAATTTAAATGCAGTTTCCAGAAAATAGCTCCCATTAGGATCTAATTAGAAGACACTGCCACTTTTTCCAGCATATGTTACTCAATTCCTCATGAAGTTTGTGGGAGTTAAGGGTAGGGACCATATTTTACCATGAGCAGGATTCAACCTCATACCAAACTGTAAAAATTGCCCCCTGACATTTTGGCCTCAGGTCCTTGTAGAGTGCTCATTTCAGCAAAAAATTTCTACCTAAAATATTTGGCATAGATAGATCTAAAAGTAAAAGAGATAATTTGCATTCAAAAATTCTCTCATCCCGCTTCCAGAAGCTGCTTGGATGTGGCTGGTGCCTGTGAGGCATCAGGGACCACTGGCAGCGGAGGAGGGGTGAGAAGGTCGGTGTGGCCATGAAAGCCTGGTCGGTCTGATGGGTCCAAGGCTGACAATGAGCAAGCACCTGCCTTGTAATCCGACTCTGAATCTCTTGTGTGCCCTCTCTATTGTGGAATATTAGGATCTAGATGGGGTGTTTCAAGATCTTCAACTTCTCCCTGGTTTTCACTCACGTGCCAAAAATAGCCGGCATCCCAGAGCCATGGCAGTGAAGGATGGTAAGAGACGCTTTCTCTTTCCCCTCACTCCCACTGACCTGTTCAAGTCAGGGTTTAAAAGCCATGCTGATAAAGGTAATTAAAGCCCAATTTTAGGCTAGGTCCAGGGGGAAAAAAAGAAGTGAAAGCCCTAATTTTTCTGTTTGTGGATTTACAGTGTGCTGCTTATTTTGGATCATCTCTGATGACAGCTTGGAGTTACTCTGTTATTATGTACCGTGCCGCAGTCATGATGACTTGTAGTGGAGTGCAAATAACATTTATTTTTCAGGCAAAATATAGACCTAGTGGTTTTTAAATGTTTATTTTTTGGTGCTGTTTCTTTTTTTAAGGATTTTTTTAGATTATATTGAACCTATGTCAGGAGTAATATTTTCCTGGTTTATACAATACTGGTGGCAGGGCAGTGAGGCTGCTGTGCCTCGGCTGCGCTCATGGCTTTTTGTGGGGACCTTTGCATCCCTCCCAGTCCTCACACTGGTGATGTCTGGACTGGGGCTCTTGGGAGCCTGGGATATGGCTACTTCTACGCTGATGAAAGTAAGCCATGGTCTGATCCCCCAGCAGGGTGGCCGTATGGGATGCTCACTGCCCCATGATAAGCACTGAAGCCCAACAGGGGATTTTTGGGAGGGATGTGTACTTGTACTGAACATGTGTCACAAATATCTTAAGTAAGAGGGTGCGGTTTTTGTTTGAATGCTGAGTTTGGGCTCTGCTTTGAACCGTATAGTTTGAAAAACTCAGAAACAACAGATGTATCAAATAATCATATCAATATTATTCCAGTATCTATTTTATTCATGCATAAGAATGCATGTATATATGTATATATATATACACACACACACATATATATATATGTTTGGACAGGTTATATATAATTGATCTTGACCATATTCTGAATTGGTGCAATATTGGTCTTGTTTCAATGAAAGCTATGCAACATATATGAAGAATCTGGCTTTTTCAATATTAAACTACCAAAATATATGCTTGACTTCAGACATTCACCAGACCTTCTGCTACATGAAATAAAGTACATACAGCACCCGACCTTCATTCAAATCAAAAGCTTATTTTACTTAGTCCAGAGCATTCCTTTGTGGACCTTCCCCATTTTTCATAAAAGATGATGTTCTGTTATAAATGCAGCAGTTTCAAATACAAAGGAAAAAAAAAAAAGAGGAAAAAAGGGAGAAGGAAACCAGAGTAAAAATAAAACAACATATTCCTCAAAATTAAAACCAGGATGATATTTGTATGCGGGCTGAGAATGTTTTGGACTGATATGTGTCTGTGTGTATATATACCCACATATAAAACATGCAGACAACTAGATGTTAGTCCAAAACATACACAGTCCTACGTCTGCCAGAAAGGAGTTTTGTTCATGTGTGAATTTGCAAACTCTTATCCAATTAGACAGTTTTAGATAATTTTTATAAATACATAGATAGTTTACAGTGGGTAGTGAAGAGTGTAGGAAAAATTAACCTGTATCATCTCTGCATGTAGTCTGATTCAGTGATTAAGAATTTCATGTGGTCAAATATGGAAAATGGTTGGAAAATGTAAAATAAAACTAATAGTAGCTGGTTGCACAGAGACCCTGGGATGTGATTCTCTGCCTGCAGTACTTTAGTGCTACAGTACTAAACACAAGTGTGCTCCCTGAAAAGCTGCAGCATAAACCGCCTTGTGTTTATACCCGCAAAAGCAGGTCTTGTTCCCAACCTTTTCCATGTTTACAATTGAATTCTTCTAAGAATAAGATCTGTACATGGAGAGAAGGGAAAGTATTTAACAGGGAGGAGGGAGAGCTCGTGACAAAGGAGCACTATCATCTTGAGGACAGACAGCTTTTGAGTGCATGGATGTAAGAGAGTGGAACTGAGAGCTGGAGGCCAGTGCATTTTCTTTCATTGGGAATCACACAGCGTTGCCGGTAATCCTTCCCATCACTTGTAGCTGTGCTTCCCTTGACTCTAGACTTTCCCTGTGATCAGGGACAGGCAGAAAACATGAAATCGGTTAATTAGCCTTTCAGCTGGAAGCATTTTAATCTGCTGATGACAATCAGTAATTGGGAAGGTGGAATGAAGCAGCTGTAATGCTTAATGACTTTTTGGGGGAAGTGGGTAAACAATTAAATCTCACTTGTCTTTGTTTTGTTTTTTTTTTACTGGTATAATATTATTCAGGGAATTCAATCAATGTGTTACACATCTTTCAAGGATTTTGATGCTCTTTGTAAACGGCTTCCCTTACAATGACAAATTGCTGATCTGTCACTCCAGTTAGTTGGCCCTACACTCTTACACAGTGTGGACAGACAAGGCATGTAATTTCATTCCTACTTGCTTTGCACACTTTTCCTTGGCCTGCTGGCAAAAGCCCTCTGGTGCCAGGTCTCACATTCCAGCTGTTGTGCATTTATCTTACTAGCGGACAAACACTTTATCATCCCGTAACTTATTTTTGGAATGGGGCTTCAGGGCAGACAATATTTGTGGGAAAATCTGCAGAGTCTGGCTGTGCCTTCTGACACAGGATGCAGTGTTTTGCCTCCCTGCCATTTAGAAAGGTCCCAGACAGACAGATTTGGCTAAAGAGCACCAAGCCCCCTGTGCTGAGCCTGGTTGCTGCATGTCCGTGTTAGACACAGCAGCACTGTGTGCTCAGTGCTAGGGATGCTCCTCACCTGTCAGTGCTGTGCTGTTTGCAGTGGGAAGCAGCTCACGACCTCGCCTCCCTCGCTGTAATTGCCTCCTGACAGCTACCTGCCTTTCCTCAGCCGCTTTTCCAGTGAAACCCGAAACCAGGTGAAACTTGCTCAGTATCAGGTTTCACTTCCAAATTGAAATTCAGAGCTAAAAGAAGCCCTGGGTCTTCCAAGGTTCACCAGCCTCTTGTCAGCCTAAGACTCAAGAGTCGTACAATCCAAGCCAATTTAGAGCAGTATGTGGAAATAACGTGGCTCAGACTTTTCTCATTGCTTTTGTCCACTCTTGCCTTTAAAAAAAAATCATTTACTCAGAATCTTTTTCCTTCCTATTTGCGTGTCCTCTATGCAATAGAATATATTGATTTTGTTATTACATCAAGGGCTTATGTCTTAGGCACAGGACAAATGCCTATTTTTTAATGAGTGACATAGTGTTATAAGTTAAAATGTATGACAGAAAAGTACATAATTCAGGACTGTGTCCAAGATCTCTCCCTGAACAGAGTTTTGTTTGGGTGAAAATAAACAGGCAAGTCCAATTAGGAACAAAGTCTGTACACAGGGATTATTTTTGGTTATTTTTAAAAAGAATTCTTTTTTTTTTTAAGAAAAAGAAGGAATACCAACTGTAGTTTACTTTGGATAATTCTGCTAAGTAGCTGGCCTTTCAAGAGATTATGTAAGATGAACTAATTGCCAAACTTCTGATTCTTGTTTCTTGCTAGCCATAATTTAATTCTATATTAAAGTTTCTGGCTTTCACCCGTAGTTACTCATGATTTGTGCTTTGTGTAGGGCCAGGGATGGTGAGTAAACAGTAACTATGGTAATCCTGAAATTCTTCTATTCCTGTGCCAGCCATGAGACCCATCAATGTCCTAGGTGCATATTAGAGCTGCCTTAAGGCTGTTCTAACTTATGCCTGCTCAACTCCCACAGGAATATCCACACAGCTGGGAGGAACAAAATTGTCATTGCTGCAAAGATTTTATTTATTGTTCCAGGCTAGTATTTATGCCAGCCATATTTCACATTTATTTTGAAATCAAAGGTTTTTAAAAGTGGTAATGTCATAAAGAACTCAGACAGTTAAAAACATGGGAGCTACAAAACTTGTCAGAGCTGAGTATATTGCAGATATCCAATTCTGTACTTAAGCTGCATTAAATATAGCAATGGGAAAAGTGGGGAAAGCATCCATGTGATAAGGCATCAGCTGTGAACAGTTTGGTGGTCCACAAAAATGCTCCTACTGTTGCAACTGCTGGAGGAGTGACCTGGGGACGGGAGGGGTGAGGGAAAGTCCTGGTAAGAAATCGGAACAAAAATGCAAACACAGGCCCAGCCACAGAGGCAAGTTTATCCCTGACTGAGACTGTGACCTTTCTCCAGCATATCAAAATGACCATCCTACACTGTTCTGGTGAGATCTACCCTGAAAGTTCTACATTTTAACAGCCCCAGAAGGTCTCTCCTGGTGACTGTGGTGGGAGTGGAACTATGAGAGCAGAGTTAGGTTCCTGTATCAAATCTGAGGAAAGTTCTTGATAGGAGAAAAGAACTCTGTTCTTCATTCCCACTGCTATTCTTAGAGAAACTAATGTTTCGGTCACAGCTGGGGCTTGCCTTCTTTCTTTGCTTGACCCTTGGGAGGTCACAGATGGGTCCTGAGGCAGTGTGCTGACATCCATGGGGAGATTTAGCCTAACAAACTGCGGGGATGGACATGGCAGAATGATGGCCTGTGTTTCTTGCTCTCCTCTGAGGAGCTCAGCCAGCCTTCTAGCCCTGCCCTGTGTTAACTGTGCTGTCTTTAGCACTGAGCAAGGCTGGTGCCTTTCATTCCTGCCCACAGTTTCTGGTGTAGCCCTGCGGTTGCTTCTTCTCCCTCTCCCCATCCTTCCGCCACCCTTTAAGTGGACTAACTTAGTACTGTGGTCTCCTTTCTGATCCTAGGAGAGATTAAGTTGTTGCCACTACTCCTGAAAGAGTGTGGTGTGTGGATTGTGTCACAGATGGAGTCACATGTGTTTCCTCCAAGCATATCCTGCCAAAGGGAAAACTGAGCCTCTGGTCTCACCCATCCTGTGGCTGAGTGATCCCCTAAGGGATACAGTGACCTCCCCTCTTCCTAGTAAAAGCCCATATTCAACTTGGTGGCCTTATACTCTTACCTTTCCCATCTCCACCTCTTCTCTGAAACCATGAAATATGAGGCTGTGGTGTCCTGGAGCATGGAGGACACAAACCCTAGGATCTCTTTGCTGTAACTGGATGAAGCAGGAATCTCAGCACGGGTACAAGTCAGCTTAAAGGACTATATGATTAGGGTATCCTATGCATGTATCCAGGGATGAGGGATACGGTTTTCACCATCCCAAAGAAATTCCATAATCTGCAAATATTCCTGTCCACTCCTTATCCTGCCTCTCCTACAAACAGCTGGTTGTGAGAATTTGAAAGCCTCTTTCAAGAATCACTTGTGCAAAATCAAAAAGAGATTCTGGGAGTCTTGTGGCTTGGGTATTTTCACCTTAGCTTGATTTGAAATCACTCATTCTGCATGAAAAAAAATCATTTGGGAAAAATCACAGTAAAGGACAGGGTACCAAACTTCCCCCTCTGTCTGATAAGTCACATTTATTGCTCACTTTATTTTCTACTGATACTTTCTTACTCACTAGAAACTTGTTTGCCATTAATTATTAACAGGATCATTAAAAGGTGGAATTAGAACTACAGAAGGAATCCTTGCATTGAATACTGGAGCACATCTCCACCTGCATTGATAACCAGGTATCTTGCCTCTGCGTTGCATTGCAGGCTGCATCAGAGCCACCAGCACCTTTGTCTGACTGCATCAGCCTTGTCCCATCTCCCATGTCTGCAGTGAGCAAACCTTTGTAAGGCATCAGGTTCAGAAGAAGAGCAGTGCAATTGCTGACTTACCCATGGGAAGCCCCTTACTCTCACCTCCAGGAAAAATCTTCTTCCTGGCGTTCTCAAACTGATGCATTCCTACTCACAGGGACTGCAGTAAGCAACCGTGTGGTGCGCATTTGCACTAGTAAATACAAATTATTTTAAGCAGACAATGATAATAGGTAATATGATTTGAAAGAACAACCTCCTTGAATTCAAACTACTTCTTTATCAACAGGCTGGTTAATTTATTTACCAATTTTCTAAAGGACTCCCTCTCACATTTTGACCCAAATTTGTCAGTAAAGTGTCCCTGCTCCTCCCTTATTCATGTGGTGAATTTGCTTTTCATGCACCTGCTATTAATGTTGGGTTTCACTGACAAGCAGAGGCAAAGCTTTTCTCTTCTGGAGAATTATTGAATTACATTTATTTTCTCATGCTTTTTACTTGTCTCTCTGGAAAAGATCTCAGGTTCACAGGCTTAATGCCTGAATGATCCACAGAGCCCCATTTCCTGCACTTTTCAGTGCTCCAGGTAACAAAAGTCATCTCTCTCTGGTCTCTGAAGTGGAAAAGCTAACTGTTCCCTTCAGAATGAAAGGGGACTTTTGTTCCTACTTTATTACTTATGACTAACGATGTTATGAAGGGCTTGCTGTTGTACCTCTGTTCTTGCTGCTGCTGCTGCTGGGGTGTCTCACAGCATGCATTCATGGGCTCTTTTCTACACTCCCAGTGAATGTGCTCTTCCTGGCATCACGCTGGACTGCATGGCACATGCCATGGTTCAGGCAAAATCCTCACTACCTTGGTGAGAGTGTGTGTCCTTGGTACTCCAGATGACACTTCCCTGCACTTCCACAACCTCAAGGGTGGGTTTTAGAAAGCAAAAGGTGCAGCTATGGTCTCTGCATCTGCCTAGGGCCAGAGTTACCTACAATTCACCAGTGTCTGGAATTGCTTGTTATTGATTCCTGTAAATTGTCTTATTTGTCTGAGGGCTGCCCAGATGAGCAACAGACGCTTGAGAACTCTAAATACGAGTCAGCCACAGAGTTCAGAGATTAATCTGTCCCTTTGGGGTGCTGAGCAGCCAGCAATCCAAACAGCTTGTTGTAAGAGGCTTAACAATGCAGAACAGCTGATTTCAGATTCATCCATTGAAAACATATATTCATGTTGCTGGATGTTGGAATAATGCTAAATCACTTTAATCTAAACCACATTTGAATACAATTCCCACAGTTTAAAGGGCACTGAATTAATCTTGGAGTAACAGAGTTGCCTTGTAAAATGAATTTGTGTGATGTTATGAGAAACTTACAAGAAACTTGACTGTGAAGGGGGCAGCTCTTTGAACTTGTAAACCCTCACTGTTTAGAAATGTATAGCTGGTTGAACACAAGACTAAATGCTGCAGAATTCAAACAAACTATTCCTCTGCTTTCCCATATTTTAATGTGCTCATCAGTGAATATTTATGTACGAACCCTGTAGCAGAGCACAGTCGGCATTTCTCAGCTGTCTCCAATTGGCAGATGGATGAAAAATTTGGTGCGCTCCCATTCAATTGAAAAAAGTAACTAACAGGCTGCTAGGTTGTTTTCTCTCAACATTAATCCATCATTATCACCTGAAGTGCAGTACTTTGAAGACAGAGGAAGGTCCATATTTCAATTTAAATAATGTCTAACAGGTATAAGCTTGACATTTTCAGTTCCCACTAAAGCTTAAAGAGCTGACAACATTTTATTTTGTTGGGAATATATCTTTTCCTCCTCAAGGATTTCTGTACAAAGACTTAGCCATAGGTATGCCTTTATGGTAACCAGAGAAGGACCTACTTATTCAGAAATGCCTTTATTTTGTAGGGCTTTAAATTATCATTGTGTTAGAATGTCTTTTTGCTGTTAATTTATAGGAGTTGGTTTTTTCTGTTTGGGTCGTTTAATTGTTTTTGTGAGGTTTCTTTGGGGATGGGGTTTGTGGGGTGAGGGGGTTGGTTTTTTTGCGTTGTAATCAAAACCTTCATGATCTTGGAAAAGGAGAATGCTGGTAGACAAGATACCTGATTTGTTCTGGAAGGAAATGCAGGACTCTGGTTTTGCAGTAGCCAGATGGGTTTCACCCTGGATTTGTCACCCAGCAGAGGTAAAGGGAGGCGGTAGCCTCTCTTGGGTAAAAGGGCAGAAATGATCTGTGGAAATCCTTTTGGAGGTATAACATGGGTTCTTCAAACTTGTGGAGCGAGTCCTGCTCTGGTGTGGACATCAGGACTGTCACAAACAAAGGGACTGGGATATTGCTGCTACTCTATACCCAGCAGGAGTTTGGAGAGGGATCCCACTGTACTGGGGTGCGCTCAGCCCTTCCTTGCCTCTCCCCCAAGGCACACGTATGCACAAATGCATGCCAGGTGTAACACAGTTGCCAAAGGTTGAGAATGTCAGGTTCAGTCAGGTCTCAAGAACCTGCAGATGTTTCAAATCAAAATGTTACCTTAATAAGAGTAATTAGGTGTTTGGGAGAATATTTTGGTCTGTGCCGTTTGAATGGGAAAAACTATCTTTTCTCTAGCCTAGGCATTCTGTTCGTCTGAGCATCTTCAGCTCAAGCTTCTTCCCATAAGTCATCTGGAGAAGAAAGCTGGTGATTTTTCTCTGCAGCAATGATGGGTAGAATTTACTACCTTAAAAATGTCCATATAGAGAGTAAGGTGTTCTGAACAAATGTTGAGCAGTCTGTTTCCAGTGCTGCTGGGCCGGGGTGCAGGCACTGCCCATGACATGTGCTCCCCAGTGCCAGGCAGCAGGTGCGGAGCCACCCACGGCAGGAGGAAATCAGGGGAAACGGAATCCCAGATGCACTGCATTTCACCTTGGGCATGACAAAAGCATGTCTTGCAGCAGCCACATGGACTCCAGTCTGAATCTCTCATGTAGGGAAGATGGTAGCTTCTTTTCAGAGAAAGGAAGGAGCTGCAGCTGTTAGAGACCTGCTGCCTGAAAGGTCATGGGAGAAAGGGGAAAGCATTTCTACACAGCTTCCCGCTCTTCCTGGGAGAGTCCTTGCAGCCCCAGCCACAACTTTTGCTGCATGTAATTCACTGTTTAGCTTTGAGGATTTTTTCCTCCTCACTCTACCATTCCTTAGAGAATCTACCTCATGCTGAGCAGTTTTGCATAGTCAATTATTAACTATGCATTATTTCAAAAAAGTGCTTTGAAATAATTTCCTTTCATTTATTTTAAGGGAAAAAAGGCAAAAAAAAAAACTTTTCCCACCAATTATAGTTTCCTTTACTAACATATTTTGCATGAGATTGTTGTTTTATGGGATATGACACAGCTCATTAACTTTTGGTATAATTGGTATCCAACAGTGTAATCGAATCATAGGCTATAAATAAAAGGAATTTTAAGGTACAAAATCTTCATTGAGCCTGTCTCCTAAAGCATCCAGTTTTTTGATGTATCTTGCCAGCTCTGCAAGTTCTAGTTTATCTGCTTTGGTTGAAATGATTACCCATCTGAACAACCCTATGGATAGCAGAATATAAAACATTTACATTTAACACACTGTGTTAATATCTTATGAAAGCAGTGACCTCTTAAAGGATATTCTCAAAAGTATGAAGACAAACACAACAATAACATTTATAAATAGAAAAGCTCAAAGAAGGCAGGCAATTGAGCAAGAGTGCCAGTTTTTGAACCTGGAACTTTGTACAGCTATTTTAGAAGTTACTGTTGTGTATTTTTCTGTCTTCCACAAGATGTAAAACATCACTTATCTGATTCTGTTTTTCCTACCCATCTAGATTTATACTGCATTCCTCAGCGTTGTAGCTTAACCTTACTATCTCAAAGCTTTATATCTACTCAGATATATCATCATTAGGTGATAGGTGGCCTATAAAATAAAATTCAGTAAGATGAATTTGTAGCTACATATATAATGATCTGATCCTTATGAGATATTATGAATTTATTTCCACCATCTCTGTTGGAGGTGCACATCTGCTAAAGAGCTGACAGTAAGCACTTCAGACAATTTAAACTTATTTATATGGAGAGAGACACAGAGAGACATATATATATACATATTGAGAGACAAAAATATGTACATGTTCAGATGCTGTCCTTTGAAGAAAAATGTTTCAGAGGAGTTGTTGGGCTCTCAGAGGATGAAGGAGAGGGCCTAGTAAAAAGGGTCAAGTCTAGGCTTGAAAACCAATATTTTATCCAGAAGGAGACCCATGGATTTATCATATGTACATGTATGTATAAACACACATGCATGTGTATGTTTAGATGAAAATGTATCTTTATTTTCATGCACTGAAGGCAGAAGACACATCCAGGCAGGTGACATTGGCCAGACTCGTACTGACGCCCCAAATGTCTGCCAAGCCAAAACCTGCCGAGACTCCAAGGGTGTCAGCCTGGTGCTCTGTCTCTGCCTCCCTCCTTGCCAGAAAGGACACGCTGCCTGGAGTGTCTCCTTGTGGTGTTAGAGCTGAGACCTCTGAGGGAGTATCCACCGATATATCATTTCTATTCTTCCCACATGTTTTAAAATCCGCACTCCAAACCCTTGTGCATTGTCCGTTGCTGTCCGTCATTCACAACCGAGAGAAATGAAGGACTATGAATAATGATAATGTAAAAAGCAGCAGGCAGGGGTAATCTACAGCAATGCTGGGTGGGGAGCAACATCTCTGACTGGACTTGGCTTGTGTTTATGTGGGCTGCTATTAATAATAAACAAGTCTCTACTCCTTTGCCATATGATAAGCATCACGTTCAGTATAGAGTTTCAAGATTTGGATCTGTCATTGAAACCTCTGAAACAATATGTACATGACCAGATCTGAACTGTTTGGATTGTTAAAAAGCCAACTGTTCTGGCAAAGTCCACTACAGAGCCAGGTGCTGCTGCTGTGAGAGCAGCTTTTTACAGGCGCTCCAGGGAAAAAAGGTCACACTGGGCCAGGGTGGTTTTCAGTGCTCAGCTTCCCTTTGGTAATATTGTTAGACATGGAGAATATTTAAACAGGGTTTATGGCAACTGGCAAATCAATTGCCTTGAAATGATATGTATAACAAGGGAACTAAGGAAAGACTAAAAATATAATCCCTAATCTAAAGCATTTGACATGTTTCCTGGACAGTAGTTTGGTATTACCCAGATGTATGCTCACTGAGCTGTCTGTGCAAATCAAAAACATCCATCATACTGAAATGAGCTTAATTATGGAAGTTTTGCTTTTCTAGTCAAGCTTTAATTTCAGTTATTCCTGATTTCACATTACTTAGCTTCTCCTTTTACATTACATTCTGCTGCACATCCATCACACTAAAGCTGTTGGAATGACAAACGCAAAAAACCACAAAGCTGTTTGCAAAAGATGGAGATGAAAATCTTCACCCGTCCCGAGTTTCTAGTGGAATGCACTCCTTAATGATTGCAATACTTTTAATTTTTAAATTTAATGAATTTGAGTATGACTAGGGTGGTGCATGTGTTGTCAGATCCCGAGGACACCTGAGACCTACCATCACCCAAGCCTGCAGTGAGCTTGGACAGACTGGCCTTCGTATCTCTCTTTGGTCAGGCAAAAATACTGATCCCGCTGAGGTGAGCACTGAGATTTAGCAACCCACGTACAAACCCAAGAAGTGGTGGCAAGATTATCTTTACCCACAGTAATTTCTTGTTTGTGCTAATTTGTTGCCCTGGATGGGGGCCACACCTGTGCTGCAAAGAGGTTTGGGGTCAAACTCCTGCATCCTGGGGTCCTGCACCTCAGAGCTTTTGGGCTATGTGGGAAGACATGTCTGTTTTAGGAAGCTTCACTACAGGTTGAAATAGTCCCCAAAGACTACCCCTGGTTTAAAACTTGGAAACAGTGTCGTGCTGACTTTCTATAACACATGAGGAGTAAAAGTAGATAATTCCATGCTGATTACTCAAAATTTTTCAGTTGCACAATTTAGCTTGATGCAACGTGTTTACTGTAGCCCTGCTCATCTGAGACATTTAAAAGGACTTAATTCATCCACAGAAAACCTTGAAGACTGTTGCACGTGGCTGAAATCTGTGCTCCTATAACAGAAAAGTTCCTTAATGGTACCTTCATCCTTTAAACAAATTATAATTAGAACACCAGTAATCTCTTAAAATAGCTGCATCACTTCTGTATCCGTTTCTTTCAAATTCAAGATGTGTAGACACTGAAAAGCTTTGGTAGAGAAATTTTTCAGCTTTCTGCAGCATTCTGTGAGAACTCTGTGGTTCTCATGAAAGCGATGAAAAACACTGCTATGGGTTTTTGTAAACTGGTTCTTCAACTGTGCACCTGGGATCTGTTTTTCAGAGTTGTTATTGTACACAGTGAAATAATATTTTGAAGTAGGTGTTGTGAGCTTTGGCCAATGGGACAGGGGGTGGCTGGTTGAAGAACCAAAACCTCCTGTCATCTTTGGGAACCAAGTTATATAAACCAATTTATAATTAATTACATGGCAACTTTCTTCCTGAACTTGGATTGTGTCATTACTCGCCATTCTTGGTACGTCACAGCAACAAAGATGCTGCTGGAAACTCCCTTTGGAAATTTTGCATTAAAAAATCCCTTGCCATGAAGTGCAGAATATGATAAAATCAGATTTAAGCAGCTCTGTCATGCTTGCAAGTAACAATATGCAGTGCCAGTTTGGGGTGTTAGTGCCCAGGATGCCAACCTGGCTGGCGCTGGGCTGCCCATCCCTACAGAAGCTGCAGAGAGTGGCAGATTGCCTGTGACAGGGAAAAACCACAGCACAGCGGTGACGGTGGCCGCAGTGACCTGTAAAAAAAGAATAGTGAAATAGCATCACTTGCTTGCTCCCCTCCCAAGTTTGGGAGGTCTTTGGCAAAGTCCTTATCAAATGGCATGTTAGTTAATGTGAAAAATTGTGTAAGGACAAAGAGCAATCTAAGTAAGTGTGTATATATATATATATATATATATATTTATACACACACACAGCCAAGATACTATTATTATTAGAAACTCATGCAGATACTCAGATTCTCTTCACAGTGATGTCCTTGATGAGCCTTTCTAAATTTTTTTGCAAGTGGGACCTACTAGGAGCACACCTATGCTCAGGTGAACCTCATCATCACTGTTGGCCACTAGCTTGCTGTCTTTACTGCTATAGAGGAAATAGGAAACAGCTGTAATTAACAAATATTAATTTATACACCCCCTGCAGAGTCTTCAAGGAGCTGGGATTTACTACTGGTTAAAGATAAGTGGTTGTGCCCTTGTTAGTTAGTGTAAGATTTCAATTTAGTTTATTATTTCTAAATCTCATTTGGGCAGTAATCATTCCGCCCCTGATACTTACAAAGGCATTTGTTTTCCTTCCTGTTAATATTCAAGTAAGTTTATTTTTAGAGTACTTGTTTTGTTTTGTGAAAATGTAAATAAAGTGGGATGGACATAGGTCTCCATTCCCAAAAGCCACATAGAGCATTTATTTCACACATCACAGCAATGTGAGGCAAAATCTTGTTTTTGTAATGAAAATACAGTTATTGCACTGAGCAAGGTTGAGTGGTGTAGCTACCCTGATGGGCTTCAGGGTAAGTGGATTCTTAATGTTCACTCTAATTAATTCCCATGAATAGTTAAACAGAGCTCAAGGTAGCTTTAAAGAAGTGTGGTGTCATATTTGCTATGAAACCTTCTAAATGAGAACCTGTGTCCTTCAGGACAGTAAGGGGAAGGCACCAGCCTGCTTGCCAGTCTGACACCTTATTTGTAACATAATTATTTTAATTAATTTTTAATTTTATTTTCTGCTCTTGTTTAAAGCTAGCCACGGTAACTTAATATGTATGGTTTTATTACTAGTGCTAAACTTCCCCTGCCCAATAAAAGCTGGACAGGTGGCTAGTCACCATTTTATGAGCAGTTAAACCATTTAGCACATCGCCACTAGTTTTGCATTAGCACCAACCCTGGGATTCATTACATGGTTCAGCAGCACAGAAACCTAATGCAGTATGGCCCAGCAGGGTTCACCTCAGGCTGAGTTCTGCTTGATTTTTTTGCTCTTGGTATGGATGCAAAAAGTCAACAGTCTTGCAAGAGACATGGTTGCAGCAGACAGCTTGTCTTTGGACCATCTCTGTATGTTTGCAATGAATCCAGCTGGTGAAAAGTGCTAAATGACATCAAACCAGAGGCCACCATCCACTCCATGAAGGTGCAGATGCAGCCTGGGTGTCTGATGTGCAGACCTTGCTGGGCAGGTGTTTCCCATTCTGGACTACTTTAGGGGAGGGGGGGAAAAAACAACTAAGCAACAAAAACCCAAAAAAAGCCACAGAAGGGGAAGGGAAAGAAAAAAGACAAGAAAGTGTTGATGTTCTCTTAATCATTTGCTCCCCTCACACACGCGATGAAGCTTCCAGCACTTACTGCTAACCTCTGAGATGGTGTTTGTCATGTAGATATGCAGCCATTAGAAATATGAGAACCGTCTGGTTCCTTTCTCCTTGGAGAGCAAACAGCTATCTGCCAAGGTGGGCCGAAGTCAGATGGATTATTTAAAGATAAAAGGCTTGTTTTCTTTCTGTAGTTTCTCTCAGCCACACGAAATAACTGCATCTATTTATTTTTTTGCCCTGCTGTTACTAAGTATATCTATATGAGGGTCCCCCCTTCCGCTCTGTTTGCCCTTTTCACCCCCTCCCTTCTCTTACACCATTTCCATTTAATTTCAGCTCAGTCCAATATTTCCCTCTGAGAAAAGCAGCAAAATAGTCGTGTGGTCAAATCTACAGTAAAGGTTAATCTCTGAACTGAATTTTAAAGAGTATTTCATACATTTCTGTAAGAATGGTTGGGATTTTACAAGAGAGCTGCCTCTCAAATTGGGTAAAAAAAAAAGTGAGCATAATTCTGGAATGGATGCTGCTTTCTGATAAGTTTTTACCCTGAAGAAAGAGGAGTTTTCTCAGAAATAAGACAACTTTTCAGGACAGTCTTGTTCTTCAAGATGACTATATGAATACTCACGTATGCAAATATGGTCTAACAAATAATTTTGTCTTAGTTTTTTCCAAGGGGAAGTTTTGAAAATTGCAGAATTTCCTTTGGAATGTTGGGGTTGTATCTGCTCCCTCTGAGGCTCCTTTGTCTGGTGCTGCTGTGTTCCTTCATTCCCTGGCAGCCCCATTTTGGGAGAAGCTCAGCCAAGGGCACTGGACTGTGGGACAGCAGCAATGTCCCCCTGGCAACCCCGTTTTCTGGAGAAACAAGCAACACAATGCCGAACTTCCAAGAAATTTTCAAAAAAGATAATTCTCTCTGGCAAGCAGAGAACAACAGCTTGCAAGTTGGAAATATATGTATTGACATTTGATTTCTTGCTGCTCAAACATACTTTGGGGTTTCGTTTAGCCTGAGCTCAACTGCTGGTTGTTTATACAGGCTACTGGCTGTTTACATTAGGTCAATACACAGGACAGGCTGTTTATACCGGACCAGCAACAAATTCCACAGCACGGCCTGTGCCTAGCACTGCTGCTTTTTGTATGTGCAGAGCTGGAAAGAAATAGAAAATAGGCTCCGGAAATCAACAAGTGACAAACCCTCCTATGTATGGAGTATTCCTTCTCGCCTCTGAAGTGACCAGCACCATCACTTTTCAGTGTTCTTTTCAAAAATATACCGTGTTGGGAATAAGATCAGCACATCAAGAATGGCAGATGAAGGGGAAGAGCCAAGAAGAAAGAGAAAGGTCCCGGTTGATGTTTGTCTCCATCTACAGGGTCGCAGAGAACACATTTGTAAGCACTCGGTGCAGTTGCACACACAGGTCTGCAGCACACTTAGCTCACAGTGTAGCTGGTTCCAGCTCCACAAATGCAAAGCCTCCTATGTTTAGTTTGAGTGTTTCTCTTCTGAACGGCTTCATGGGCTGCTCTGACAGAGCTATGTACAGAGCTCGGTTCTCCTGTCCTGGGTGAGCAATGCTGTTTGTACCCTTCATGTTAATGATTAACATTGGCAATGCTACTAAAAAGCTTCTTACCTACAGACCAGTGGGGTCCTGTCAGGCTGTGGGACAAGGTAGGTTTCTGTCCTGCTGCTTTCAGCAGCACTCAACTGATTTGAGCTGCCAGAGTCCATCCCTGTGGGATTCACTCAAAATGAAGGGTGTTGAACTTGATGTTCTTAAAGTTGTTTTTCAACCTAAATTATTCAGTGTTTCTCTTTCATGAGCCCCAGCTCCCCTCAGACCACTATGACATTCCCCCTCTGCTCCTGCACTTTCCCAGGAAGGGTGCTGCCAGTTGGAGGGAAGACAAAGGGGAAAGCCCCTCCATAACTTGCTTATCTTGCTGGTCCTAGTAAACTTGTTAAGAGAGGTGCTTACTGTCCAGATGCTGCTGGGGACCTTAATTCCGTGCTGAGTGTGTGTGGATCCTGGAAGGTCAGAAATATCTCTTTATTTCTGGGAAATGCAAGCTTGATGTGCGTTTTTTTGCACACCTCAGCAGTTTCGTTCTCATTTGACATTTAACTCCGAATGCATTTTGACTTCCTTTTGATTCGGGGCCTGTGGCTGCCTGTGTGCTTTCCCAGCTGTGGCCCTCAGGAAGAACACAATGAAAAAGGGCATAAGGTTGAGTGATACCCACCCAAAAGGGAATGGTTTCACCTCTTGCTAGCCAGCTCTGGGCCCTTAGCAGCTGGTGAAGAGAATTTCCCGTGGGTGATTCTTCCAACTAGATCCAGAAATGAGGAAAGAACACATGACCAGGGTGTCATCCCACCTCATCTGTGGGCTGTTGATTACAGAGGAAGCCTAGATGTGTAGCTGGATTAGGTATCTGGCTTCTCAGTGCCTAGGAAGGAAGGGGATTTTCATCCCACCTTTCCCAGTCCTTTGCAAGTGCACATGTGCCCACGTGCACCAGCCTCACCAGGGCTGCCAAGGAGGGTAACAACAACTGAGATTTGTGAGGATGCATGCAGAATTTCCATGAGTTATAATGTTAACGCCAGATCTTATTAATAAATAAACAGGTACAGGAGGGTACAACTGGTTTAGCATCACTTACTATTTCTATCAGGAACTGGAAGCCTGTTGGGGCTCCCCATGCCTCCCCTTGAACTGAGAGATGATTTAATGGACTGTCTCCTCTCAGGGTTGGCTTGTACTTAATTCTGAACAAGAAGTTATTGCCATGCTAGTTTTTCTGCTTTTCCTGCAGTAATACCATCAGGATGAATTAATACAATATCAAGGTTGTGATGAGGTTTTATGTTTCAAGCATGCCTTCCTCCAATGCCCTGTCACTACAGTGATGGGTGAAAAGGCACCTAATTTGGCAGATCTCTCCAAGTAAAATAGTTTTTCTTTACCTACTTTTCTTGTGGTCATTGCTAATAGTCTGAAAACTCACCATTTTGTGTCTTTGAAATCTTCCAGTTAAATGATAAAAGGAGGTTGCTCATGAAATAGGCAATGTTGGACATATTCCTGACAGTTGCACAAGAAGGAACTGAAGCTTGCAGAGAAACAGAAGCTCTTAAATTTTGGCAGCATTCAGTAAACTGCCTCCCATTAATAAATAACTGACATAATTTCCAACATTTTACTCCTTTACAGATGCTTTTCGCTTGGCAGCTGGCCTCATCCCAACCAAGTCAGGAGTAAAAATTCACGATGATTTCAGCTGGCCAAAGGGTCAGGAGGCTGAGGATGGATATCTGGATGCTGCAGCACTCTGGGGAGAGCAGGGAGCAGCAGCCTCTCCAAGAAGCCTCTGTGAGTAAAAAGCTTCAGTCTGATCTTCTTTAAAAGTTTTTCTCTGCTTTTTAATCTTGGGCATAGATGCACTCCATGAGAATCTGCTTCCAGCACTGCTTCACAGACTCCCTTTGCTCATATTTCGTGCTAAGGAAGATGAGCTCCATGTTACGTGGCAGCTGTATGGGTGGGGTTTGGAGGGCTGAAGAGTGTGCATCCAGGCAAATCAATACTTGCCAGAGGGGATAAGGCAACTGTACCTTTCTTTCCCTCACCCCTAAGTGAACCCCCTCAGCCCAGGAACAGGCAGGCTCACACACTGGGAGGTGATGCTGCATTTGCGCTGGGGCTGCATCTGTCTCTCAACCCCTGCTGCCATCAGTGGGGAAGGGGTGTGCTCCTTGTAGCTCATAGACCTGTAGCTGTGCAGAGCACAGAATAAAAATCCCACTCCAGTTTTTAAGGGGGTTCAAATTGTAGGCCTGGTGCTGTTTGTCCCAGTGGTGCAAGGCAGGCAGGAGCAGCACACAGGCTTGTGGAGGGTCCCTGTTTTTCCCTGAAATTCAGACCTCATCTGAGCAGAGTGGCACTCACTGGTACTGACCCCAGGGGATCTCCTCTGTGCTGTGCAGGAATGGGCCTGAGCTTTCTTGCTGCCCCTTTGTTCAGGGAGGTTTGGGGTAACTCAGGATTTGAAGCAGTGTAGGCTGAAGCAGAACTTTGCCTTTAGCAAAGGCACTGCTGCTTGATAGGGCTCTGTGCCTGCTTGTGTAATCCAACTGCTGCACTGGTTTTCCAGCAACAACTTTAAATGCCATTCATCAATAGATCCATTGGGCTGCTCGGCTTGTATTACATGCCACTGATTAACTACCATTAAATTAGCAGTTAGTGTAATCAGATATAAACATTCCTTTGTGGCTAAGCTGTTAAACTTTTTTCCCTTTTTACAATTGCGTGTAACACATGTCGGCACGAGACAGGCTCAGTAATTTCACATTACTGCAGCTAAATTATGTTTGTGGGCTCCAGAAACGCTTCTGGTGCTACCAGGCTCGTAAACACCTACCTGGCAGGGAAAAGCTACAACTTCTGCCCCAGAGCATTCGGGGTTTGACAGGATTCGATGTAGTACAGTGAGTGGATTTATTACATAAATATGTGCCTGGGCTATGGGCAAGCGATTGATAGGAGTTCAGAATTTGATTTCCTGACACTGACTGCTGACTTTCACCCTGGGTCACATTATTAATTGGTGTAAGTCAGCATCTAACTCTTTACAGGGAGACATGAAAGAAAGGTAGGTGGTAGCAGTTTAAAAGAAGAGGGGTGTGACTCCATGTGGCTTTCAGCTCTGGGAACTCCAGGCCGTTGTAGTCAAAAGTGGATTTTCATTTTTCAAAAGGAGACATTCCACAGGTATTGATTTGTATTTCACATGTAGCTCTGTACTCTCTCCATTGCTAGGTTTTCTTGTAACTCGTCAAAACAGAAATTAAATACACAGCTGCAGTTAGTCTTATGCACCAGCGCAGTACAGAACATAATGAAATTATTACTGGAAGCTGCTATCTCAGTGCCAGAGTTAAATCACAAAACAATACCCACTAGCATCCATGTCCCTGTCATAATCTTCTGTGCCCTCACAATGCAAGGAAATAGCTAGAGCTTGAAGCCCACTCAGAGCACAGATAATCTTCAGGCAAAAAAGTCTGTGGAACAAAATTTTTTCAAATGTTTGGGTGGTGGTATGTGTTGTTGTTTTAGGGTTTTTTCCCTGTATTAATCTGATGATGTTTTTATTGTTTAGATATCACTGTATTGGCTCTTCAACATTCAAAGCATTTAATTCAAGTTGTTGAGAATGATTTTCTTTTTTTAATTTTAGTTGTACTGCTTGGAAGTACTGTATGGATTGTTACACTTGGATAATATGTTGTGTTTTGCTCTCATGGAAACCTGTAGTTTCTCCAACTCTGTTCAGACAGCTTTCCTGAATCTTGGAATGGGAAAGCAAGAGAATTCAGCTTCACTGCCTGTGTTGTCTTACACTATGTTTGACTATTTGAGAAACTTATGACTTGAGTTTCTAAAATCTAATAGTGGGCTACTCTCCAAATGTATTCTCCCTCACTCTGACTATGAGAAATGGAAATTTATATGGCTGCTCTTAATATTTTCTTCAGGGGTGCAAACCTGTAGAAACTGGATTAGTGTGTTGACTCCCTCAATTAACTTTAATCTAATATCCTGCCTATTTAAATTAGTGTAAACATTGGTGTATAGGGCTAAGGGAAAGAGTTGAACTGAAAAAGATTTATTTAAGGATTAGTGTAGTAGCTAAATTAGAGTTAAATCCAGGAAGTAAACATCCCAGCAATGCAAGTTGTGGGAAACAAGAGACCACAGCAAAGATCAGTGGTTTGAAACAATAATGTGCCACCATGGGAAGAGAAAGGAAGAAGGGGAGAAACAAGGAAATCAAGCATTACTGTACAAATAAGACTCTAAGCCTATTACTGCCACACAGGTTGTGGGGAAACTCCCAATTAAATGCAATGGAAAGAAACTTTTATTCTTTTCAGCTTTCTCCTTGATTTGCTCGGTTGAATTACACTGTGGACCGAAAAACCCACAGCAATTAGAATAAAAGGATATATTTGTAGAAGAATCCCTGAAGGTACAGAAATTATCACATTTTCTGGCATCAGATTTGCTACAACATCTACTGTGGGTTTGTTAGACCCTTTGGATAAGAAAACGAGCAAAAAAAGCAGTTCACTCTCTGTTAGGCTGCACTGGGAACCAGATTTGCCTGGGACATAAAAGTGTGAATGCTTTCCCAGGCCTAGCAGAGATTTTATCTCTGTTCTGTCCAGCACTGCCATGGCAATGCTCTCAGGGCCACCAGCACGCAGCCAGCCAGGACTGGCTCAGCAATACCACACTTTGCTGTAGAGAGGTGGGGGTCACTCTCCTCTCCCAGGTAACAAGTGATAGGACCAGGGGAAATGGCCTCAGGTTGTGCCAGGGAGGTTTAAGCTGCATATTAGGGAAATTTTCATCACCAAACAGGTTTTCAGTGATTGAAACTGGATGCCCAGGGAAATGGTGGAGTCATCATCTCTAGAGGGATGTAAAAGATATAGATGTTGCACTTAGGGACATGGTTTAGTGGTGGACTTAGCAGTGCTGGATTAATGGCTGGACTCAATCTTGGAGGTCTTTTCTAACCTTACAAACTCCATGGTTCCATGAAGCATCTCATACTCCAGGAGTCCTTTGTGTGCCAAAGGCTGAAAGGAGATGACTGTGTTCTCAGACTATTGAAAGCTGCCTTCCAGATTTCACATAAAAGCACTAAGCCTGCTCTTGATGTTTATTTAGTTGTATTTACTTGGATGGAAGCATGCCATCTACTGAATTATCACTTTTGGACCTGAATTATTTTTGCAGTTTGACTTGCATGTGTCAGTTTGATCAAATGCTACTGAACTGGTGATGAAAACCTGACAAAAATTCAGCTTGGGGTAATATGACTTGGGGTAATATGGAGGATGCTCTGGCTGACTGTCTGGCAAATTAGATAAGGGCTTGTTTTTTTGCTAAATACAGTTTAAACTGGTTTTCTTCCTATATGCCCAAGAGCCTCAGCAAATGTCAGATATTCCCTTTCACCATTGGCCTTTACTGGCAGAAAAATTAGGCCACTGCTGCAGTGCTGCCAAGGGGCACAGGAGCCCTGTGCTAAATGATGCTCTGCCCATCAGGAGCCAAGGCCCACAGCACTCCAGCACACGGAGGAGGAAAGCTTGGATCTGCACGCGCCCAGCACGTGTGGGGCAGCCTCTTCCAGCAGAACATACAGATTGCTTCCCAGCCACGTATAGAACTCATTTTTTTAAGTTGTTTTGGCAGTTTCTTTGCGCTTCATACCCCCAAAAGACTGAAATGATCCAGCCAGCTTATTCCAAAGGAAAATGTCTGAATTTCAGCTCCTATGAGCGATTGTCTTGTAAAGGCAGGCAGCTTAGTATTTAATCTTTTTGACTAAAGCAGCTTTTAACAATCCTGTTCTTGGCACAAGGTTTTGGACTTAATCATGACTGAAATACATCATGTGCCTTAAGAGCATGCTTTGTGTGGACTGCCACCCTGCTTGGCAGGGGATGTAAAGAAACACTGGTTCAGGGGTGACCTGAACCCTCGTAGAGTGTCTTCTGAGGGGTCAGCGGGGAGGAGTAAACGAGTGCTGCATCACTCCTCATGGGACATCTGCTTGCTGGGCAGGGGAGAGAGTTTTCAGGGCTGTTACTCCACAGGACACAAAAAACATCACTCCACAAATTATTTATTCTTGGTCTAATCCTCTTCTCTGCCTGAGAAGAGGAACACCCTGAACACCCTGCCAAGAAAACCTTCCACAGTCCCTTATGGGTGGATGTGGATGGCAAACACAAATGTAACAACTCCATGTTCCTCACTCACCTTAAAAGGCACAGCTGCATCAGCAGTATTAAACATGAAGCAACAAGATCTCTGGGTAAATGCTCAACCTAAGTGTGTGCTAATAAACCTCCCCAGCCATGTGATTCAAGCTTTCTTCTGCCTGACACCTGTTCCAGCTGAGCTGCTTGGGTTTAAATCTTCATGATATTTTTGATAATGTTGCTTGGCTGGCCCTTAGTTTAAGGGTGCCACTGTGGTCCTGGGGTATTTAAGCACACAAATTGAGTGATGGAAATGGTGTGTTGGGGCCAGAGGGTTCAGCACTCACCCTCAGGGCTGGGAAAGCCTCCTGCCCCCCCTGCCCTGCAAAGGCTGTGCTGGCCCAGCCTGATGCTGTGAGGCACCGACTGCCCTCGCATCCTGCCACGCACATGCGAGAGAAAGCAGCACAGACAGAGAGAGTGGAGGATGGCACATAAGGCTGACCCTAATCACCATCTGCTTTAGGGTTTTGTTGCTCTTTTTCCCAGTGCCAGGTGAGTTACCTCACTTTGGGAGTAGTGCCCCTGGGTCAGCAATTGTTATCTTCTTCAAGCTAAGCAGGTTCACACTTTTCTGACAGTGTAGGAGGACTTGGGTCTTTTATGAGAATTCTTTTATCAGATGCTGGTGAAGAGAGGTCGTAACATAAGCATGAAGTGGACCCAGTCTGTGCAGAAAGGGCAAAAATCTGTCCATAGATCAACTTTCAATAAGTAATGGAACTAATTTCAGTCTGCTTTATTGTGTTACCTTTGAGTTCCAAAAAGTTCCAAGAGGCCCCTTAGTTTCAGATGGGGAATAAAGAGAGAGTACCGAGTGCCATTTCAAGGCTAAATCCTCTATGACTGCCTCTGAAAAGTCAGACCTGAAGAGGTCTCAGGTGGAGTAGTAACCCTGAGATGTTCACCAGGCATGCTGGGCCAGTCTGGACCCATTTGTTGGTGTCCCAACAGGCCCCCCAAGAACATACACATTGGGATTATGTATTATCCAGACTAACAAGAGTTTGCTGCCTCTACTAGTGTCTGCCATCTCACCAGCTTTACAGTAGCCTGGCAAGGGGGACCTTTTGACTTGCAGAAACTTTGGGCTAAGCTGGGGCCACCAGCCCTGGTTGGTATTTGCTGGTGTTGGTTCTCCATGCGGCCCCACCGACGCTCGTGCTGGTGGGGAGAGCAGCGGTGAGGTGGGGTGGCTGGGGCAGGAGAAGGAATCGCTGCCTCTGTGGCTGGGCTCACCTGTGCTCATTCACAGAGCTTATAGACATGCTGCCTTGATGCAGCTTGGTGGAGTTCTTTCATTGACAAAAGGTTTTTGAAGCAGGTCTTTGTCCAGGATCAGCAAGGAAAATGCCAATTTACTTGTGATGTTTTACTGCCCATTGCATGAATCCTGCATACAAAAGACAGATCACATCCGAGTAGTGGTTTTCTCCTCTTGTTTAAATGAATTCATCTGCTCAGCTTCCAATTTCCCCATCAGAGCTCCACATCAGCCAGCCCTGTTTGTGGAAAAGCCAGCAAGCATGTTTCAGCCAGTGTGGGGCATTAACGCAGGAAGCCAGCAGTGGGCTGGTTCTCCTTGTTCCTCTTGCTATAGAGTTTCACAGCCTGGGATATTAGTAAATATTTGTGTTTAATTACTTTCACTTAAGAAAAACAACCACAGCCAAGAAAACTACAGAGCAATTTAATGGGTTTTAACTTGCCACACTAAACTGCCTTCTTAAACATAACGAATTATATGAAGTCATCCGGTTTCAGACTCTCTTAAAGAGGTAATTTAATTCAAATAAGGTTGCGTATTACTAGCTTCAGTGTCTGAAAGCATTTACAGTGCCAGTAACTGTTCTATTGCCCTGAGTTATTCTTCAGACTGAGAGACAATATCAAGCTAAGCTCAGAAAAGCGTGCTGTGGTTTGGTGTAACTGATAGATGAAATTGCTACATTCATTGCCTCAGGCGAGAAGTGCTGGCTGAGTGCGGTGGAGTCTCCTTTTACGTAAGACAGTCTGTGTTAAAACAAAAACAGGAAAGTAAATATGGCATTAGCTGCTCAACAGCGTTATTTTTTTTAATCTTTTCCACGAGAAAACATCTTACAAAAGGGCTTCTTCCCTCTGGTTCCTAGATACAAGGCTGCCTTTCTCACATATGGTGATCAGATTCTGCTGTATATCCTTTGGCCCATTGTTGCAATATAACATAAAGATGCTTCTGTTCCCTGGCAGCACTGCAGAGCTCATATTCAGGGAGAGAAGAAAGGGAACATTGGGTTACCTATACAACTCATTTTTTTCCCTGACAGGTAACTAATAGAAGGAACTAAGGAATTACCTGTACTATTCCACCTATAGATCCACAACTGCTGAACTATGTGTAGAATTAGAAACACCCACCAGGGCATTTTTCCCCTCAGAAGACAAATGGTTATCATTGGATTGAGTTTGGCAGTTAAGAGTCAGAAGGTCTTGCCACAAAAGCTGAAAAAGTTTGTGAGGGTTTCAGTGTCCTTTAAATGGTTGTCCTTTAAAGTAATTGCATACTCTAAAGCTCCTTATGGGGCTTAAGGGCTTTATTTGCCTGGACAATTGCACACCTTGTGAAAAAAACTGTAATCCAAATCCCCAGCTTGGTTCTGCCAACTTTCCAGATGTTGATAGCTAAGCTTGCAAAAGCTGTTAGATGTTGATTGCTAAGTATGTAGCCTGCATGTATGTCTGTCAACATGGTAGACAGAAGATACTCAGGGAGAGCCCCTGTATTCCTGATACACCTCCAAAGCTGGATACACAACTCACACTTCACAACTTTGCTCCTCTCTTAAAAGCACGTGTAATGACTGCAACGCTGAGCAAAGATTACTGTAGCAGAAAGTGCTGCAAGTGTAACAGTCCCCACACAAAAACATTGCCGTCATCCTTCAGCTGCCCACCACGACCAGCTGTGGAGACAATACTTTGCCAGCTTTTGAACAGGGCTGTGAGCGCACACAGCGTTCAGTGGGACCAGCCTTGGCTTCAGAGCTTATGAGGTCCCAGTGAGATCACAGTCCAAGGTTATTTAATGCCACGTTTTCCAGTCATCTCCTAGTTCAGATACCATTTCCCATCTATTAAAGCCTTATCTGAGAACACACTAATTCCTCTTGATTCATAGTCCAGCCTTGAAGCAATTCCATGCCTTTCAAGTCAGCTGATTGAAGAATGAACCACTGATCAGTATTCGTATGTGTAATAACATCAGCTTCTGGATTGCTTAAAATCCTTGAAGATCGCTTCATAGAATGGCACCAACTTCCTTTCCAATACTTGTGGGACAGGGATGGTATCCTTCCTGGAGTCATGCAGCATCTGGCTGAATGGAACTGCAAGTTTGCAGGGACTGCAACTATGTGACTGTTAATTTGTTCTGACTGCAAGCTCTTCATGTCCATTCACATTCAGCTAGCTCTGACTGCTAATTAATTATGTGCTTAAAGTTTTACTCTCATAATACAAAAGTCACCCCTGGGAGAATGTTGCTGAACATGCCTGATGAATGTGCGATCTCTTCTTTAAAAGAAGCCATGTTTGAAGTTGCTCAGGTGTTCTTATAGAGGGCTTCTGATAGGATTATAAGTGAACATACAGCAATGGAAAAAAAATATTCATTAGAAGGGATTACATTTAAACCTTTCAAGATGACTGATATATTTTCCCTTTTAACTTCGACTTGAGTGAGCTGTTGAATGGAGCTCAGAGATTATTTCTTGTCAGAACATATCAAAAAACCCTGAGATCCCTAAGGCATTTGAGCATGTTGAGCATGAAATTTTCATTGCCCTCTATGGTGCATTTTAACTATGTCTAAAACCCAGTATTCACTGCTAAGGGTACTTAGTCATCTTTTAAGAGAACTAATTTCATTTAAGCTCATGGTCAGTAATCAGTCTGGAAATGAAACCATTAATTTTAATGCAGTAAGTGCATGTATACATTAAATTTTATTGCTTTGTCTGAATTTAAAAGGGCAAAAGTCGGGCAATTTCAGGTCAGTGAAAAGTTGCAGGTGCCTGTAATTTACTGCTCACCTCTTAGGAAAGGAGAGCTCAGTGTTTCAAACTTTTAGTCCTGCAAATCAGTGAAATAAACTTCCATGCTGTATGTTTCAGGAAGATTTGGATCAAGCTTTTGGACTGTACCGTTGACGTGTGCGGACCCTCTCACCTAAAAACACAACGTGTGTAAAGTGCACAACAGACTCAGCTGTGTGCTGCCATTGCAACCAGGAACAACACAGATTCCACGAGTCCTGAAACTTGCTACCCAAGCTTGATGTATGTAAAGATCTATTGAGCCAACGATAAATGCATTAAAGAAAGCATAATAATAAGAGTGCAACCAAAGCCAAGAATATTTCCGTTTTTTCAAAGGCTTCCAAACATTTTATATGCCACAAGATCATGTGCAGACTCAAGGCATCACATTTCAAGTTCAAGTCAGACATTCATCTGTAACTTTGAATATATGGGTTGGAATCAAACACAATATTTTCACGTTACTTGAGTTTAGGCTTTCTTTGTGTTTTTATGTTCCTGTTCAAAAGAAAGGAAATCCCTGATACCAAGACAAGTAATCTGTGTTCTGAGCCAATAAATCCTCAGGGAATTTGAAGCAGGTAGACTTTAAGAGGCCCTTTTTGCAGTCTGAAAAGCAATGGGTGACATTAGACTGATCTTAATGAGAGTTGCAGGTGCTCAGCTTTTAGGAAGAGGTCATTTCCTGTGTGTTGGCACAATGACAAAGATGGAAGATTGAATGGTTCTTCTGACTCACAACTCAGTAATACAGACTTCTTAACTGGAAACGGCTGAAAAGATACCCTTGGAATGCTCTTGGTGCCCTAACACGTCCTAAACACTTCAGGCACATCTCAACATCATTAAAATAATAGATGCAAATAAGAACCTGCTAGCTGGTAATCGACAACAGCTCCTTTCTCAGTCCTTCTTGTTTGGTTTCATGTTCAATACAGATGTCCTGTGGTTTTGTTGTCATCCTGACTGCAGGAAGAAAAAGAAACAAACCCAAAAAACCCAACCACCGGTGCCAATGCATGTTTTGTATCCAATTTTAACAAGAACAATTGATCAGGTGGAGACTGGAGAGCCTGAGATGTTAGCCTGCTGGGAAAGCACAATTTTGACATCATGTCCACCCATGGGCTGGGCCTAAAACACCATCTAAAATCACCTAAACTTTCTTGTTCCTCTCTTGACCTCTGTTTTCAGTCACAGCCAAGTGATTCAATACAAATTCCCTTGAATAAACATGCAAGTAAAACCAGGTATTTACATTTGAAGTGGATCGTCATTAAGGCTTCAAGCTGTCAATAGGACCAGCACAGGAAAATGTTATTATTAGACCTGAAAATCTTCAAGGGAATGTGTGAGAAGAAAGGCTAATATCAGGGGACCAGTAATCTGTTCCTAGATGGCTTTTAATTCCACTTAGCAAACATGAATGGTTTTGAGTGTTGAATGAAGAAGCACGCTACAGAACCTGCACCAGGCATTTAAAGTACAGCTGGCTGGAACACGATTTGCCTGAAGGCAACATTTTTAAGTTCAAAGGTAAACATTTGGCTTTTTATAGAGAAAATTAGTTGTACAGCATATTTGATTTGGTATACTGCTACCCAGTCCAACTTTTAATTGAAATGTATTAAAAAAATAACCCTTCCTTCACTGACAGTGTGCAGTTTCCTAGAGAGCCGCATACTTGCTAGTAAACATCAGTCCTCTGGGCCAGGTCTAGAAGACAGAGGTCAGAATTTCTATAGCTTAATATTTTCCAAGGCACCCTAAAGACTTCCTATTACCTTCCCATGTAAATTGTTTACAGCCAGCTCCGAAGAGGAGCTCTGCTGCAGGACTTTGTGCCTGTAAACTGATAAAAAACCTTCCCCTGGAAACTTCCCCTGGTGAACCTCATCATAATATTTTATTGTCTTCAGTCCTAAGCATACACACAGGGATCCTTTCTGGTAAAAACACAGGCAATAAATAATGCTGAGCGAGGAGAGGTCTATACATTGAACCTTATCAAGCAGTGACGGTAGCATTTTGTAGCTCTTCTTGCTGTTGGACTGTGTGGAGCTTTCTAAGGCTGCTCCAGTGTCAGCACACACTGTCACATAGCATTTGCATGCAATTTTGGACATTTTAGTATGGCCTGCTTAGGTTTTATTTTTCATAATTGTGGGGCTTTTTTTGTTTAAGTAAACTTTTTTAAAGTGAGGAAAGCCTATGCTGCACAATGAGGTATTGAGAACCATGTGTTCCACGGTACAGAAAGATAAGTTATGATTCTTATCTTCATGAGACTGTGAAAAAATAGTTCTTTGTCCTCAAACTCATTAAAAAGTTATTTAATAAAGAACTTGAAACCATTATCAATATTTACAAAAGAAATGCTTGAGAGCTGAGTTATGTGTTTTGAAATTCACAGAAGGCTCTGTGCATTGAAGCAACAATATACGTGATAGGAAGTATAGCTGACATTTTCCAAATATAAAAACCAGATGATGGAAGGTTTAATTTCTGTGCTAATAATCTCTCAGGAATATTTTCAACCCACTGGGGTGCTCGAAGAATATAAAATTCTCAGCATTTCTGTCAAAGCAGTTGCGATCTATGTGATTTTGCTAGATTCAGATGTGGGTCCAGAATTAACCTAGATTTGAGGATTAAAACTGTTTAAAATTTTTTTGGGGGGAGAGGGGCAGTTATTTTTTTCCCCTAAATAACAGTATATAACCTGAAGAATCCTCAGAAATTCATTTAACCCTTGACCCAAGGTGCCCAATCCCCGTTGGTAGGTCAGTCTCCACCAGTCAAGGCGGCAGGGTGCTCCTGTTCCCGTGGCCGTGTGCTGAGCCATGCAGGTGTGAGCATCCTGACTCTGCAGCCAGTTCAGGGCTTGGCTGGCCTGGCAGAAACCTACTGGGCATCTCCCCCCATCTGTGAGTCAGTGCATTAACTCTCCTAAAGTCGACACCAGCAAAATGGGCTTTAAATCCACCTTCTGTGTTGTTAAACCTGCCCCAGCTGCTGGAAATGCGTGTGCTGTGTGTCTGTTTCTTTCATTCATATTTGAATCAGGGACTGACTCAAAGCTTTTATGCAGCAGCTGATAAAAACCACTGCAGTACAGAATAATTTCTGTAATAGTTTTTAATACTCAGCCCGTTATGAGTATTCATGGTGGAGGGAAACCCATCATGTAGTCTCCTGTCAGAGTACTCCAGTAAGAGATGAGGACAAGGGATGAACTCTGGTCCCTCTGGGACTCAGATATGTGGCTCCCCTGGACTGCAGGACAATCCTAACCACCAGGATTGCAATGAGGACCAAAACCACTAAGCACGGAGTCAGGCAGTAATAACTACAGCCCTGGGCATCAGGTCCGCACAGGTGATCCCCTTACCCATATACTCACTATTACTGAAGGCAAACTTATGTCTGAGAAATTCCCATCCAGGGTCCAACCACACACACAAACATTCAGCTAGTAAAAGTAGTTTTGTGAGATATTCCCTACAGGGTGTACCAAAATCCCAAACTGTTTGTGAGGTCGTTTAACATGATGCAATTGGTTTTTATCAATGATGCAGTGTTCATGTGAGTGTACTTCACTGCTCATGCTAACAGGGCTATATGTTCCCTAAATTATGCCAACAGTTGATTTAAAAATATTCAGGCAAAAGACAAAAAACCCCCCATGTAATTTATTTTTCATTTTTAATTACACACCAGGGACTTTTAAATTATACTTTAGCAGGCTTGAAAATGGTCTTACTGCAATGAAGAGATGGCAAAAGGGTCACAGAGTAGATGCAGTGATCAATATCATATCCAAAGGCAGGAGCCTGACCACTGAGTGCTTTAGTTTCCCCAGAAGTTTCCAACTTGGTCAATGTATACTCTAAGGCTGAGCTTTAAGCAGTAGTTGGATGAAATGTAATCCATACATCTGGAAACAGCCTGTGCATCACAGCGAATACGTGCAGAGGGGGCTGCTCTTGTATTTGTGTCCCATGTGTTTGCTTTTATTTGATTTTGTATTTGGGTGGGAAAGGGAAAGAGGAAATTCTCTGACATTTTCACATGCCTTTTTTTTTAAGTGACTCTGAGAAACAATTCAAACATCTTGTCTATTCAAAGGAAAGGCTGTAATGGGACCTGGCATCTTTCCTTTTGTCTCACAGAAAGTACCGCATTCCCATCTCTAAGAACCACTACTGCAATTATCCTGCCTGCCAGCATCCTTGGAGGTAGATACCAAAGGCACAGGAATAAAATACAGATCTAGGTCTTCCTCTTTGCCATGTCTTTGTGACTGCTAGACAGTAAGAAATCATCTTCTGTGCGCAAAAGACTCTGCTTCTGTCCCTTTCCATTGTTCTGTGCTGCTGGAACAACTAACATTCAGGCAACCTCCTTCTGTACCTCTCCAGTCTAACCCTTCTATTTCTGTGCTGATTTTAATCCAAAAATGTTTAAGCCCTCTAAAAAACTACTACTGCTGCAAAGGATTTTATGGCCTGGCAAAACATCTGCCTCTGTATCTTCTACAATCATGCATAAAAGCTCACATCTCCTAAACCTCTTCATCAAACAGATGAATTAATGTAAAAACATTGGTGGTGATTAATTACACCTGGATTAACAAAATGCCAGCCTTTGCTTCTTGTTCTGGGAGTAAGGAGGAGAGGAACGAGCATGGCCCTGCTGGAAGTGGCTCAGTCACTGCATGCAATCATTGCAGTCTGTAAAAGGGCGGAGGAGGAGGAGGCTGAGAAACTGCCATTTTCTCTGCTGACAGGAGGAAGAATCAGAAGGGATGACAGGAGGGGGTGCATGAAGGAAAAAGGGAGTGTGGTGGGAGAAGCAGGCTCAGTGGTGAAGATGGGAAGGACAAGAAGACCTCAAGCGGAGCCTGAAGAGATGAGTGGTGAAGACACAGTGGAAGTAGCCGTACCTCCCCCCACACCAGGGCAGTGAGGCAGGCAGAGGGCAGCCACTTCCAAGGAATGCTTGGGCTCTGCCTCAGTGGTTTGAAGTCATACACTTGAGTTTTAGTCTTTCTTGCTTTAATACTGCAGCTGCCTGGGGCCACAGCTTGCCCTAGACTCTGGCCTATCCTGATTCCCAGAACAAGCTCCCAAAGCTTATCTTTGCATAGACAAAAGTGATGGTGCTCATGGTGAAATGTACCAATCTTAAGCCATAAACCCCAAAACATTTACTGACCTTCATGTTTGCATGACTGCACACTGTGTTCGTGTAGTGTCATAGTTACTGCAAATATTACCATGATGGTGCCTGAACATTTTGCCTCCCGTAACAACTGCGTGAGCCATGGCCACAAAGAATTGCACCTGAGGCTCAGCAGCACAGGCAGCACCCATCCCTGGCCAGTAAAATCGCTCCTTTCCAGCCTGATGCTCAGCAGAACCCCTGGTGATTAGACCAGTGCTGCTGAAGTTGTTTCTTCACTTCTGAGCAGGTCTTCATTTGATGTCAATTCATAAAGCTCCACAAATGAAGCCTATTCACATCGGGAGCCCACCCCCTGCATTAAAGTATTAGGTTATTGTTTATCAGGCTGACCAGATGTTATGTGCATGTGTGTGTGGTTTTGCATTTCAGACTATGAAGAAAAAGGAGTAAAGGTGAGAATCCCAAGAGTGCCTACAAGCCATGGAGAGCTTGGATGGAACTACAAGTGTGGGGACAAGGCACTGGTGCTTCACTGAGGGAGGAGAGCCTTGGGTTGTCTCCTGGCTGCTGCAGGATCAGAGGTAAGTCACTTCCCATGTGCATATGGAGTTCCCCCTTCCCACCTGGGGTGTGACGCCTTCCAGTTCCCCTTGAGTATAGAGCCCCACCTGCTCCTCTGGGGTGCCAATGCTGGGGACACAGGGCATTTCTAATGTAATATAAATCATCAGATGAAAGAGGGGATTTAAAAACAATTTCTTTTGTTGCTGGTACTTCAAAATACTTTACAAGTCATATCAAGAGGATTTAAAAAAATCTTTCTTTATGAGTTGCTTTCTTTTCCAGAATAGTATCCTTGGAAATGACCCACTGGGTAAAAATAAACCATACTAAATCCCTGTGAAAACCAGCCGTTTGAATTTCCATTGTCATTACCTTCAAGAGCGTGCGCTGTGTTTGGGTGGCACTGTGGAGACAGAAGAGTTGGAACTGAGGACTGGCAGCACCGAGATTACGGAAGGTACCGTCGGTCGTCGTGCAGAGTGCTGGTGAGTCCATTTGTCTGTGCACCAGGCTCACACACAGACCTTGCAACGTGAGCTCAGGCCTGTGCCAGCTCATGCTGCTACACTTCACGTCAGCACAGGTCAGTTAAGATGCAGCCGCACTGCAAATGTGAAATCAGTGGGAAGAAGAAGCCACAGAGTAAACAACTCACCTAAACAACCTGCCCCGTTGTTCAGGCAGCTGCCTCTGACTTTACCCCATTATGCACCAGATAATGTGACCACTATGCTCATATAGATATTTGCACCCCAGCTGTGCTGGCAGGTTCTGTTTTTCCAGGTGCCAGGCACCACTCAGGAGCTTAGACCCTCAGACTACGTGGACTTGAGGTTTGTTACCGTGCTCATCAGACGAACACATAATTTTTGAAATGCCTATGACAGGTGACCTCCAGAGTTTTTCGCATGTCCTCAGGGAATGATAAGCCACAGAAACTCACACTGGCTTTTTTAAACAATTACTGGAGGAGCTCATGGAGGTACTACTCAGAGACTGGTAGAAGGGCTGTGTGGGAGCTCAGTCTTTGCTCCTGGCATAATGAACTAGGGGAGCTGAGCAGCAGCTGAAAGGAGTGAAAAAGTAGTTGAGATTCTTGGAAATATCTGCCTGTCCTCTGACTACCTACCCCCAGCTTTGTGGAGACACGCCCACATGCCAGAAGGAGCAGGAGTGCTGCTGTAGGTTTTGAAGGCACTTCCCAAGCTGCCCTCATACTTCTACATATGGTCCTGCCATTTTATTAAATTCTTCTGGAGTTGCTCCTGACCTAAGCTACGTACTTTTCTATTGACATCAACTTTTGCCACTTCGCTATTCACCCCCAGGTTATTAATAAAGCATTAAACAATATTGGTCTGAGTCTCGCTCTCTAGGGCACCTCATTATTAATCTCTTTCCCTACTAGAATTGGCCATTTATTCCACACCCATTTATAACCAGATTTTAATCCATGACAGGGCTTTACCTCTCACTTTGTGGTTACCAAGTTTCCTTAACAGTTTCTTGTATGGGTGTTTATCAAAAGGCTTTTGAATGTCCAAATAAATTATTTTCTCTGGTTGTTCTTTACTCACTATTTTATTAACTCTTAAAAGTGTAAAAGGTCTGACTGGCAAGATTTATTCTTATAGCAGCTATGTTTCTTTTTCTCTTTTGCCTGAGACTTGATATTTCCCTGCAGATTGTATACTATTTAAAAGAGTGACCCTCTGAATCTAGTGGCTTGAAGCAGCACCAGATGCGTTGTCAATGATTAATTTAAAAAAAAGTGAATGTAATATACTGCTGACTTTCTCAACTACTTCCTTCTAATGAAGTTAAGCTAATAATGTAAAATTTCCATGAGCTTGTCTGTCTGTGTAAATATTTACAGGGTCTTTATCGCTGCCATACCAGATTTCCACATACATTAACGGAGTTATCCTTATAACACCTCTCCGATACAGGGAAGCTTTAATCCCAACTGCCTGAAGAATCAGGACACACTGACATCTGGCACGTAAAACCCGAACTGCTGTGCTTTGAGAATAACAGGTTAGGAGATAAAACACTTTCTCGCACTTACAGATGCTGTATTCACAAAAAATGCAGGAATCATCACAATTCACAAACGTAATGAAAAAGGCTCAGTGCCCCAGCGTCTCTTCCCAAGCTCTCTAAACTCCAAAGTTCATTTTTCCCTTTGGAACAATGCAGAGCACTGCAGGTAAAATCCAAGCTTTTCCTTTTTCACAGGCTATCTGAGCTCGTAGGTTTTTGCTGGCTCTGCTAGTGACCATTTATTTTGGACTCATACCACACATCCAGTGTTTCATTATGCGTTTTTGCTCCAGCCAGAACTAATACAATTGGCTGCATCTCAGCTTGCTTCAAATACACAAGGGAGTGGGTTTCCTCAGAGAAAAGAAAGAAAGAACATCAGATATCCTGTTTAAAGTAAAAAGCACTATAGAGATTGTAAGAAAACTTACAAAAGGCTACAAAATGTACGTGAGCAAGGGTTCACTGCTGGCCCCACATCCCTGAGGAAAGAGAAGCTTTCCACTCTGTCCTGAAAACTGACAAGTCCTTGGCAGAGCAGGGAACGATGGAGAGGTTGGACACGGAAGACCCCTCAGTGAAAAGGCATGCAGTCCGTAGACTCTGTTTTCAAGACACTTCTGGCCTCATGTCTGGGGATGAACTTTCCAAAAAAGCTCACCTTCCACATAAGCAGCCAGAACAGGTGGCCAGGAAAGATTATGAAGTAATCTAAAATTTAAAAAAATTAATTCCTTAAGTGTCAAAGGGGAATCATGTAAGTACAGGACAGTTCTGGAAGAACAAACTGCCTCAGCAGAAACTCTGAATTATTCCAGCTGCAAGTTTCCATTTGTGGTTTTAAAGTTAGATCTTGAAGCTACCGATGCTTGAAAATGTGGGATTTTTGGGGGGGGGCCTGGAGTCATAATCCCTTGAGACCAAGGGACCGAAGGACTTGCTTGAAGATGCCTGCTTGTGAGAATAAAACAGGGATAATGGAGCTCATCTTTAGCAAATTTTATCGACTCCATAGAGTAGTGATGCCCAAGCAGTTGGGCTGGGAGTAGAAGGGCACAGGAGCACGGGCATTTGAGGTGGCTCCTGGTTGGGTTTGGAGGCCAACTCCCAACTGTCTTTCCATCACCCATTCCTGAAATACAAGCTTTGCCCCCGGGATGGCCATGGCTCCTGCAGCAACAAAATTATTTCCCCAAGGAGCAGCCAAAGTATTGCCACAATCTTAATCTTATTTAGTGTGGTAGCATGGTTTTAATTTTTCCGTGTTTGATCACTCAGCTTTAGGAATATTGACAGAAATAGGGGCTGTGAGGATTAAATAAAGAGCGGCTTGTTGCATATGAAAAAAATAACCCTCAGTCCTCACTTTCTCCGTGGTGATTCAGCTTTTCCAACAGCGCTGCGGAGATAAAAGGCTCGCATGTGAGCAGAAGTGTTAGCAAGGGCTGTAATGCTTTCAGCGCAGCCTTTTGCAAAAGGGCCTTGGCTGCGGGAGCAGATCCCGCCTGCTCCCAAATCTCCTCCCGCGGCGGAGAGGCGCTGGGGATGCAGCAAAGGCTGCTCCCCGTTCTCACGCCAGCACGGGCTGATCGCCGCGGCTCGCTGCTGGCATCAGGGGAGCTCTGCTGATGCCCCCGTGCCGTTCTCCCTGGCCGGCGGATGGAGGAGGCGGATCGCCCCTCCCCGCCCAGCCGGGCCGAGCTGTGCCCCCGCGGGCCGCCCGCCTCGGCATCACCCCGGCACCGCCGCCCTAAATCAGTGGCAGGCTCCGGGCGCGGGGTAATTAGAAACATCGAAGGGGCTTTCTATCTTTTGAAATCTGTCTCTCAACATCAAAGTGCTCCGCGCAAGTCGTCCTCCAGAGGCCGGCTCCCATATCTAAATGAGTGATGTATTTCGTGGTATCTGTCGGGAAGGATATAATGAAGAAAACCGGCTTTGAGACGGAGCATGACGTGAAAAACAGGTGGCCCGCTGTTGCGGAGCATCTGTTTTGCAGTCCGGTTGTGTTCCTGTAAACTGCGCAAACACGGTGAGTGCGCAACCTCCGCGGGCGCGCAACCTCCGAGGCGCCCGGGGATGCTCACGGGCGAAACCCAGTGTCGCTGCGGACCCTCCTCCTCCCGTCCTGCAAGAAAAGCGGGCACTGCCCCCGCCTCGAGGAGGTGTGCACCTCTTTTGAACACCCAGGGCTGCGGGTACCATGCGAGGCACCTGGCAAAGCAAGATCTCTCTTCTTTCCGTGCTGGCCCTGCCGGGGCCCTCAGCGGCGCCCCGGGGCCGCAGCATCCCCAGGGCCACATTCCGCTCTCGTGGCGGGCACGGCCCCTCGGAGAAGCCGGCTCCCCGCTCCATGAGCCCGTTGGCCTCGGGTCACCCCCGGCCTGGCCTGTAAACAATATTCCGCTGAGCTCACACCGCTCGCTGGTAGCGATTCCAGGGCCGTCCGCTCCGTGGGCTTGCACAACAGCCCCGACTGAGCGCGGCTATATTCTGACTCTTATCTGCAATAATAAAAAGTGTTGGCTCGTATCAACCGAGCCGTAAATCCAGCCGAGCGTGCACGTTTCAAAGGCACGGGCAAATCGCCGTGATTTCCCCGGAGGACGCGCAGGACGGCAGGCAGCGGGAAGAGCGCACCGCTGGCCCGTCCATGCTGGCTTGGCCTGCAAGGCACGGCTTGGGATGACCGGCTGGCTAATAATGGCCCGTGTCTCTCCAAGAGCCCTCCGCCCTGCCAGGGACCGGCGGAGGAAGGGCTCCGCAGCGGGGGACGTCCTCTGCGTTCATATCTCCCACACCTACCTCGGGAAGGCAACCCGAGCCTCCCGTCGCCTGCGGGGGCTGGGGGGATCCCACTCGAAACAGGGAGGGCTGCAGGTGTCACTACATCTTTGGAAATGCGCTTCCTACCATTATCAACGCCTTTACGTTGAAAAAAAAAATTAAAACTCCCGGCCTACAACCCATCGCCTACACCCGTGAAAATCCCACTTATTGCGGCGGGAATGGGCTGCCTCTGGAAGGGAAAACGCTGCTCCCGACAGATCAGAAAAGAAACGATGAAGGAAAGGAAAAAAACCCCAAACCCAAAAAGGAAACAAAAGAAGACCCGAAACCCCAACCAACCAAAAAACCCACCCCATCCATAAAAGCTTTTCCCCGAGCTGTGGTGCCCTCACCCGCGGGGAGGGCAGGTGGCACCGCCCCGGCGGGCGGAGCGAGTACCGCGGGGCGGTGCGCAGCGGGCTGCGGGAGCGGCGCGCCCGCGGAGGCTGGGCTGGGCGCCCGGGAGCCTGCTGTCCCTTCGGGGGCAGACAGCCCCTCCCCCCCCACAGTTGTTATTTTTATTTTAATTGGTGATTACGCGCCCTCCCGTCACTCTTCTGCGGTGGTTGGTGCCCGGCTCGAGAGTCCCGCGGGGATGGGGCGCCTGGTCCGGCAGCAGTCCGAGCCTCTGCCCGCCCCGTGTGCGGAGCCGCGGGTGGGCCGTGCTCCCGGTGCCTGCGGAGGGCTCTCGGGAAGCAGCGACAGAAAGGCTCCGAGGCTGCTGGGAGAGACGGTCGGTCGGCACATCCCCTGCCGAGGCTGCCTCCTCCCGCCTCCTCCCGGTCTCGCCGCTGCCTCCGGTCCCCGGGCGCTTCCCCGCGGGTCTGGGCGCCGGCAGCGGACGGGCGGGGTCTGGGGGCTGAGTTTCCCCCAGCTCCGTTTTCTGTCAGTGCTGGAGGAAATGCTGACGATCACCGATCGCTGGTTCCCGGGAACCGCGGCTGCTGCCGTTTTTTTGGTTTGGTTTTTTGTTGTTGTTGTTTTTTTCCCCTACGGTCTGTTCGATGTGTATTACCGAAATGTCTCGTCCCTTTCCCTTATTGGAAATGATTTCCCACTTCTATTGTGGTGAACTTTGCCTCGCCTGACTCTTTACGGCTTTTCTCTTGTTGATGGTTTCTCCTTTGTGGAAGTTTCGCGGGCTGATTGTATTTGTTAATTAGTTGCTAACAGCATCGTAATGTGGGCTTGATGGATAACCATGTCATTAGCACTCACCCCTGCAATTCACATTTCCAACAGGGCAGGGGCTACCCCCTGCCGAGCCCGTGATTTGTGGCTGTTCTTTCCAGTGGGTGACACGCACCCCCATCTCCTCTCTGCTCTCCTCCGCGCCCGCGCTGTGCCGCGGCTGGAGGGGGCGCGACCGCTGCAATTTTCACTCCGAATGACGAACCCGCAGCTCCCGGCTGCAGCCGCCTCCTTTCGCTTTATTTTGGTGGGGAAAAGACATCGAACCCCTCTCCTTTGTGTGGCTCTGTGGGTACGGCTCATACAACACACACTCCCAAGCCCTGTGGCTGCCGGGGAGGGGGATAAGGGCATCCCGCCCGAACTACTGCCGGCGCGACTTTCCCCGGGTTGCGCGGCCACGCGTGGGAAGAACCACAGCCACGCAGCTCCCTCCCCGCCCAGCGGCAGCGCCCAAGGCCCGTCCCGCCCCGCCCGGTAGTGCCCGTCGGGGGGGTCCGCCCGCCCGTCCCGCCCCTCCCCTCTCCGCGCCTTCCCCGCCGGGGGGCTCGGCCGAGCCTGGGAGATGTAGTCCCGGCTCCCGGGCTCGCCGGC
>VZTI01003154.1:412998-476284 GCA_013397865.1 Struthidea cinerea | reverse complement strand
CTTCCTTCCTTCCTTTTTCCATGCTCTTTCCTCTGTGGGGCAGGTCTAACTATAATGCATAGGGAGAACGACATCTTGCAAACCACAAAAACCTGTGCTCTTAGGAAGGATATTAGTTGCTCCTCTTAGGCTGTGATGAATTCTTTTTGGAAAAGCCATGCTTGGGTGCAGCCATCGTTACTGGTTGCATTGACAGCAGGAAAGCTCTGAGAGGATTTTGTTTTCCCAAGATTTTTTTTTTTGTTTATTTTTTTTCTCAGTGTGAGCGAGTTGGCCAGGTTGAACTTGAAGCGTGTGTTTTTTAAAGTTGAGTCATTTTGGTAGGCACTAGCGTTTGTTTCCCGTGTTACTTGTGCGTAGTTTTCTTCTCTGGAAGGATTAATTGGCATTAATTTGGAACCGCCCCCGTCACAAAGAGGAAGCGGGGTGCGCTCTCTGTCCCCGCAGGTGCGGGTGGGGGGTCCTCTGGCAGCCCTGCCGAAGTTGCCTGGCGCCCCGCTCCTTCCAGCAAACCTTGGAGGAGCCGCAGTTACTGACTTCTCCGGTCCGGGATGCTGTGGAGGAACCACAGTAATTCACTTCTCCGGCCCGGGATGTCAGGTGGACTCTGAAGGTGGAAGCGCAGGCGAGACCCGGGGTGCCCTATGGCGGGAGAGCCGGGGCAGGAGCAGCTGGAGGATGAGCAGGCACTTCCATCAGCGCCAGGAGAAACGCCCAGCCTCCGTGCTGGGAAAAGGCTCTCATGGGCAAAAATCCCGCCTGTCAGTTTGGGCTTCGTATTTACATGCCACCCCATTTAAAAATAAATTACACTTAAATCAGAAACGTGTTTTCAGATTCGTTCCGATTTTGTCATTGTTTTCTTTTGCCTGGCCTCCTGCTGCATCAGCCCCAGTGGTGCTGCCAGGCCGGGAGAGGAGACCCCCGCGCCCCCCGGCCATCACCCCCCTTTGTTGTTGAACACAGCGCGTTGTAGGGGCGCACGGCGCCAGGGTGCTGTGGCCTCAGAGAGGGCCAAACGTGTGATAAGGCATTACCTTGAAAGGAGACGGCAAATATCGACCTGACAGGCGCTATCTGGACACTGTCGGGACACCGCTGTGGGCCACCAGCAAGTCTCTGGTGTCATGCAGGAGCCGTACAACCGATGCGGGAAACGGGCACCAGCGAACAACATAAAATATATCGATTATGCCTCTGTTAAAATCTCAGACAGGACAGGATCGGCTGACTTCTTGATTTTTTAACTTGTTTTCAGCAGAAGCCGGCCCTGGGCATAGAATTCACTGTCCGGGGTTTGCTGCCGAGACAGAGGAATCAGTTCAAAAGCCAGCGTCTCCTCCCTCCTCTGGCTTTTGACAGGCGCTTCAGCTCCCATTGGAGCAGGAGGACCGCACTGGCTACAGATGCCAAAGGCACGACACCACGTTTACTGGGCCAGCGAGGGCCGGGAGCAGTCCTGCCTTTGCTGCTTACCTCGGTTTTTCTCCTTTCCCCCGCACCCCGGCGGCTCCCGGCATACCCAAATACGAGCCGGCTGCTATAAATAGCAAGAAGGACGTGCCACCCTCCTGTCACCCTGCCGTGCCGGGGGAGGGCAGGGCTGGCGTGCAGCCCCGGCTGGGGCAGTCGGGGGAACCGGGAGGGAATGGGCAGGGCGGTGGCACACAGAGGATCGCCCCTCCGGCGACCGCCTGGGGCTGGAGGCGAAGCGGGGCCGCTTGAGGCGAGCGGGAGCTCTTCCTCCGCCTCCCCACGCCGCGGGCGTGGGAGGGAGCGACCCCAGGGACGCATCCACGCAGGCGGCCGGCAGCCGCCCTGCCTCAGCTGGAACTCTCCCGGCCGCTCCCGAGCATCCCCGGCCCCGGGTCAGGGACTGGTGGCGGTGAGTGCATTCATGAGTTTCTTCTGCTGAAAATAAAGTTTCGTGTCGGTTCAGTCCTAGGAAAGGGGGTTTTCCTGTAAATCTCTGGCAGCTGACAGCCTGAAGTGTAGTTTGTAAGATAACAGGCTTGTTCTTTACTGTCTCAGCAGTTCTCATTCTGGCCTGTCTCTTGTCAAAATCAGCTTTTTTTTTTTTTTTTTTTTTTTTTAAGCCATCCTTTTAAAAAGACTTGATTGTTGTACAATATATGATAGAGGGGGAAAGGGCTCTTTCCAGAAAGTACCAGTGCCTTCAGACAACATGCTGACATATCCACCGTGCCCTCTGCCCGGGGAAGGAGCCAGATGTGTCAGCTCTGGCAGATGTGGTGAATCAAGTCTAGCAAAAGAAACACGGAAAACCAGCAAGAGGGAGAATGGTTTCGCATTAGGCAATGCCGAGGCAAAGGCAGCTTGCCTTCCTGTTTTTATTTCCATGCTCTGCCCGTCACTTGCACGAAGGGCCAGCGCTGGGCCATCGCCCCGCCTTGCCCCCGCCGTCTGGGGCTGCCCGAGGCTCCCTGGCGCGGCAGCCGCTGGGAAGGGCAGGTGCAGGCTGCAGTGGAAATATATTTGCTTTGGAGTGGAGAAGAGAGGGGTAGTTCATTTAAGTTGATTTTATAATGAAGGGCACCGGGGAAGAGGGGGAACTGGGTCACTGATTTATTGTAACAGAGGATTTAGCGGCCCGCTAATTGCTTTGCAGTCGCTCTATGTCAAATGCGGTGCCCGATCTCTTCCTTTCACTCCGTGCTATTTCTTTTCTTCCAGAGTTCAAATGCCGCTGTCTGAATCCTGGCTTTCCGTGCATTTTAGTGGGGAAGATGATTTAGTGTGCTTTAATTCCTCCCTGCCCATATTTGAGGAAGAAAAGAAAACCAAACCATTTGCAGTTAATTTCAAACAACGAGCACAATTGTAGTGACACAAAGGCAATGTTTGATTTAGTGTAATAATGTAATTATAGCCCTGGAGTATCAGAATTAAGGGTGGTGCCAATCTTTCTTCGTTTGCATTGCTGAAGAGAAGGGAGGGAAGGTCTGAAACTGCAGACGTTTGGAAAAGTGTAAGTTTAGTTCTGTGACAGCTATTTATCAGCACTTCCAGTGTGAGTTCACAATGATTCATTTAAGAAGGAGCTACCGCTCTCCTAAAACACACACACAAAAGCTCAGGGAAAAGGGTTGGCTTTGTCTGAAGCTGATGGAAGACGCTAGCTGCTAAGAGCACCAATGGCTTGCTGGCTGCCCAGACAAGGCCGGTTCATTTGCGTATTTAGCTTTAGTGTGAAGTTAAAACGTGTAGATGAAATACTGAGATGGCATCCACACTAGAAAAGTCACTGTCCAAACATCAAAGCAGTTTCTGTCTGAATTGGTTGAGTTAGCTCTATTGTATTTGTAACTGATTTTTAAAAGATGGTCATGATTACAGGGAGAGAATATTTGTGTCTTGCAAAATTAATTAAAATAGACTGCAAATAATGCATCACTTGCTGTTGACAAGTATACTTAAGATGTGCTAGCCGATCACAATATTTTTAAATACCTATTTTTAAACAGGATTTTCTTTCCTTTACATGTGATAATTAAGAGATTTTTTTACCCTGATGGTTTCCCTATACATATGCATAGCCAGCAGGATAGGGCAGTTTTAATTTTAATGTGAGAATTAAAATAATAAAGCTTTGTATAGGTCTGCTTATTCCAGGTGGAAGTAGACAATCTTTCCAAGTCTGAAGAAAGTCAATATAAAATTAATTTCCAGTGCAAACTTATTTGCATAGGGAATGTACGGACTCTTGAAGGGTCTGGTCCTTCACCATCCTTTTTGCAGGAATCCACTGTTGTTTTCACAGAAGGCAGGGGGGAAGGGGAGATTGTGCTACAGTGGAAACAGCTACTCAGGGACCTCTTCCCTGTTGCCAGCGGGTGGGCATTGAATCCCTTTAGTCGTGGCAGTGGTGCAGGACTCCCAGCAACAAGTCTTATCTGTGTCTGGCTGGAGTTCGGCCATCAGAACTTTGGGAACTACTGACTTGAGAAAAGTGCTGCAATTGCTAATAGCAGCTGGTGGGTGTCTATATGGAGAATTTGTCATTCTTAATTTTCGGGTGGGGCAGCAGAGGTTCCCAGCTCTTGGGGATCAAACCTTTCAAAACCAAGTGCCTAATGAGAATTAACCTTTGCGGCTGGGGCTGGGGCTGGATGGGCTCTGACTATGCACCCCACATACAGGATTGCTGCATTTAGGAAGGTCATATTAGACTGGGAGTGTTTTCTAATGTTTTCCTAAATTACCTCAGCTGAGCTGCTCTTGGGACAGGTTTGTTAAAGATGGAAGAGGCCACCACATGGTGCAAGAGCAGGCTGATACTGGCTGTTTCACTGGCGTTGGGATCAGAGGAACCTCAGCTCCCAGACAGATGAGCCTGCCATATCTTGTCAGTGGCAGTGCAGGTTGGCACCTCTTGCTGGCCACCTCCTCCCTCTGGAACTTGCTGCCTGGGGAGCAGTGATGGAGCTGCTTCTTTGTCCCAGTCAGTCCATTGCTTGGCCTTACTGTAGGTGCACCTTGAAGGAGGTGAGGCATCTGAGGCACCCTTTGAGATGGTTAGTGGTGGTCGGTACAAGGCGTTGGGGATGGACATTGATGTGGAGAGAAAAAAGCAAGCAGTGCCACCTACTGATGGCTCGGCAGAGACAGCCCGCTGCTGCTAACAGATGTCCCCACAGCCCCGAGGAGCACGGGCTGGAGTGGAGAAGGGCAGGGGGAGCAGACAGATGCGGTTTGGCGAGGAAAGAAGAATTACACAAAGTGCTTCTTTATTGTGAGACTGCTTCCCAAAAGGCCCAGATGTTATCCTGCACTTTTAAGAGTGAAGAAAGGATCTGTTAACAAGAACTCCAGAGCTGCTGGAAGCACAGAGCTGATACAATTGCAAACCCACTCTTAACTGTTCCTGTCCCTGGAAGGCAAGCTGCACATCCTCATGATGAAGTCACCAAATAGTATTTTTTTCCCATTGAATTCCTCAGGATGGCAAAGGGTGTTCAACTTGCAAAGCTGCTGGCAGGAATGGCTTTCCATAAGGCACATGTCATCACGTTAGTTAGAAGAGCTACATTGTCCCTCCTTTTGAAAGTAGCACTCATAAAACTAATCCCAATCACTTGCTGAATGATTTCTATGGTTGCTTCTCAGTTTTATGTGCCACGTAAATCATTCCAGAAGACTGGTTTGAATTTCTGCCGCCTTTATGGGAGTTGATGACTTGCAACCCCATCCAGTTTCTTTGAGGAGAGCCCAGCAGTGCTTCTTCTGCTCAGTGGCTTGGAGAGATCAGTGGTCACCACAGGATGCTGTGGGTATGATCAAGTTCTCCCTCGCTACTTGCCTTTTTTCATGGGAGCAACAATGAATGAACAAGGTCATTCTGGGCCGTCAGTATCCTGGCCTGGAATTAGTTATGACCAGGCCAGAATTGCAAGGGGAAGTACATGGTTTTTATAATTTATGCTTTCATTTCCCTGCCCCCCAGTGTGGGATAGCTAGGTAAATCTCTTCTCCCTGGTATCCACTGATAAGACACATGGGAATTGCTCAAAGCTGCACTAGGGAAGGTTGACACCTGACATTAGGAAGGGTGGTCAAACACTGGAACAGGCTTCCTCGAGAGGTGGTCAATTCCCCACACCCATCAGCCTTAAGGAAGCTTTTGAACAATGCCCTCAATAAGATCCTTTAACTTTTGGTCAGCCCTGAAATGGTCAGGAAGATGGACTAGATAATTTCCTGTTCCTTCCAACTGACCAACTGAAAAACCATATCCAATCCTATCCCTGAATCAGATCATTGTGGCCCTTTTGCACATGCTCTGTCTTCTAATTGCAGCCATGTTCGGGAAGGGCAGGCAGGGATGTGGTGGATGGCCAGGGAGGAGGAGAGGACCCCTGGAAGAAGACACCAGGGCTGGCATAGCTCTGCCCCTCTGCATGGACACAGCATTGGTGGATTCAGGCGTCAGCTTGGGCCGTGCTTGGAAGTGTTGCAGGCCTGGTTTGTGAAGTATCTGTGTCAAATATGCAAGCTGGACTTTTTCAAAGATGTTTTTTATGGATTTTTGCACCAACGCAGTCATCTGAGGGTTCAGGTAGATGCCCCATGACATCTAACTTCTGTTGCCATTTTTCATTTGAGTGATGGCCATGAAAAACCTGACAAGGGCTAGTTCTCACAGGCACTGTGCTAATACTAATATTGACTCTAGACTAATTTTAAAGGACTTGTTGTTTTTCATCACACTCAGCTGAACTTCTCAGTTTAGGTAATAGGCACCAAACATGGGTATTTTGTATTGTTTTAGGCCAAATTTGGAACAACTTAGTTTGGAAAGACTTGCCTTTTTCTTGGACTGTGCAGCTGCAGATAGACTCCAAAATTATTTTAAAGCTTGCCATGATAAAGTTCAAAATTATATGACTCATACCTAAGAAAGAAGAATTATACAGATGGATTTATTAGAATGAATCCAAGACAAGCTTTTCTGAGCATGTGATGCATGGAGGTTATTTGACAGTTTTGTAATGCAAAATCATGTCATGACAAAGGGTTAAACTTGTGGTGCCGTGGAACTGAATGCCGGTGGCTGGGGATGGAGGTCAGGGGAGCTTCTGATCTGGCTATTTACAAGATAATGAACTATGTCTCCAATGATATCAGCCTGTTTCCATTGAAATCATGGTTGTGTGAGTGATCTATTTGTCTTCACGGGAAGGCTTTACAAGAGCAGGCTGCTTGTGTGACTAAATATTTGCAGGGTTGGGCCTTGAGCTTGTGCAGTGCAATGCAAATTCAAAGTGCTGTAAATGTTTTTAGTAGAAGAATTTTCCACTTCAGAGTGTAAGAAAAGCAGGGAGAGTGAAAGGGAGATAACGTTACTAAATCATAAGATTGTAGCCAACATAATATGTGTCAGAGCAGCAGGTATGTATGCATATGTATACACACATATACCTCTAAAATATATGGAGATATCTGTGGACCTTTATGGATGTAGCAACAGATATGGGTAAATACACAGTGTCTGTTTCTGAGTACTACTTTCCAATTTTTCTATTAATGAAAATGTTTAGTAGCATGTTTTGTAACAGTGCCAGGAATGAGATTGTCGTACCTTTTAGTTCTCCTGGAGTTTAGTGCTAATCATAATAATACATTTATAAATAAAACCTAGGCAGGACTGTGAATTTAGGGTTTAATATTTGAATTACCCGCTGCTTGCTCTCGGTTCCAATATCCAGCAGCAGACAAAATCCTGCCTCACAGCTGTCAGCACATAGTTTGGGTCCCACTCTCAAAAGGTTCTGCACGGTGCTGGGGATGCTCTGTGTGAGTCTTTTTCCAGTGAAACTCAGCACTTTGCAGGGCTTGATTGCTAGATTTCAATGGGATAAAATCAATTTACTTCTCATGTGCCATCTCAATATATTCTATAGCAGGAAAGTTGGCATTGGATTGATCTGTAGTAAGTTTAGGCATTGAATTCCCTGCATTTTCCAGGTTCCCTGCATGTTACAGGTTTGCACATGCTTTTGGGCTGATGGGAAATATGTAAAAATATTTTAGGATCTATTTTTAAAATATATAAAACATTTTAAAATATGGATGCAAATATTGTGTGTATACATTAAATATCTGAACAGGCATATACATATATGTCATATATTAAAAATATATATGTATATATGTGCTTGTGTGTATAAGTATGTATATTTATATGTGTATGTACCATCAGCAGTGAAGGGAAATTTTTAAAACACAAGTGATTAACAAATCTTAAAGTGACAGAAATGTCTCAAATCATGTATTGGTAAATTGTAGCTGTATCAGGCTGTGCTGGGGATTTCTGCTCTTGCAGGGATGGACTGTCTGAGTGCTTCAAGGATGAAAGGTGAATCCAAGGACTGGTTGCCTAAAAATATTACATTAACTTAGCAATAAAACAGCAAGAGCTTCTCAAATACGCTGTTCTGGTTTTGAAACAGCAGCTCAGGCAAATGGCTCATCAAAAGGCCAGTAGGAGCTTTTTATTTCCCCTGGGCACCAAAATGCTACAGAATACAATCTTGACACAACCAGTTTTGATTAAGCAACTCTGTGTCCATGTATTTCTGAAAAGAAAGGCTGTGTCAGGTGTTGACTACTGTCACTCTTCATACATTTGAGTTTGTATTTAATTGTACTTATCTGTTGTGGGCAGCAGTTGGGTCCTACTGTAGTCAAAATTAAATGAGAATAGCAGTCCAAATTAAAAGAGAAGAGAGTTAGGTTTCTGAAATTCACTTCTGGTGTAATGCAGTTGAGCCTGTCACTTATATTACGGCTGGTAACAGTGTGCTTGAAGTTCACGTTCCTGGACTCACAGAAATCTCATGTTCCCTAAAGAAAAAAGGGGGAAAATGCCAGTTTTTGTGGTTGTAGAGAAAGAAAATTATTCACAACATGTTGTAATTTTCAGGGAAATGGTATGATCTGTACAGGGGCATTTTGCCCTCCAGCAATCCTGCCACAGCCCAGCAGCAGAGCTGAGCTGAGCCAGCAGAGCCCCAGCTGGGGAAAGTGGCTGGAGACCTGTCTGGAAAAGGTGGGTCCTCCTGTTTGTGACTGAACAACCTCCATAAAGGAAATGTAACACTTTGGCAATGACATTATTTTTCTGGAAGTCCAGCCAGGGTGTCTACACCAAAGCAGGAGGGCTCATCATTCGCACGGACTTACCCTGCTGATGACAGCTTAATAAGCTTCTTTATTTTGTGTTTTTATTCAGTAAGCTTGTTGGCTTTTGTGTAGAGGCTGACCTCTGCTTTTGCCCTCCCCTGCTGCCCTAGCTCCTCTGAAAGGGGCACCTCTGTCCCCATAATTTGTAATAAAAGGGAATTGTAAAGGGAGGTGAACTGGCCGGCTGTAGGGACACGGGCTCGTACAATGCAATATAACTTTCACAGGGGCCGACCCTGTATGCCCAGCATGCCTAAAAACTGTTGGGAGTCAGTGGGAATTTTGGGTGCAGAAAGACTCATGCAGGACTGAGCCTTTACGACTGAGAAAATCCAGACAGTGAGGGAATAATTCGGTAAACGGGACTACCCGAAAGAAATGAATTATGGCACATGATGTGAGAACAGGTCAACATTTCATATCTGGCATACATTTTTCTAAACCGGCAGAAAGGCATCCCAGTGTCGTGACTGTTTGCTATTATATTCTACACAAAAATATATTGGGGTGGCATTTAAATGCAGTGACTCGAGATAGCAAAAAGATGTGGGATTGTATTTCTTTCCATTCGTTTAATTGGAACCACACTGAAAAAGCGTATGAAAGCCATCACTCTTCAATATGTCTGAAGTGTAGCTTTGTGACGCTGAGAATGATGTCCAACCTAATAGAATTTCAGATAGAGGAGATATTTTGGCTCATCTTTTGCTTCCAGCTCTATTCAGTTTCCCCGTGTGGTTATTTTTCTTGTTATTGTATGCACCATCTATCTGTTTCTTACTTCACTGTCTGGGAATACAAACCATTCTGTCTCATTTCTGACCTTAAAATGGATTGGACAAAAACAAAAGGAAGTTTAAAAAAAAGTGGTTTGGGTCGTACCCTTGTACTTGTTTCTTGTGTTGTATAAGTCAGCTTTTTAAACGAAAGGCCTCAGTATTGCTGCCTGGGAGTGTTTTGCATCTATATATATTCTGTATTTTGTAACATCTGTGTGCTTGGGTGGTGGTTCATCAGGAGGGGGTGAATGTAGCCATTTCAGATGCTTAACTGGCTGTTGGGACTTGCCCGGTTTGTAATCATGGTAATTGCACATACAAATATGGCCATGTAATTACAAGTGCATTTTTGCATTTAGTTTCAGGAGTTCATTTAGAAAAGTATAAATGCGGCCCAATAAATCCTTTATATCTCAGACTTCCGGTGCTTTTATAACTCTATATAATTATGTTGTAACACTGTATCTGGAGAGGTTTCACTTAAGTAAAATCAATAAAGTGCTCAGGTTAGGTTATAGATATTGTCAGATTCTTGGGCAGTGAAGACTTTTGCCAAGGTACAAACTGGACACTAAAATGAAAAATTAAGAGCAAAGTTCCAGCTCTCTGAAAGCAAACCTAACTTGTTATTATTACTACTGACATTCATGGATTGAGATAGACACAAATAGGTACTGTATTTAATTTTTACTCCTGTGTTCATATGCACATAAATAGTGAGACTAATTTTTCATTATTTTTTGTGTAAATATATTTATGTATTATGTTTGTAAAATCAGAAGGAATGGATAATTGTTGTTTGTCTTCTGTGTTTCTATTCCTGGAGTTGTTTTCACAAAAGTTGACAATGTCTGATGGAGACTGATACCTTTTTTGTATTCAGTGTTACTGTGAACCAACAGTTACTGCAATACTGTCATTTCCCAGTCTGGATTGCTTGCTAATTTCCCTTACGGCTTTTTTCCCAGTGGATAGTATTACTGTGCTAAAGACAAGAGCTGAATTCTGCAGATGATACAGAAACAGATACTAGATTTTGACACTCAGAAGTGAGGGTTTTCAAACCTGCTGAGCTTTATCCTGTCTCCTTAGTCCACACACGAGGGGTGGGAATTAGCTGGTAAGGACTGCAGAATCCAACTTTCCCAGAGAAAATAATACATACTGTAGTAAATATTTTAATTTAATTTTACTTTTGATTAGCATAGATAGCTTAAACAGTTGTGCTGATGTGATCATCTAAGATTTAACTCCTGGCATTAAACTGTGCAAAAATGGTGTCACGGATGATAAGGAACAAACCCAAGTCTGGTCTGAACGGCTCTAGATGGAGGAATTATTGCTGTTGATATGTTTGGCATGATTGTGGCAGTAAAGACAAAGGTCGGTTTTCCTACTTCAAATGTTCATATCGGCATCTATCACAAATCCTCCTTTTGGCATGTTTTAAAATAAAATCTTCTAGCTCTTTTTTTTGTTTAGGTTAATGTCCGTGTTTAAGCAGCTGTTTTGAAATACGGTGCCATTTTTACACCAAAAAGAAAAATTGTTTACTTCTTTTACATTTTTTGGCACCCTTTTTTCCTTTAAATGTAGACAGCTACAGTCAAAACTAGCAGCATGGTTCATAACAAATCCACTATTTGCTGACTTTAGCCTGGTCTTTGCTGTTCTGCCTGGGGAGGTCACAAGCTGTAAGAATGTGCTGGACGCTGGGATCTGCTCGCAGGGGCTGTGTGCAGCCTCAGCTGCTCCCTCCAGCCAAGGCACTCTGCTTTCCTCATGATTTGGGACTGGTCCCTGTTCTGGTCTGCCCGAGCCTGGCTTCCTCTGCAGGGCCATATCCGAGTGCCCTCAGTACAGAGGAACCCCCTGTCATCTTCCCTGAGCTTTTTAAAATGAAAAGAGGCTTGAAAAATCAAATTGCTCAGGGCAAGGCAGTAGAGGAATAGCAGCAGGGCATTTTTTCAATGCTGCATTTTCACACTGACCCTTTTACTGTATGTTTTATTTGACTGGGGGCAGAGATTATATTTAATTTTATTTCATGTGCATGCTGTTCTGGCTGGAAAGTTGCAATCAGATTCTTATCTGGCTCATTTAACATCCTCTCTGCCAGGGCTTGGCAGGGAGTTCATAAAAGCCTGTCCCCCAGCCTGTCAGACATTGTCCCACTCCATATAAAGCAAGATAATCTCTCCTCCACAGTCTTTAAATATTCTTCTTGTGCAATTATTTGTGCAAGTGGAAATCTTTGAAATATCCTTGGAAAGCAAATAAAAGAAGAAGCTGGAGTATGGCTGAAATTGCCATTTAAATGCTTTTGAATTGTAGAAGCTACTGGCAAATAGTATTTTGGAGTATTTGCCCTGCTTTAATGATACCGTACACAGAAATTCATCAGGTATAGTGAGAGGCAATTTCTGGCTGGGGAAAGATAAATGTTGGCTTTTCAATTGCTTTTCAAGGTGCTGTGTCATTGAAATACACATTGCCACTCAAGGCACAAACAGAAGTCCTATAGAAAATGTCATTAAAACTGTTTTACAATTTTTTTAAGCATAAAATCAGTGTTATTTAGTCAGGTATTGCATGGGCTAAATTACCTTTCCTCAGATAATTTTCTGTTTCTGCATTCATAGACATTTTAAATTATTATTATTATTATCATTGTTGTTATTTTTTGTCTTATACATTTGTCATGGGTTTACCCTGTCTGGGTGCCAGGTACCCACCAAAGCTGCTCTCTCCCTCCCCTCCTCAGCTGGAGAGAGGAGAGAAAGTACAACAGAAGGCTCTTGGGTTGAGTTAAGGAGAGGGAAAGATCACTCAGCAATTTTTGTCATGGGCAAAACACTTGACTTGGGGAAAAATTAATTTAGTTCTATCAAATCATAGTAGGGTAATGAAAGATAAAACCAAATCTTAAAAACACCTTCTGCCACTACTTCCTGGGCTCCACTTCACTCCCGATTTCCCTGCCTCCTTTCCTGAGCAGTGCAGGGGGATGGGAATGAGGGTTGTGATCAGTTCATCAGTTCTGTGGCTCCTTGCTCCTCAGGGGAGGACTCCTGAGAGTCTTCCCCTGCTCCAGTGTGGGGTCGCTCCCACAGGAGACAGTCCTACATGAACACTCTGGTGTTGAGTCCTTCCCATGCGTTACAGTTCTTCATTAACTGCTCCAGAGTGGGTTGCTTCCACTGGACACAGTCCTTCGGGACCAGGCTGTTCCAGCATGGGTTCCCTGCAGGGTCACAAATACTGCCAGAAAACCTGCTCACAGCCTCCTTTGGGAATCCACATGCCAAGGTGCATTATACTGACGTTGCGTGGTTGTGATTGTTTTCAGCTCTACGGCTATTGCTACCAAGACAGCAATGACATCCCAGACACACTGACAACCATCACTGAACTGGGCTCGCCTTTAGAGATGATTCAGCTTTTACAGACTTCCTGGGAAGACAGGTTTCGGGTGAGTAACAACTGTTTTTTAAGGACTTTTAGGAGAGTGAGAAATAAATAATATTATGAAGCAGGGGTTGTGTACTCTTCAGCGCAATTCACATTTATTAAATGTTTGTTTTACATATGATTACATCTTGGTTTAGAAGCCATATTTAGCACTCCCCTTCTGTAGTGTTTAAGATACTGTTTTATTTTGTCTGTCGATGTTATCTAATTGTAACCAGTTATGTAGTTTTTACATGATATCTAGAAACATTTCTTACTTGTTAAAGCTTGAGGCCCAGAATTTTTGGCATTGTGCTCTGCAACTGGGATTTAAACAATAGAAGGATGTTACATTTCTCTCCTGATCCTTATCATAGGTTTGTTTTATAATTGTTTTCTACTGCTTCCTGCTCTGTTCATTTTTTCCTGGGGAAAGAGTGCAACAAATGTACACAAATCTCAAACCCAGTTTGTCCACCTCACTGGCAGTTTACCAGGAGCACGAAGGTCACACTTAATTTGTCCAAAATGAAGCCAGACTGCAGCAATGCTTTGATCAAGACAGCGCTGTCTCACTTGGTGTATATGGGGATGTGTCATTGTCTGAGGTTAAGTCCCTAGGATGTTGAAAGGCAGCAGCAGTCTCCATCTGAAACACTTTGGATTGTTTGACTACATCTGTGCCAGAAAATTAAAAGTGCGCCTGAGTGAGCTCCGAGTTGAAAGAGCAAGGTGCAGCCCACGGCTGCGCTGTTGCATTCCTGCACTCTCTCAAGGCTGCAAGCAGGATTCCTGTTGGAAACAGTCCCTGGGCCATGCTGCCTTTGGGATCGTGCCCGGGGACAGAACTGTGCCTGGGGTCCGTGCGGGAGAACAGCCTCGGTCCTGGTCAGACCCGGCCAGAGACCATGCTAGCCAGTGTGCAAGTGGGATTAAGTTTCTGTGCCCAGGAATGTTCTCTGGCAGAGTTTATTTTACTCATACAGCTGCAGCAAGTGTGTTCCCTGCACTAAGCTTTAGCTCCCTTTTCCTGAAAGAAGTGCAGTCTTGATAAGCAGTGGAGGTACTCAGCAGGGTTCCCAAAACACAGGACCACCTGCCTTTAGCTCATCTTATCCGGGGAATGCAAATAATGGATTGTGGCAGCAATTATGTACAAAATAAATGACGAAGAGATATGTTAGATTATGGGTAATGAACAGAGAAGTTTCCTTCCAGTGTGGATATTTCTGAGTGAGCAGTTGCAAACGGAGATAAAGGAGAATCAGATGAAGATGCTGAGCTGGTTCACAGAGTTAGAATTACAGGTGAAACATTCCTGTGATCACTGTAATGAAGTCTTAAATAATGTCATGCTCATTAGTTTGTCTATGATGCAACTAACACAGAAAGCAAAGAAATAAAATTGTGTCTTCTTGATATGTGAGACCTGTTTGTGATCCAGTCCTGAAAATGACTGCATAAATCCATGGGGTTATTCCTACAAATGATAATTTCCTTGTGTGGAGGGACTCATCAGTAAGCTGAGTAAGCCAGAGGAGTGTGACACAGAGCAAAGCCTTCATCTGTGTGCTTAAAGCTTGTTGTAAGCGGGTATTTGCAGGGCAGAGCCTGTTGGGGCTGGTCACAGAGGTTGCTGATGCAGGAGCAGGGGCTTTTTGGCATTTGAGAAAAGACAATAATTCCGGATGACAACCTGTGGGTTTGTTCAAGCTCAATTCTGGGTGTGGCATTTGAAGATATCTATATCAGAGGTTAGCTTGGGCTGGATGTGCTTTTTCTCTACAGTGTATTGCATAATAACACAGACATGAGTTCTGTGTCCTTGCAAGGGGAGGTAAGGGTGGTCAAGTTTAGCATCCCATAACCAGGCCAATCTACACCTACAAACATCTCCATGTGAACTATGGTATCCTGTAAATAGGAGAAAAATATTCTTGTCTGGTCAACCAGGAGAAGGATTATGTAGAAGCATGAGATGGTTCTAATGTCCCACAAGTGGAGGGTCTGTGAGGGATAACTTCAACTATGCTCAGCTTTCTTATCGAGGATGCGTTGAGATGCACCCTTGAGTGTATTGTTTATGCCCCAAGATTGAATTTGGATTTGACTACTTCAATGCACACGCCCTTAACACTGTATTTTAATAGAAAACAAAGATTACATATAAACAGTAAAAAGCCTGCTAAACTGAACAAGACCTGTTATTTATTCAATACGTAAAATAAAAATTCCAGTATTTAACTGTGTTCATATTACTGCTACATTTGGATTAATAGGTTACATAGTGGACTCTAAAGGAATGCATAAATTGAAAACAGGACTTTGGTAAGGGGGCCGAATTCAATGTTCATCAGGGTTGCTGTCTAGTAAGAGTTGCTCAAGTTTCTAACCTGCAGTGGAAAAGTGAAACATCAGCACAGAGCTCCCACCTCAGGCTCAGAGTGGTGCATGAGGATCCACCAAGGCAGACAGACATATGCACTTACCCTGGGGCATGGTGAAGAGTTACGCTGGACCTGGGGAGCTCTTCTTCCTGGGAATTTGCTTCCTTCTTCCCTGGAAAAAGGAAAACACCAGAGGAAACAGTGGAAAAAATTTATAAAAGCAGTCAAGAGGCAGGATCAGTACAGAGGCACTACAGACACTGTCTGCAGTTGGAGCTCCAGGCACGGGTGCAGGGCGGTCCAGCCAAAATTTCTAGACCTGGAGTTTGTAAAAGAGCAGGATCAGACTGTGTGGTCAACGCCTGTGTGTAATGTGTTATTAAAAGTTAATGCTTTTATTTCTGTTAAAAGTAAGAATAGCAACAATGAGCCCTGCTTCAAGAGTAGTGTGGGAAAGCACTTGTAAAGAAGCTTATTTTTCTTTTAAGTCTCTCAGGGTTTTACAATCAGCTATGTTAATCCTGCGAAAAATACCTTGGTTGCAACATTCAGTTTTGAGGGTAAGTTATAGTGCTTATATTAAGTCACAAATTTATGAACATATCTTCAGCTAAAGTGGATTTGTTGTATACTTTGCACTGAGAAAGTAATGTGAGGTGCCCATGTTTTTGTGTTTCAGATATGTCTCAGCTTAGTTCGGCTTCTGCATTATTTGGCTCACTCTCCTCTTGGCTCGGTGACATTACTGGATTTTCGCCCTCGCCAGTTTGTGATCGTGGATGGGGAGCTGAAGGTGACAGATCTGGATGATGCCAGCATTGAGGAGAGCTCTTGCACCAGTAACAGCGACTGCTTCATGGAATTCCCTGCGAGAAACTTCACCCTGCCCTGCTCGGTTGAGGGACGGTGTCAGAGCATGAACGAAAAGAGAAATCTCTACAATGCCTACAGGTCTGTGATCAGATAAAATAGTAGAGAATTAAGAGTGGGGCTAGAGCTTCAGCATCCTTTATAGTTATTCACATCAATGAGCACATGCTGTCTCAGAACCAATATCCAGGAGAAGTGAAGCCATGAATAATTGTTTCATTTGTGAAAATACATGGCATTTATAACTTCTGAAATGTTTTGCATACTCTGAGTGTGATTCACCGCTCAGTCTAGCTCTGTGTTGGTTGCAGCCCACTGAATCCTTCACTCAAGTAGAGATTTTCATAGGAGTGAAGCAGAAGCGCCTGCGGAGCTGGGGGCCCACAAGCTCTGTGGTGAGACGATTCCAGCAGCTCTTTGGTGTGAGGGATCATCACATGTTTTGCACCACCAGCTGAGCAAAGGGCTGGCTTCAGAGGCAGTTAGAGCTCAGTTCACATCCTGCCCTCTGGCTCAGTGCTCCCTGCCTTGCTGGAGCCCGCTGTGGTAGGGTGATAACAGCCCTGGGGCTGCCAGAACCACCCTTAGTTGCTGACAATCTGGAGTCTAAGCCCAAACTTTTTGAACAAGGGGTGGTCTTTTCACCCTCCCTGCCCAGCCCCTGGTCTGTGTGAGCAGGTGCCGGGGGACTCGCTCCCAGTGCCGTGCCCACAGTGGGGGACATGTGGCTGGTGGGCCATGCTGGACCAGTTGGCCATTCTGAAGGAAGTGTTCAGCTACTGCAGCCATCTTCCAAATTTGATTCTAAAGGTGTCTCCAGATTTACAGCTGGATCCTTCTGGGCAATGGCTATGTGTTTGTGGTCTTGGCTGTCCCCCATCAGCCATCTCTCCCCCAGAGGGCTGGGTGGGATGCTGCAGGAGCCACATCACTGCTTTCCAGGGAGCCAGTAGCAGATGCTCAGTGCTGTGCTCGTCCTGCCATTGCCACTCTGTCTGATGGGCGCTGCTGGGACAAGCGGCTGCCTTGGCTGATCCAGATAGGAGGATACAGATCTCAGAGCAGTGCCGTAATGGTGTGCTTATTTCTTAGGCTTCCCTTTGAAGTACCATGCCATTCACTGCCTTCTAGACCACAGCGAGGAGAGGCTGCTCCAAACAGAGCCTTCTGCTTTGGTCACAGGGCGCTCACCAGCATGTGTGTTGCATTAGCTGACCACACTGAAATGGGCTGCGCCACATGACAGCCATCTGCAGTTGTGCAGCGCAGTATTTAGTGTGTCCTGCAAGATTTTCCATTTCCATTTGCTTGGCTTAAAGATCTTGCTTAGCTTGCTAGCTTTTGGTTAAGACTGTTTTGCTGTTTCTGGGTAAGAAACCTTTAATAGGCACTCATCCATCTCGGTCGTAAGTGGGGACATGTCTGTGGTGTGGTGGGCTTGTGGCAGGTTGCTGGTCACGCTGGAGGAAGTGGTCTTTTCTAATACAGTTTTTAGTATTGCCTTTGAACTGCTCTCAAGTGTGTATTTCATGCACAGTGCCCCAGTGTTCCCAGCCCGTGCTTTGCCTTAATCCCATAGAGACAGTGGAGTTCTGTTGAACAGTGGATTCATGGTGTGGGAGGCTGTGACCACCCATGCTAAGGTGTTACAACAAACCCTATGGACTTGTCTTGGAAGGTGAAATCCTCACTTTGTTAGGGATAGGGTGCTAAATTTGTTATTTTCATAGGTGCACTCTGTTGCTGTAGGCTTAGAGGTTGCCCTCTGATGCTGTTAGATAGAAGTCAAAAGCAGCAACATGTCAAACAGTGCATAGACCCCTTGTAATTTTTAAACATAGCATGACCTAGCCTTGAAAACATACTTAAATCTATCTAGCTGGTTTCTTTATGAGGTAAATAATTAAAGGAGAGAAAACATTTGGGAGAAACCTCTACAAGAACTGGCCCATCTTGACTTTCAGGTGGTTACCTCCTGTCACAAATGCGTCTCACTGTGTTTTCCTCCAGATATTTGGGGGACCAGTTTTCAAAGCACAGGACAGTTTTGAAAGTAAACATAACTAATATTTTGAACTGTTAACCAATGGCTGAGATGAATTCTCCATCACTGAGAATTCTTAAATTAGTATCAGATAGTTCTCAAAAAGAAACAATTTGTAGGAACGAATGTAAAAGGATCTGACATTCTGTGCTGTGCAGATCACAGAGGATGCCACTGGCCCTGGAATCGATGAGTAACAAATGTTCCTGCAATTAAGTTGTGCAGACTCCAGTGTCTGTACATGTCAGGATTTCACATGTGGGTATTTTCAGCAGAACAGTCGTATGTTTCTGTAGCCCTGTAGCTACGGAAAAACAATAACCTCCGTGACTTGCTTCCAGCCAGCATTGAGCAAACTTAGTGACAGCTACTGAATTTTTACAAAGAACTATTCACAATCAGTTGGACTCTGCTTTAGGGATAATCTCTAACCAAAAACAGTGAGGTAAAACTTACCAGCCAAATTGTTTCTTACAATGTTATGCTGCTCTTCAGATTTCTGTATGTATTTATATTGTCTGTTTCATACTCATCCTTAAGAAAACCTACCAGTGGATTATCCCACTTGGGAAAATAATAAACACTATTTTTGTTGGGGATGAAAAAGGGAGTTACATTCTCAAAGAAATATTCATTGTGTAAGTAGAGTGTCAGCTCAATAAGACCTGCATCTATGATCAGTTTTTGGTATCAGTAACTGAATTTTCTAATTTGCACTTGTGTAAAGCATCTGCTGGTCTCCCTCCTCAGCATGAGTCCCTGGGGGTTTCCATTTGAAAATGTGGTCTCTGTATATGAAAAATTGTTTACTTTGCAAGTTAGATGTGAGGCAGGGCAATATCCCAATTGTGTTCCTGTTCTTTTCATTAGCTAATGTTAATGTGCAATAGTTCTGTTTATATTGTCAGATCCTGACCTCTCCATCTCCATCTTAGGTTTCTGTGACACTGGGTTTGTTGCAATAGGTAGTAGTATTGGCAGAGTAATAGAACTCTAAAGGAAGAATATGAAAATTAAATGTACTTCAAGGGGGGGTAATGGCATATTGTTTTTTCTTTTGCAATGAAACATTAAAATGGAGCTGTGGAATCTCCTTCTCTGTAGATATTCAGAATCCATGTGGACACAATCCTGAGTAAAGTGTTCTAGGGGATCCTGCTTGAGCAGGGAGGCTGGACTAGCTGACTTCCAGTGGTGCTTTCCAACCTCACCCATTCTGTGATTCTGTGATTCTACATCCATCAGTGAATACCTACATGAATGCATCTTGAATATAGATAAACGGTAGGAACAGAGAGGACATTCTGTATTCCAGAACCATTAAAACAATAGAAGACGGCTTGCTCCTGGCAATTAATTTGAATGTCTAAGAAAAGTGTAGTAAAGAAAATAGTAATTTCATTTATTAGAAATGGACAGAAATTTAATTTATGAACTTTCAAGATTTGAAAAATAACGAAGCCCAAGACTTACGGCGTTGATAGCATCCTTTTAGTTTGTTAAAGTACAGACAGCTATTCAAATAGTCACAATCCATGGGGCTTCACAGCAAGTTCTCTATTAATGGAACATTTACATGTAGGTACAAGGCAGCCTTGTATGTAGCATGGTCTAGGTATGCCAGACAGCTGTGTGAATAGTCTCAGCTATGTATTTATTTGAGTATAGAATACCATTATATTTCCTGAATAGGTCAGTGGCATATAAGCAATAGGGATTTTATTCCTTATGATGTTCAGGAGTTACCAGACATTTGTAAAATCTTGTTAAAAAAAAAATTCAATATCGGTTACTTTTCTATTGCAGGTTTTTTTTTACCTATCTTCTTCCACACAGTGCTCCATCCTCACTGAGACCATTACTGGATAAGATAGTCAATGCAACAGGTAATCACAATAAACACAGTAATGCCAAGTATTTGCTTTTTTAGTGTAACTGTCATGTTTGGGAGGGGAGGGTGCAGCTTTTGTGCCTACTCCAATAGAACCAGATTGTTTTTCTGTCCAGGATAAAATTTCTCCCGTATCAAGAAGGCAAGAATGGGCTCATATACCAGAGAAATCCCGATTTTAGATTTTATCTATGCTTCACAGAAGAATTTGTTTCATCCTGGCACCTCAGCACTGAGGTGGACTGCATCAGAACACAATTCCTTGGGGGGTCTGGAAGAACTTCTGTTCCTTTATCTTTTGTCTCATTAACAATGATACCAGTGGTGTTTTATACCTCAGAAGCCAGAGGCACAAATGACATTTCCATAGATCTTTACTGATTACCAAGGTAGTGCCTTTGAGACAAGACTAGTTGGCTGTAAAACTGATTTGAGGGTTTTTCAGTGCCTTGCCCCAGTGTGCATCCAAGGGGGAAATGACTGATGCTGGGCTATTGCTAATGAACAAGCAAAGCTTTGGAGTTCCCTGTATTGGCTGGCGTTAATCCCTTGTGGGGACTTCTCCTCAGTGTTTTCTGCCTGCAGGCCTGGGGCTACCAGCTGGACGAGCCAGCCTCTGGAATGCCTGGGTCATGTCAGGTGTGAAACCAGACTTGTAGGAACTCAGGGATTTGCTGCCCATGTCACAGCCCTGCCACAGAGCAGGGCACCACGGGGCTCCCATGCTCAGGGCTTTGTTCAAATGAAACCTCGTTTTTTCCTGTGCAGGATGCTCCTCATCTAAGTCATTCTTTTGCTCTGCTTTTAAAGGAGAACTTCACTGGGGAATAGATGAGACAGCTGCTCAGCTGGAGAGAGTTTTGAACCTGTATAAGAGTGGGGAGTACCTGCAGAACACAACCCGGATGCCGAAAGCTGGTAAAGTCGTCTTTCTTAAAACTTAAAATCCGAGACTTTGTCATTGTTTTGAGGTTTGCAAGGGCAAATGTGCAGAAAACAAGGCTCAGTGGTCCTTGAAATCATGCATGTGATAGTATTTTGTCTGCTTTTTGCTTCCTGGGAGCCTCCTGTAACCCTCCTCATTAAGTGATGTAGCTGGACATCCATAAGTGTGAGCAGGCTATAATAGGAATAAGGAAATCCAAAGGGAGTTCTCCATGACAGACTTATGGAAAATGTGTTTCATCACATCCACGTGCTGCTGTTGTACTATCAGAACCTGCCTGAACATGTACTGGGGAGAATCCAGTCATGAGGCTGTAAACCTCCATGGGTTTCCTGGGACTTAGAGGGATTTCTTGTAACATAAGCACTTGTAGATTGGAAGAATAAAATTTTTACTTCCTTTGCAAGGGAAAAATACCATGTCCCTCAGCTTCTGCTAGCAATAGAACAAAAAATAGAAAAAGGGACAGGATGGAAACAAGGCTGAATAATAGTATCTTTTTCATAATATGTCTGTATGCTATTCAAGCTGTGGTATGAAGTGGTGCATGTTCTTCCTAGAAGGATAGCTGTGGAATTGTACATGTCAAAGAATATTACGTGTGCTGGAAATGACTGTTAAGCCCAACAATTGTAAAAGCTGTTTTGCAAATTATTTTTGTGTACGTACGATGTTCGTGTCAAACTGTCAACATAATTGACTGCAAGTTGATAGGAAAATTATGGCTTTGCTGCAAAAGCTTGGTAGAGAGGGAAATATGGGTTCTAAATGAAGATGAATGTTGGCACAGGGGGTTTGAAAAGTTCAGTGAAGCATTTGCTTGGTGAAAGAGACACAGGAGCCAAATTCATTCTGGTTGTAGCTCTGTTAGCCTCAAAGGGCCATGATACCAGGGATGAATTTGACCCACTTATCAGAATAATTCAATATTTATTTTGTTGTAAAATTGGCAGGAAAATTGTTGCAGGTGTTCATTTAACTTTCTAATTTTCAGCTTTTCATCACAGTCTGTGCTGAGTGATACCTGTCAACACAGCACAATTATTTTCAGCAGTACAATCAATAGTACAAACATGTCCTTTGTTGAAGAAGTGCCAGGAGAGCTGAAGTTGTTCTATGATGCTGGTTGATTCCAGATCTCACTGCTGTAACAGGATGAGGTGAAGTGTTTGAATTTTAGAGGTCTGTCATGTTTATAAAGACTCTCAGGGAGAGAAGCTTTGGACAGCAGTAGTCAACGTATCAGTGCAGGTTTCCACTGATATGGAACAGAGCTCTGTGTATATTTAGCTACTGTAATAATTACACATTTTTGTGTTCATTTAATTCTGTAGATAATACAACACAGAATCCACTGCCCATGTTCATGGTTAGTAATGCCCTGCTCTGCGAGGAGCCCTTTTTATTTGCAGAGCACTGCTCATGGATTTAGGCACTTTACAGTGTGACCAAAGATGCTGAAAATCTGTAGATGCTCTGTGTAACACATTGGATAATGTACATTAAATACCGTGAGTGTAATACTGAATTCCTTGATAGGAAAACGTTCTCAGCCAGGGCCAAGCCTGAGGAACTGGGTATCTTACTGGAAATTACACTTAGATGAGATGTGTTCTCAGACTTAGCTGCCATGCCTTTAAGATGTGCAGACCTGTTTCTTGTTTGTTCTAAGGCTGCTTTAACCAAACAGAAAAGGCGTTGTAATTTCTTTGTGTTTTAAGGCTCCCTTTCCTTGCCAGACAAGTACGAAGAAGTCATATCATGAGGGTTAAAATGTGCCTACATACCCACTTGTATCATTTTAATTCCAACCATAATCTTTCCTCAACTGATATTTGACTGATACTTGATATTAATACCATGCTGGAATTAATTTTTAATATTTTTCAATCCAGAGACTATGGAATTAGAAATTACTAATTAGAATTTATTCGGAGGTAATGGCATGAGGAATTCTCCTGTGGTACAGTGAACTTGCAGGAGAGGGTGACAGGTGTCCTGTCCTTCCTCCTGGAAGGGAGTGGTGTCCAGGGAATCAGCCTCTTCCACTGGCAGGACGTTACAGCTGAGGTGGCATCCTGACCACCGAAACCAAGGCTGAACACCTGAGCAGATTGAATATTTTGTATAAACCTTGGTAGACAGGTAGACAGGGATGAAAAGGAACAACTGTGATATTTTCCCAAGCTGTCAGTTAAGGTCCTGCTTTGGTCCTGTTCGGACAAAAAAATATTTTTAAGATTGCGTGATTTTAAAAAATGTTTTCTGTGTTGCTCTGCAGCACAGAGAAAGTTGAACAAGGGCGTATTTCATCCAGTAATAAATTAAGATAAAATTAGAGATGATCATTTGGTTCTCAGGCCAGATTGGAGTTAGTCAGCTTTGCGTGCATATCCCAGTGTGTGCCAAGATGGAGGAGGCACAAGTTTGTATCCATTTTGCTCCAGATGATAGAAATCTCACAAGGTGACTCACTTCGGGAATTTTCGCTCTCACAAATAGTAGAAATGACAAGAATTTGTGATGCCAGTCTCCTGGCATCTAAAGGTTTGTGACCAGAAAATAAGTCCTTTCTGGTGCATGATCTATTTTGAAATCCTAAAAGAATGGGAGGAGAATTCAGATCCAAGAATTGTAAGGTTTTGTTTTGGTTTGGTTTTGAAAAGAAACTACAGAAGGTTCAGGTAATGGTGCTTCAGAATTTGTCTTAGGTCTTAAATGCTTGGAATTATGCACTATCCTGGATAGAGCATTGTAAATTCATAGTAGGAAAGACGAGATCATTGTCTTGGGCAAGTCACGTAAGGCCATAACTAAAACATTAGTGTTGAGGAAACAGTGTGTTATCTATGTGAACTTATGTTTTTGAAAGGAAGACCTCCTCCTATGAACACCACAAAGTGAGAAAGGTGATATTGATAAGCAGTGGGGAAGTGACATGAAGAAAGTTCTTGTCGGCCCTAGTGTTCCCATAAATAAAGTTTAACAAGATGACATAGTCATATTACAGAAGGTCTTGGATATTAAGCTTTCACTGTGCTTCAGTTGTAAAGATTTTATAGTGCTGTAAATTATATTATGCTCTGGACTTTGGTTTGGTATCCCAGAGTAGAGGCGTGGGAGACATTCGATAGCTGTGTATGTGTTCTGCAACCATAAATCACACTGCTGTTCATGTTGATATGGGAACATTGCAGCGTTTAAAACAACACCAGGAGCAAATACTCTTATATTCTATTGGCTGTTGGCCTCTCTTGCTGGAACCCAGAAGAATGTGAATTAAAACAGGAACCATGTATTTCTTCTGACATATGTTATCTAAAAATGATTAAGTCATTCCATTAATTATCCTGATTAAGGAGACTATAAAAAAACTACTGATGTTCATCAGTAAAGTCATGCCCCAGTATCAACGTTTTTATTACTTCAATCAAGTGACAGTGATTTGTACCAACTGAGTATCTGGCCCTTGAGCTAAGCCCCAGCCCTTCAGTTAACCCAGAATTTACTCAGAAATGCGTGAAATCAGCTAACACTCATAAATCGGATAGCTTTGTTATTCATTAAAGCTAATAGATGACCCATTATTAGGTCCGGGGGTGTGCAAGCCCACAGAAAGCTGTAATTAGCTGCTGTCGTTAGCTGAAAGCACATTCTCAAAGCTAAAAAAGCTGGAAGACTGGACATAAAGCAAAGACACGTTGTGTTTTCCTTTGTCTCAAGACAATTTGGCAGGATTATGCTGTATGTAAATATTTACAGTACAACAGTGTTTTGAAAAAAATATTCTGCAGGGTCACTATAGCAACCTGCTTAGGAAATTGTAAATCCACCCAAGGATTATTGAAATCAGGAACAAACTGCAGCCCAGATTCCTGCTCTATCTTAATATATTATAATAAATCTTACAAATCTCATATTTTTTAAAATTATTTTTATACATGTGCCTTTGGTGTCCCTTTCCCAGAGCCCTCAGGGGGAAAGGTGCACAGGGCAGAAAGTCTCCCTTTACACCCTGCCTTGCTCGGAGGGCTCTCCCCTCAGGAGCCAGGCAATCCCAGCATGCAGGAATACAGGAGCAGGCTCCTTTGCATCCATGTGGCACTGGCAGCACAGTGGGTCTGTGCAGCTGTGCAGGGACCACAACCAGGCAGTTGTTGCTCACTCCTATCTCCACCACTGTGCAAACCATTTGCTCTGTTCCCTGAGAAATGTGTTCTGCTGTTGCTAAACTTCTTCCTGTCCAACTTGGCAGTGCACAGCAAAATACTTTCTGCTGAGGTCCTCAGTTCCCTTCCAGAGCACTAACGAAGTCACTGAGTGTCTTTTATAAATCCTGTGGGCATCTGTCTTCAAGCTTAAATGCCCCAGCACGTGACTGTAGGCAACTTCTGTCTTGTCCATCATCAGCATCATTGTTTTTATGACTGAGTGGACCACATGCAATGTTTTAGCATCTGTAGGATGATTTTGGGCTTGTCACCTTCAGTAAACTGGTGTGTGCCACAGAGGTGGCTGCGGGTATGGAGCAGCTCCCTGGGATGTGGGGCATGAGGCAGGAAAAATGCTCCAGCTGTGTCATGTTAACAGGAATAAAATGTAAGGGAACATGTCGTTCCTCTCGTTATTTATTTGTGTTTTGGTGACAGCCTGCATACCGATTTAAATATGGCTCTACTGCCAGCACAATGGAGGCGCATAAAAAGAGACAAGGCTCGCCTCGCTCCCAGCCCGCACGCAGCAAACTGCCAGAGGATGGAAATGCTCCCCAAAGGAGCAGGGCTATCTCCTGGTCTGATGGCAAAGCTGTGTCCTGCCAGGCCAGCCTGTCTTTCCAAACAGTTGGGACGCGTCAGGACTGATTGAAAGCAGAGGCCTGCGGGATAGGCCTGCCCTCTCGTTTCCTCAGACATACCAAAAAGTCGCTTTCCGTGGCAAACTGTGCAGGGTGCTTTGCGGGGCCTGTTGTCAGAAGCATGTTTGAATGTGAGGTACTGGAACATGAGGAAAAGTTCAGCATAAAATGAAGCGTACTAAAAACATCAGTGTATTATTGTCTATTTTGGATCCAATACTGTTCTCCAAAAGCTCCCTGGGAATCAGAGGGAACTGTTTGTAGAGCAAAACACTGCTCAATACCACTTCTTGCTGATATTGGCAAATCAGGCTCTTTCTGCTTACTCGTAAGCAAAGCAATTAAAAGCAATTCCAGAGTCGACTGCCACTGTTCCTCTTGAGACTGGAGGAAAAAAGGAGGGAGAAAAAGGAGCAACATGATTTTTCTCCCAAGGATGAACGTGGTTTCTTCTCTGTCATTGACCCACAGTGTATTGGCAGGTGATAAGAGAACTGGGCAAATCTCCAACAAGTAGCTGTAGTTGGTAGTAAAAATGCAGTCTGGCTGTTGTGGCTGAAATAAATGGTCATTAGGACTGATTAAAGTCAGATTTAGGGTGATTCAGACAGGCTAAAAGGGGGAAACCACAGGCGGTTTCACATAGTTTATTATATACTTGTGGAGCTCTTTATATGATTCAGTCTAGTACAGTGAAAATGAGTATGTTTATAGATTGTACTCGGCTTTGGGACAATGCAGGTGGTTTTTGATGGAAAAAAATTAGAATAAGAATTTAAAGCATTGGCTTTCTTTTATAGCTGTTGCATTGGACAGTGATGCTGCAGATTACTTTTAAAGATGCCTCTCTTACTTGTCACAACAAGTAAGTGATCTTGGTTTCAGGTTCACTGTGGCCATCATGGGGATGTGGCTAACATGCTAAGGAGCTTCTAAGATTTTGGCCTGGTCAAAGCAGCATGTTTTGATTGATCAGAACAACCTTGTGAAAATATTGTAAAACTATAAAAACTATTGCAAAACAAAACTTCTGAGGATTGCCTGGATTTAGCATAGCAAGATATCTTGAAGTTCCAAAATGTTACAAGAAAAAAATGCTTTGTAGTAGGATTTATCTGTATAATTGTGAGCTCCTGTATTACCTCCCGTGTGCTAAACCTGGAGTAAATGCATTGTAAATGACATCAAGATCAGGCTTACTGCATTGCATTTATTTGTTTCAATCCTCACAAAATTAGTAGATGGAGGAAAGGATTCTTTTTCTGCTGATACCAGTAGGAATGCCTTGCATTTCTCTGCTGTATTCCTTGCCATTACCTTGATAGACTTTATGTACTCTCTGTCAAGCTATGTGTATGTACGCAAAAGTGTAAATTTATGGCTGCATTTATAGTATTAGGCAAGCATTTATTGGTTTTAAACACCATTAGTCTGGAAATTGACCAGAACTTTGACCTTTTTATGATGTGATTTACTGCTGTGAGCCTTCAAATTCCAAGGACTCCATTTAAGCAAGTTTCAGGTCTTGGCAGGACAAAAACTTGAGCTGGAGCTGTCTTTAAGCCATTGGGTACTGCTTAATTGAGTAACTGCACTGTGGTGTTCAAGGTGATAATTTAAAGGTGTAAGGGAAGCCCAGCTCTCCTGAGGGCTGGACCTAATGTCATTGCTGGGACACATCTCAGTGGAGGAGCATCCTTCAGGAGGGTCCTTCTAGTTCATGTGAGAGAATCGCATTTCTTCACAACTCTTGCAAATAAAGGCTAAAGTGCAAGCTCCCTAAATCGACACTATGCAAGCAAGAGATTCCAGGGATACTTGCCTTTACCATGCAAATGGCCAAGGCAGCTGCCTTGCTCTGCTGGAGATGGAGTGAGTTTTGAAGAAAAATGCAGTTTGCTTAGACCACCACTTGGTTGGTATTACAATGAGTTTCTGATCAGTTCTGACTAACAGTTTAAGAGGAGATCCCATGCTGGCTTCCCAGGGCAAGCAGGAGTGCCTGGCTGGTGTGGGAGCAGGAACCAGGGTGCAGGGCCATCACGTGTCCCTCTCCCTACTTCTTGTGGCTGCCTTCCCATTGGGATGCTCCTAAGGGAAGGCACTCCCAGGCAGCCGTCGCTGCTGCTTGCCATGCAAGGGGGAAGAGGAGCTGCCTTCCTGCCTTTCCCCCTTACTGCATCCCACTCCCTTCCCTGTGGGCAGTGTAGGCTCAGATTCCCAGGCTGCAGGTATCCAGTGGCCCGTGCCAGTTGGAGGCCCTGCCAGAAGCTGCCCTTGTGGAGCCTGTGTGACTGTGTGCTCTCAGTTAGACTGCAGTGTTTTCACCTGTAGGGTGCTCGGTGATCTCACAGCCAAAGGAAAGTGCTCTTTGCACGTGTGTCACACTGCCATGTACCTATTAGTTGCTCCCATTGGAGATGGTTGTGGTTTTCCCTCATACAGGAACTGGCAAGGAGCAGTGAGGAGAGAAGGGGCAGCCATAGGGCTGTTCTGCGTGGTGAGACCACCCTGGCATGGCTGTTTCCATCCTCACTTGCACACTCAAAGCATTGCCATTGCCACTGCTGGCCCAACTCCGTTGATTAATGTGTCTGAGCTGCCCAGATGATTTACAGGCTTGGTCACCTTGAAAAAGTTGATGGAAAGGGAGGACTTTATCTCCTACTCTGACAGAGCTCAGGTCACGTAAATCACTGCTGCCCTTTTGAAGTCTGTGTATGTCAGCCGAGAGCCTAACCCCTGACAGCTGTACCGGGAGCAGTGCTGAGGAGAAGGGAAGTGCTATAGGCCTATTAAGAATCATATCTGTGCTCAGAGGAGTTTAAATATTGGATGATAATTCAAAATAAGGGTCTTCAAGGCGGGCTTCTCCCTTGCATGAAGTAAAATACCTGACTTGACACGAGGCTCAGTGCCGTGATGGTGTGCTGAGGGATGCTGCAGCTTCTGCCCAGCCCCAGCGTGGAGCCCATCTGACTCTCAAAGTGCCCTTGAGAAGGGCCAGGATATGCTGACATGGAGAATCAGGCAGAAGCTTCATCTCCTGCTGCCACAGCAAGGACCATTCTTCTGCGAATGCCCTCTGTGGCATGGGCCTTGGCACAGTGCAGTGTGAGGTTGCAGTTCTGCGGTGTGCAAAGAGGAGCTGTGGATAATCACAATTTATATCCAGTCATCATGGCATGTATGCTGATACAAATGGTTACATATGGTGCTAACTACAGGGGATTGATTTTTTTTTTTTGCTTTTAATTTGTGCACATCGTTTTACTGATCTAGGCTGTGAGGCACAAATCAATACTCAGCAGTTGCCATGTGGAGATAAGAGAATATTCTGTTACATTCAATTATTGTGACACTACAGTTGATACAGAAACTGGGAAAAATGGGACTTTTACCTATCCAGCACTTTGATTTATGCTCTGACTTATCTTCAGAAGAAATGCATAAATATTTTTGATGGAGAAATGACCAGTCATAATGTGGAACTGCATTTTCATTTTTATTGCTTCTTGTGCATGAATCTGCATTTCCTGAATTAAGAAAACTCTTTTGCTTTTGATTTAACTGGGACAATGATCAGCTCTGATTTTGCTTTGTTTGGGAATGTTTCTTATGATACTTTTAATGAGCTAAGGCTTAAAATAGAATGCATTTACTACATTTGTTTCCCACTCTTTCAGACTCTGTGCTGAGAACGAGCACTTGTGAACGTGCATTTCTTTTCCCAGTTGAAATACTGACAGTTTGGAGTAGCAGACACTCTCGCCTTTGACTCAGTGGTGTTCCTACAATGTGCTATATGAAATATTAGCAGGCTGAATCAGCAGAGCCAGGCAGAAAATGCCTGAACCAAAGTGACTTAAGAATAGGCAGTGAGTCAGGGCAGGCAGCTCTGGTTTCCATAATAGATACAATTAGAAGAAATACAGAATGTATTTAGTTTTTTGAATAGGACATGGGGAGGAGAGACAGGAGGGAACCATTAATTTGTGCGTCTGGAGGCTAAATAGAAATGTTTATAAATGATCAGTTGAATTTGCTGATGCATTCATTAGAGAAACCCCCGTTAGTGGCTGGGAAAGTGAGAGGAGCTGTGAACAGAGAACAAGAGGCAGCTCATAACGGCAAGTGAGACTGAACGGCAGCCAAGGGAGAGGAGCAGTCGGTGGGGCAGCGCGGAGGCGCTGGGCGAGGACCACGCTGACATGCTCCTGCTACTTTTTTCCCCCCCTTCTCTTCAGAGGCCCATCAAGCGACTCCTCTTTTGTCCTAATCTGAGCAAGCAAAAAAAGTTTGCTTAATTAAAAGCCTGTCTTTTCTTCCTTCTCTAAAGGAGCTGGAGAAAAATAGCATGCTCTTCTGAGGGAGAGGGAGGGCTGGGAACGCCTGGTCAGGTCTCACCCCGACAATCCTGCTCACTGTTGAGAAGTAGGACAGTGAGTTAGTTCATTCAAGTGGATGCTGTTTATTCAATGGGACATTCTTCCTGTAAAACTCCTAATAAAACCAAAGCCTTGCCTCCGCAGTGGGGAAGGGGAAGGGGTTTTGTGCACAGACTGTTTATTTACACACGCTTTCTGGAGAAAAAGGTGAGAAGAAGAAAGAAGGAAAGGAAAAGGAAAGTAAGGTGCAGAGCTATAAACACGTTTGGGAGTAAACCAGGGCTGGTACAGTCTAACCCGTCAGCTTTTCCGTCATGTATCCTGCTCCTAAGCTGTTCTAATAAACCTTGCCTGTTAAAAACAACCAGTTTACTGGAGAGCTTTCAAACCATTGCTTTGCTCTGATTTGCAGAGTACAGACGGGTGCCCGAAGCCTTTATTCCTGATGAGAACTACAGATGCTGGCCATCTTACCATCACAAGGGCTGCCTCCTCTCCGTGTTCGATGTCAACGAGGCCATTGAGATCTGTGACAGCTACTCCCAGTGCAAAGCTTTCGTCCTAACTAACCAGACGACTTGGACAGGTAGGTGCTGCATGCTGTGGGAAGGAAGCAGCAACTGAGTCACCTGTTCTGGCTGTTTTAAGTGTTTTAATACAGCTTGGGGAGTGTGTTGTGCTGGGCTGTGGGAGTCACCAGCAGCATCTAGAACTGAGGTAGTTTCTGAAGGTTCAGCCGAGGCAGCTTCTTTTTTGATGAGGCTTCTCTTTGCCAGCAGTCAGGGGAGCAGAAGCCTACAGACAGCCCAGAGGGGCTGGCACTACAGAGCTAAGCATGTGGACCCCAGGTTACCAAACCACAGGATCTGAAATGTTTTTTTTTGCAGTTTTGTGCTTCTGGGAGGTGTGAACAGGCAATTCCATGGAACCAAGAAAAAAAGTCATTCCTGTTAACCTTGCCTATGACGAACCAGTGGCTACGTCATCATGTCAGCCTATCTGCAGTTGGAATACTGAAGTTAATTAATATACTAAAAAAATATTTATTCTGGCAGAGGGAAAGTCATAGGAAGTTTAGAACAGCTCCTATCTCAGGTTACAATATTAAAATCAAATGGAACTTAGTAGCAATATTTGTAGTCTTCTTCGTTATTCCCTTTGCCATATCATTCCTGATGCATGAGCACTTGAGTTCCTGCAGCTCGGAAATTTGCTCAGTGGTTGAGGCATCCCGTTTACTTTTAAAGCAAATAGTGTTATGGGAGCCCCCTAGAGAGGCAGGCTGGGAGCAAACAGCATTTGATTTTCTGAAGTTTAGAGAGGGAAGGCACAAGTACATATGGGGTGCATCTCTGTGGTCTCTGCTGCAAGGCAAGGCAATGATTTTGCAGTTCTGTGGGGCAGCAGGACCTCACTGGGAGGCAGGGATGTGAATAAGGTGCCAGGTCAGTGAGTGTGGGGAGATAGAAGAATGGTGCTGTGGCTCCCACAAACACCAGACAAAGAAACCTTGCCAAATTCAGCCCCCACTGGCCTCGGATACATGTGCAGCAAGTGTCTTATGCTACCCAGGCTGTTGTCACTTGCTGCTGCTTTTTGTCTTGAGGACTGGAAACCTTGTTCCAGCTTGTTTAAAGCCCAGAGCTACAAAGTGCTCAGCAAGAACTGTTTCAGAGAAAGTCATGTTTAATATACATTGCACTGATGAGTTTTGGAAAGATTCAAGCGTGCAAATGTGATTCTGCTCCTGGACAATGGAATGAATGTCCTTCATGTAAGCCCTGAACTCAATCCTGTTTTTATCAGAGGGAGTCTCAAAATACTTCTTTAAAGATCACATGGAATTTGTATTAAAATCTTCAGACCTTTCCTTCATTTCTCGTGTTAGCTGTGCACAGCTGTATCTTGACCATAATTAGGTAAGAGTAAAGATACTGAAACCAGGGGAAATTTGGCATCATTTTAGACAAAAACAGTTCAGGTTTATACCAGCTGAAGTTAAGAGAGAGTTCAGTCTTGCATGGCCTGAAAAATGCATAGGTTGAAGTAGAATTTGAAATGTCAGTATTTTAAGGTAGGCAACCTTTTGCTCATCAGTTCTAAATATTTTTCCCTTCCCCTTCTTTCCTATTCAATGCAGGTCGGCAGCTTGTCTTCTTCAAGATGGCCTCAAATCATATTGTGCCTGATCCTGACAAGATAACATATGTGAAGGTGACAGACTGACACCTAAAGTGGCTCAGTCTGACATGTGAGTGATAAGAGCTGTTTGTGTATAAATATAGGCAGCTGTTAGGTAGAAGGTGGCTGTGGCCGGAGAAATAATTGCACTATTACTCATTCTAATCTATAGAGTGCTAAAGGAAACTTTAAAGAAATAACCTGCATGACCAGGATGAATGTGCAATAAAACAAGATTTTGAAAATGTGATTTTGAAACAAAACAAAACAACCCAAAGCAAAGTACAAGGGACAATACACTGTTAGAGTATAATTTTGGTTATAAATCAGCTGGCAGCTCTGGCTTTTCTAACCAAGGTTAGGATAACATTTCCGACCTATACATATGTGTCCAGGGATGAAAGCTGATCATTTCTCTGGGAAGCCTGTATCCTCCACACTGATATTTATTTGGGCACGTACAATCACAACAGAGGAACTGAAGCGTATCAGTTTGTCTGCTGAATAGCAAACGTTACTGAGGACAATCAGCATTTGTGTTGAAGCTATGGAATATGCAGTGCCGGCATATTTGTCAAACGGAAGGAATTGCTTATGTTTAGAATTGCAAGACTGCAACCAATTTTCATTTTTGCTTCCAATGTTATCATAAAGTTTCATTTTTAATTTGAAAGAGCCATTTTGTAGATCTAGCAAATCACATAAGCGTATGAATAGTCCCACTGAAAGGGCAGGGACTTACCCAAGTGCTGAGTGCTTTGCTGGATAGCCCTAAGCATATGCTTACAATTAAGCCTGTGCTTAAGACTTTTGTTGAATCAGTTTGAATTGTTCAGGAAGCCACATCTTTGACTGGCAAAGCAGTCCAGCTGGTTGAACAGTACTAATTTAACGACTATCTTGCAGTTATTCGTACCTATTATCATCAGGTCCTTGGTTTTCTAAGGCATTGCTTGCTAATTCTTAGAGTGAATGAAGTAAATTACCTTAATGATGTCAAATGAATGCTAGCCTTAATTCTATATAAAATGCATCTTAAAGGCAGGGTGTGTCTAGAGAATTTGCTTTCAGTGAAAGCAATGAAGTAAATGCAAAAGTGACCAATGTCATACTGTTTTGTAGTTTGTACAGTCAGGAAAAAATGTGCTTTTGTTTCTCAAATTGTTTATTTTTGTAAAAAAAAAAAAAAAAGATAAATAAAACTTCTTTTATTCTTGATTTTTGTGTGTTTGTGTTTCAAATAAATGCCTAAATCCAGTGTATTGTATGTAAAGTGAGACTTGGGATAATTTTTCCAGAAAGGATTGAAGTTGTTCCAGTGACTCCTAGGGAAGGGTCTGTTGGTGCCGGGAGTACTTGGTGGCTTTGTCTGTGGCTGCCTGTCACAAAGTGAGTCATGGTTAGAAGACAGTGTTTGAGCAGCCTTTGCTGCTCTGTGCTTTGTGTTATGCTGGTATCAGTCTTTTAGCACTCGGAAGGGGCAATGGTGAGAGCAGGACTTGATGAAATTGGGCCACAGGTGTATTTTTGATGCCAGGGAGGGGCAGGGAAAGAGAGCAGGCGAGTCAGGGAAGCGGGCAGCAGTGTGGCTGTGCAGGAGAGAAGGTCCAGCAGTGACACCACCAGCAGCAGGTCTTGTCTCACCGCAGTTTCTCTGAAGTCACTGATGCCCTAATGGCTCTGGCAACTGGCTGAAGTGACGTCCTGCAATAGCTGTAACTCACAAATTATCAAACTCCCAGCTGTAATAGCTCAGCTGATTGTGTCGCCGTGCACTTAGGAACCCATCAATCATACTGTGGTAATAAACAAACACTATGGATTCTTTTAAAATTGCTGCATAAATCATGCCAACACATACTGCACAGTTCATTGAAGTGATAGGGGTTGTTGGCACTGAGGTGCTGGTATGTATTTTGAAAGTCTTTAACCTCCCATGATTTCCTTCCCATTAAGCACTGCACAGTTCCAAAAATACTCAGCATTTAAAAATATTCTTTAAATTTAAATTCTTTAGTTGCATTCCTATGTAAAAACTGCCAACATTTAAAAGAAAAAAAAAGCATCCAGGGTAATACTTTAATGTTGTAGTAGGTAACTTCAATAATTTCATTCCTTCACTTTCTGCACACCAGAAGAAAATTGCCTCTTAAGTCAGGAATTGTTTATCCCTAGAATTAAACAAAGTTGCCAAACCAATTTACATCAGCTTTTATGAACAGAGATCAAGTAAGCAAGAAAGAAATATAGCTGTGAGCCAAGAAGCTGGATTTTAAATTTCAGTGGTAATCAATTTTATACAGGCAGGTTTTATAATTCTGAGAGTAAGGCTTTCCAGTGGAAATGCTGATTAAAATCTCAGTACGAGAGGTGTGATACTACAATGCAGGAATTTAACAGCTATAATAAGCACTGCTAAAATTCTGAATTTATGTGGAGAAAGTGGTTTTTGCAGCAGTGGGTCTGATTCAGCAAAGTGCCTGACTGGCATTCGTGGCATGGAAACCCTTGAGAAGCCACAGAGGAGGAGGAAGAGGCGGAAACTACACATAGCGCGTTGGCAGGTCTGGGCCAGTCAGCCTGGGACCTGCTTCACGTTTTCTGTGGAAAAGGCATTTCTATCTGTTTTTTCCCCTAACTTTTTGACTGCTCTTTACATTTCCTGGCTTCCTCAAGCCACAAGGTAGGAATATGAAAGAAGACACCCACAGGGCTTTAAATGGCTGCTGTCTGTGTGTGCACATGCACGTGTGCGTATGTGTATACGTATTTATGTACGTGTCACGCTGAACAGGGAGAGCTTATTTCCTCAGTGAAAAACCAATTGCCTGTGCACAAAATGAAGTGCTAAACAGGATGTTGAGTTCATCTGGAGAAGTGAGAGCTGCGTGAGGCAATGGGTGCTGCAGCTCTGCAAGGGGCTGTGCTGAGGGTTTGGCCCAGTCCAGCGCCACATCACCCTGGCTGGTCTGAGGCTCAGAGCACCTCCAAGAGCTGCCCACTGTATCCGTGATGGTTTGGTGAGGAGGTGATTCTAGCCCCACCACTGGGAACGGGCTCCAGGCAATGAAACAAGCACTGACCAGCATCACCTCTGGCCTGATATCCTGAGGGTTGCAGGGGAGACATGCTGAGAGCTTTCGTCTTTGCTTAGACCAAAATAAAAATGCATTCTTCCAGTTTTCTCTGTCTTGTCTGAGCATTCTGCTTTATCTCTGCTCATTTTTCAGAGCTTTCTCCCCAGTTTCAGTGTGTCTTTTTAAGTAGAAAGCTGAGGTCTCCTGTAATCAGCTTCAAACAGGTGGTCACAACTCACATCACATCTGGGAGAAATCTGTGGTGAAATTAGTAATACTGCCATGAGCATTCATTGCCATGCGACAAAGCCTGAAAACAAGTGGGCCCTGTTTCCAGCTGAGAAGCTCAGGTAAGTTTGTATAAGGAGTGAAGGGGATTGGATGGGCAGTGAGATGCTGGCAAAGAATCTCAGAGAGATATTTTTTCAACATGAGATAAAGGAGTTTAGTGTAGGGCAACTATTTGTGATTTGCCCTGCTTCCCACTGCTTCACAGTGGCATTTTGCTTAGTCCTTCTGCCAGCCATGATCAAGTTTCCCATAAGATTTGTGAGATTTGTGGGAATGGCAGAGTGGGGTGCAGGGAGGACAGCAACTTGGCATGAAGGCAGTTCTCCCTGTTGCCAGTTACTGTGTGTGGTGCGGCAACTGCAGGGGACACTCTCCTGGGGCAGGACCTGACCGTGGCAGGGGCACAGTGAAGACCTTGTCCCTGCCTCTGAAATTCACCTTATCAACTCATACCAAGAGGATTTGTAATTCAAAGCATATGGAAGGTGGCAGTGAATATCCAGAGATCATATTATGTTGCCTCTCAGGAAGTAATAATATGAACAGTGATGATATGAACAGTGATATTCAAATGTAGCAGGGAGAGACTTACCTTGTATTCTTTAGCTCTAAATTCTGTGAAGGCTTAACTACAACCTGCTATTGGGGGGAAAAAAAGGAAAAATGGAGTGCCAAGACTGTTCACAAGTTTTTTTGAGGAAAACATATCCCTAACCTTTTGGTCAAAATGTGAAATGGTGTTGAAAGGAGTCAAAGAGACTTGGGTTGAAAAGACTCATCTGAAGTTTTCATCAATCGACTGCAGAAAAAAAAAATGGGACTCAAAGAAGAAGAGGAACATTTGTGGAAAGCAGGCAGTATATAAAGACTTCACAATCATACTATGCTTAATGCTTTTTTGAGATGTGATCATTGAATCCTGTTTTTTTGGTCAAGAAAAGATTTTTTTTCTCTCTGTGTGTTTTAAGCAGGAGCGAGATGTTGGGCTGTCCTCCTCTAGAGCTCCCAGGGCACGCAGAGTCCTTGTCCTTCCTTCAACACAGACATGGGCCTCGGCATTTGAATTCTTAACAGGTAAGGTTCTTGCAAGTAAGTATAATGGATTTTTTTCTGATTGGAATGGATGCTTTTAAGAGGTACATTTAAAAAATGTGAAGGAAACAAGATGTCGTGTCGCTTCCCTTTGTAGTTGTGTTCAGTCAACAATTGCCTTTGTGTAATAGGTGCCCAACTTCTCTGCAAACTGATGGGAAATATAATTCAGTAGGAGCCACCCTCATTATGAAACTGTCTTTGATGTCAAGCCAGAGGGCAAACAACACATTTATTGGAAATTGTGGCTTTTAAATAAAAAAATCCCTGCTAACCACAGTTTTTCAGCAAAAGACTGGGAGGCTGAGAAGGAAGACTAAACTATCCAGTGGCTACTTGAAATGATAAAGCCAGAATCTGATCTTACTCAGCTTGATTTTAGCAGTGTAGATCAGTTAATCCTTGATTAATGTTCATGTAAAACAGAATCAGACTGTTCGGTTTTAAAGTATCTATGGAGGAGGTACTCAGTAAAACCTACCTCTTGGACCTAAATGTTTGAGCCATATAAGTGAGGAAAAATACACTGATTTTCCCATATATACATGTCTGTGTGAGCACGTGTAGGTTCCTGTGAAATTTAAACAATGACAACATGAAGACTTTTCTTTCTTTTAGGTGGAAGATTTAGCAAGATGCAGAAAATTAAAGACATATTATTTAATAAGTAATGCCAGGAAAGGAATATGAAATCTACACAATTACACTCACTGTAATAGGAATAGGAATAATGCCATTCCTGTTTATCATCCTTCTGCCAAGTTCAAGTATGCCCTAAGAACAATTTCCAGTTTTCAATACTACAAGTACCTGGCATGTATGAAGATAATGGTACAAATTGGTATTTATGAATTACAGCTTTCTATAAATAGACTAGAAGGAATGCAGAGCAGCCAGTCAGACAAATAGATGACCAGGGGCACAGTGGCACTTTTAGAAGTCAGTGTATTTAATGTTTTATACAAGACCTTGGGTTTGTGCAAGTTCATAAGCTGTTAAAAACCTCGTATGACTTACTGGCAGGTATTGCCTCATTCTTGGGCACAAACTGTTGATCATCATGCATGCTACTCTTTCTACATGTTTTACCATCCCGTCCTTTAACCCCCAAGAGTTACAAATCTAAAGTTTAAAGAATGGAAACACTTCAATTAAATATCAGGTTTTCATCTGTACACGGTTCTGATTTGTGATTCATTATAGAACTTTGGTCAATGACAGCTCTTAAGCAGAAAGAATATTACAGAGGCAAAAAAAAGTGCACATTTTGTCATACAGGCAGTGAATTTTTGAACAGACTCTGCACTGTCTACCTGGAGAATTGAAAAGTTTGATGACTTGGATTATGGGTCAAAGTGGCAGATGTGAAAAGAAATCACCATTTTGCTGCCTTATATTGCAACATATGTTCCATGGCCTATAATTATTCTGATATACAGTCCATTTCTTAGAGACCGAGCTCCTAGAATTGTGTATTCATAAGTGAACAAAATCCTCTTTGCCTCTTTTTACCAACTACTAAAGAGTAGGAGTAAAAGAGAGCTCTTTGAGTGTAATAACACTCTTGCAATTCAGAAACCAGTGTAGCTGTGGTGCAGTTGATTCTGCATGGCTCCTGTGCAGTAACAATCAAGGTACAAGAGTCGGCGGCTAAAGTTAGCAGTCATTCCAAAGTGGATGTTGCTAACCAAAAATATCACTGGATGGCAAACATGTCTCATTCTAAAAGTAATAGGAAAGGGACATGAGAACTGCACAGTAAAAAAGATGTAAGAAAAACAGAAATACCATTTGTATAATAATTGTATAATTTTCTGTGGGGAAAAAACAAATATGCAGTCCAAAAATTCCACCCTACATCTCAGGGAGAGATTAACTCTTACCTCTCTGAAGTCACCAGCCCATGTAATACCAGTTCACAGTTTCTTTGGTACCCTTTGCAATTTATTTCTCTCCAGATTTCAGTCCTCCCATTCTTGCTCAGAGATGGTGGACTCTTGTGTGTGACAGAAGGAAACCACAGCAATGCTGAGGCTGCTCAGCCAGCCTTGGTTCTTGCCTCATGTTGCAATTCTCTCAACACAGAACATGCCTTCAGCTTGCTTGGGATAAATTCAGTGTGTTAACTTAGTGTTCCTAATAAAAATGACTATAGACTGTTTTCTTATGATGAGATAAAGCACCCTCCAATGCCATCTAGTGATGCTGATAGAATCTTATTTAAAACCCCAAACCCTGTGCATTCCAAGTAAATGTTATGCTTGTGTACACTATGAAGTATAGTTATGCTTTCAGAGCAAACCCAAAACAGGTTTTCTTCAATTAATTTCAACAGTTCTTCCTAATTTACTCAGGTAATTTACTATATACTTGTATATGGCCTTTTTTTTTTCCTTCTAAATTGCGTGGTGATGTAAGAGGCAGCTGAATCTGCTCCAGCTGTCACTCAGGACCTTGGTGCCATATGCCATGTTGATTTTCAAACTACCACAGGGGAACGTGAAGCTGCCTGTTCAGTACCTTCCAGGGGGCACGAAGCTGGCTTTAAAGCAGAGCTTTAAATGCAGAATCCTACAGAAAAATGCTAATAATTAAAAAAATGCACATTGTTTATTGCAGCAAACCATACATGAATGGCATCACATTTCTGTTGCCATGTCCTCTCGAAGCTGTTGAGGCTGCTAAGATTTCATACAGCCACAGAAAATCTGGGAAAGGGAACACAGAAGGGATGGAGAAGGGAATGGCAAATTTGCTGTGTTTAGTGTATTGGACACCATCTGTATTTTATTCAAATAGGGTTATATATTTTGTGAAAATAAAAACCAGCCTCATGAGTCAGTGTGTGCAAGGCAGTCACTTGAATATATATAATGGGAAACATGTTTTAGGTTGGAAGTTGCAAAGGGAAATCAAATGTTTGAAGTGTCAAAGTTGGAAAAATATAAAATACGCCTGACACCGTAGCTATTGAAGCCAAAATGAATAAATCATCATCTCAGGAAAGAAAACCCCACCAAGTTCTTGGCTATAACCTTCATTTTCCTACACTCAAATAAAATTACATACAACCTGATAATTTAACCAGACTTGTCAATAAGAACTGATGGCTTCAGCAGACACTATCACTTCATGCTTCAGTGTAGACTTCAGAAGCATCCAGTAATTTATCCAAGAAATAAATTTAATGTCAAACTTGTCTCTTCAAGTTGATAGATAGAAGAACCTTACGCAGTGGAGCTGATGTGAAATATGCCATAGTGCAGAACACTAGAGTAAAATTAAATTAATGCCAGCTCAGTAGTTTATTCCCCATGTACAGCTTTTCCTGAGCAGTTATGTAAGAAGTATTTAAGTATCTTTCTAAGTAGTGCAAGCATGACTTCCAAGAAGGAATTTGAGAGAAACTTTGAGGTTACGATAATAGGAGCCTGAGTTTACACTCCAATTTCAGTTGCAGTCCCAGTATTGATTCTGGTGAACTTCTGAGCCACTTTCTCTTCACGTTAGGCTCAGTGTCAGAAATGTGATTTGCAAACACAGTAACACCTATCTGTGCCTGTCTGGGGAGAATTACTGGGACGTGGTGTTTTCTGGCTTTGTGTGCATCAAGGTTTTAGGGATAAACAATTCCTGACTTAAGAGACATATTTTAGCTGCAATTTGACATGCAATTATTTGGGCAAACTGAGGCCATTAATTTACTGTTTTAGATGCATACAAACCTGTTTGTTTATTTGTCGGAAGGAATAGTCCCTGGAAATTGCAAATCAAGATAGTGATTCATTTTTATGTACTGAAAATAACCTAGCTGGCCTTTTACTTGCTAAAAATATGTTAGTTGGCCTAAAGATTCTGCTGTGTAAAGCCTGAACTGAATGCACCAGCGAGGGAGTGATCAGCATTGGATATGGCATCCCAAATCTCCCTTTCCCTCTGGCCCTACACACCAGTTGCAAAAGGCTTTTCTTACCTGTTTAGGCTCTGTACAGGTCTCAGAGGACCTTGGTCCCCTGGGGAGCTGTCACAGCGCTCCACCTGCTCTGCTCTCTCTAATTTCTGTTCCTTTCCCAGCTGTGACCCACAGCGAGAGGTGCAGCTTCTCGGCCATGGCTTCACGCTGTGAGAACAGCCCAGCCTTGCCTCATGGTTTATGTGTAGGTGTGTGTTGGACTTGTCCTGCATGGTGCCAGGTAAGCAAACTGGGCAGATGACACAAACTCCAGTTCCTTCCCCTGCACTAAGCAGCAACAGGATTTCAAAAGGTCACGCAAAGTTTGGTATCCAAAGCTGTGGTGACACTGAGAGTCTGTCATGCAGGCAACTTTCATCTGCTCCAAAATGGCCTTGCTGGGGCTGACTAATCAGCCAGTAACCCCGGCTGCAGTGTCTGACAGTGTCCAGCAATTGACCTCGAGGGTAAGAGTAAGTACAGACCTGACCTTTCCTCTCACAGTCTCCTCCTCTCTGTCAAGCAACCGATCAGGATTTCCACAAGCTTAAATTATTTAACCATCTCCAAACATTGTCTCTAAGAGTGTTATATCACTTGTCTTGCCAGCTGTGGCAGGACCAGTATCTCCTACTTCGAAAATAAGCTCTTCAGCTTAGTCTTGGTGCATACACAGCAGCAGAAAATTACTGCTCTGCAACTAAGTACTTTCTATTGGCATGATATCTTAATTAAATCTACAAATGGAACACGTCTTTTGTGTTTTCAGCAATTTTTTTTCCTCTGTGAATTACTTTCAAAATTTGTTTGTTTGTCAGCCAGAAATGCTGTCCAAGGGAAGTTGGAAACAATGCTCAGCTTAGAATCTTGATACTAGCACGTACAGTCCACAGAAGGCCATTTAAAACATTTGTTTAGCAAAACCTTACTCCCTTCCCAAAGAAGGTAGGGTTTTTCACCATCTGGAAGATTAATTTTAATGTCTACCTGTGGATATTTCTACATGCAGATTGGAATTTCTCATTGCTCCCCCCTATAACAGTTAGTTCAGAAAGTTTCTGAAAGCACCTCTGCTAATGGAACTAAAAAAGGATGCAATACTGCAATCGTTTTGGCATGTATTAGTATTATATAGACCTGGACTAAGCAGTGAGTTTCTGATTTTTCTGGGCGTAGTTTGTAAAAACAATTGAGGCAGATTCATTGTGATCCGATCCTGTAGTGCAGGATCTCCAATCTCAGTTTTCGAGTTCTTATCCACAATTATCTTGTTGAATGAATGGCTTATAGGTTGAACTAATTTAGGAATTATAGTGAGATAACTGAACACTGAATTTGGGCTATTAACTTCAGATGACTGTGTGGAAATGAGATATCTATTGTGTATATTTTTTTACCATAATACTGTTACATTCCCTGTTGGAAGGCAAGTTTTAAAGCATGTCCAAAAATTTCTCTTTTGAGGTCACCTGTTATTTAAATGTACTTACTAGAAGACATTTATATGCATGAAATTGTTTTCCAATCTCTAGTTGCACTTACTGTCATAAACTTGAGAAGCTCAGCAATCAAAGGTATTAGTTACCTTGCTTCATATGCTGAATACCTCTGCTGTAAATGAACATGAGATCTGATCCTCTTTTCAATCCAGGTAAAGATTTTCTGAACAATTCTTTATCTCCAAATGTCTAGGTTTCACAGATACAGTTATCCAGCTTTCTGGTAAATGTAGAAGACTACTAAGAAATAAATACAAAGGAATTTGACAAGATGAGATATCCTTACTCTTGAAAGCACCTCTTGAGAACAACTTGCATCCTATCTCCAAACCAGAAAAATTCTTGTGGAAAACTGCAGGAGTGCAGAAAAGAGATGAAGAGGAAAGAGTAAAGCCTGCTGACTTTCCCTAAACTGTTGTCTTCACTCTTGGAACTCAACTCACAAAGCTTACCTCTGTCACATGAGGTGCATGAGAGGCAAAGGAGGCTTAAGACATTTACATTCCAGCTTCTTTAACTTGCCTTTCTTCCTCCTTTTCGTTTCTTAGTCTCTATCTATTCTTAATTAACACTATCACTTTTATACAGCAGTTGTATGGGAATTGATGACTTAAATTGGAGTTGTATGTGAATTGGTGACTTAAATTGGTTTTGTCATGGAAAGGTCAAATTCCTCCTGCCAGTCCATCCTTTCTGAACAGGACTGCAAAATGGGGGCTCCTCAAGCAGCCTTAGCTCTCAGGCAAGTCCCAGCCCAATACAAACAAAGCTATTGACTTCAGCTTGCCTGCTCGTATGAATAAGGCCTGTAAGATACAGCCCGTACATTCCAAATTGCCTCTTTTTTTTTTGTGCCATTCACACCAGGGATTAATATCTATGGGAGGCTTTTGTGAAGCCTTCACCCTCTTGCCCTTCCACAGCCCAGCAGTAGCTATGATTTCAAGGATGCAGATAGATTTTTTTTTCTCTGTACTGCTCTTTGTAAAACAGCCCTTTACTTGAGCTGGGGGAAACTGAAAATTTGCTTACAGCCTGTAATTTAAAATCCTGAATTGCCTTTATTGGAATACTGATAGAAGGTTGGAGAGCCAGTGCTTTTCCCACTGCCTGTTGATACTTCTCTGCCCTCTGTCAAATTTCAAATTTAGAGAATGGCAGTGGAATACAAGCTGTCCATTAGCTCACCTAAGAAATGATGCATTGAATATTCATTGTTCCCTCTTGCAAAATGTCATTTTTCCATGAGCACTACTTAAAGCAGTTCAGAGAATACATTTGCATAAACCATTTGTCAGAAACAGAAGACTCTTTGTGAAGAACTATTAAGAAACCACATAATCTACTTTTCTGTTCTTATGCAAGTTCCAGGGAGAAGACAGAGGTCCTTTGTAAACAGAATCTAAATACAAGTGCTGGGTATGTTTTTTCTGCAATCAAAATTCCATAAATAATAAAAGTGGAGTTCAAAACCAGAAGTACCTGAAATTGTTAAATGTAATGTTAATGACTTCCTGGCAGTATATGAAATTCAGAAAGTTTAACACCATTAATATCCATGCTATTTTGACTGAGCTGAACTCCCCCTCTGCAGTTCTGCTAAATAAAGCTGTAATTAATCTGCAATACAAATTTGGATATCTCCAGTTCCTGGGGAAAAGCATTTTTATAATACATCAGGGGAAGCTGATTCTGTAAATTCAGTTGTGGGTTTTAATAGCCTTCATAATTCAATGCTGTCTCAATGATTTTCTGCATTGATTGCCTGTCTGAGCCCTTTTCTCTAGATAGGTGGCCTTGAAGGTTGCTTTTTTAATAGTACCACCTTTCCTCCTTAACGTTTCATTGCCCTTCTCCAGTAGCTGATCTCGTGCACACTTAAAGAGGCCCTCCAGCACCTCCATGATCACACGGATTGGGGTAAGTAAGCCAGATAAGTCAAGGCAAACAAAGCCCAAGTGTGGCACACTAAGCAGCCAAAGAGATTACTGCTCATGCGATTAACATCTTTTCATGCCCCTTCTCCCACCGCAAGATGGTCTTGTTTCCTTTTCACTGGACAACACAGTTCAAGTATTTACTTGTTGCATTTCCCCATAGTGAATTACTCAGGCGTTTCTACCATACCCTGGGAGCCCCTCCTGGCCCTGGCTGTGCTGCAGAAGGAGGCGTAGGGGCAGTGCTGCTCAGCGGGGAGGCACTGCCAAAAAAGCTCTGCATGTGCTCTGCTAGGCAGTCTTGGCAGGGAGCACATTCATGTAATCTCCTTCTGTTTTTATTAATGGATAACTCCTTGCTTGAAATGAAATATGAAACCTTTGCAGATAACATGTGCCCTCGGCCCATGGTGACAGTCATTTGGACTAGCAGAAGGCAGCCAGTTACCTGCAATTATTATCAACAAAAGTCATATGGACTAATTATATGTCACCTTTGCTCCCAGGGTACGGGTCTCCTGCCAGCATTCGTTTACACTGGCCAGCTGTGTAGGTGCTGAGTGCCTCCTGATACCAGGCAAAGTCACGGTGCCCTGGCATTTCCTGGGGCACTGCTGGAGCTGGCTGGAAGCCCCACAACACTGTTTTCTCTGTGCCTGGTTTTCCAGCTGATTACATTCCAGAAGCCAAATAGAAAATAAATAAATTGATAAAGTTAAAAAGAAGAAAAAAGAAAGGGAGCAATATTGGAACAACCTAGCGCAGGAGGTCTAGTTTAGATTCCCCACATTTCAATGACTGTATGATATTTTATAATTGTATAACAGTTCTGGATCCAGCACAGCACCCATACAGCAAATGCTCCATGTGACTGCACTGCACTGCAGGCTAGACCCAAGCTTAAGTAGATAGAAATATTCCTCACTACTCACTCCTTACAGTATATCCCAGATTTGGGCCTCAAATCCTTGATCCATCAACTTCTTGGTTAATTGCACCAAATAACACACATCCAGCAACAGGAACTGAGATCTCTTTTTCTTGGGAGCTAAGGATAATTGTTCCTATTGAATTCTGCAAATGTCCTCCCTGGATTTGAAATTGATTTATTTGGCTCACAGCTGTTTGGTGTTTGCTTTCCATAACGTTTGTATGATCAGATTTTACCATCTGAAATATTTGCAGAAAGTGGATTACTGGGAAACTTGAGGAAATGCATTTCGACTTGCACTTTAAAGGATACCTTGTGGATGTATTGGTTCACAGATTCAGTGCCGAAGCAGAGCCAAATCAACCCTAGGCCTTTCCACCAGTCTCTACACAGCACAACCAAATGCACTTGTCAGTGACTCCAGTCAAAAATTAAAAGTGTATCTGAGAGAGTGGACTGAGTTGTGATTGACATGCACGCATTGAGAAAAGAGGCAAATTCCATCCAAGTCTTACGGGCTTCCTGCAGTCCTGACTGAGGCTGCAGGTAATTTTTCCTGTGGGATTTTGCACTCCAGGATGTGGTATGCGTGCCATGCCTTCTTCTGCCTCTGTCCCCCACTTCCTGTGCTCCCTCACGTTGCTACTGCGCCTGGTGGGATGTGCCAGCGTGTGGTGAGAACAGATTTAAAACTATCCACCAACCTCATTTACTAAGCCAACCAAGGAACAAACCAATGCAAATCAGAAGAGCATTTGGTGGAAATAGGAGTCTTTAATTTTAGCTTACATTGTTTAACATCTTTGTCGGCAACATGGAGAGAGGGATTAAGTGTACCCTCAGAAAGTTTCCCAACACCACCAAGCTGTGTGGTGTGGTCAGCATGCTGGAGGAAAGGGATGCCATCGAGGAAGACCTGGACAGGCTTGAGAGGTGGGCCCATGAGAACTCCATGAAGTTCAGCAAGGCCCAGTGCGAGGTCCTGCCCCTGGGTGGGCAAAAATCCCAAGCACAATAGAAGCTGGGCAGAAAAAGGATTAAGAGCAACCCTGAGGAGAAGGACATGCGTTGGTTGGTAAGAAGCACAGCATGACCCAGCAATGTGCACTTGCAGCCCAGAAAGTCAGCTGTGTTCTAGCTGCCCCAAATGCAGCGTGGGCAGCGGGGTGAGGGAGGGGATTCGCCTCATGCTGTGAGGGTTTTCAACAGCAGATGAGTCTTAAGCACACATTTTCCGTTGTCATCTCTTAATACCTCTCTTTTGAGCTCTGGTATACAACAGCTCATCCAGCTCTAGTCAACAAAGTTGGTTTGCTAACTGATGGTGCAGGTAGAAAACTGAACAATTAACTCTCAGGTTAATAATAAAAGTATATTCCACATAGATTATATAGAATTATAGATATATTCTATCTATAAATATGAGAGCTTGAAAACAGCTGTGGGCTTTAAGCAGATTATTTACTTTTGATTAGTAACAATGTTTAGCTTAGCATCCATGGATTCAACAGTTAGCATCCTTGCTGGAATGCAGAATTGTGCCAGGTAATAATCTTTTCTTGTACAGTATTAATGCTCAAGGCTGGGGTGGATCAGGTGGCTTCAAACTGGGTTGCTCTGTGGTGGTGTGTGAGCTTAATGTTAGAAAAGTTTATGAAATAAACTGGCTGGACATCAGAGTACTCACTTTCATCAACAGCAAAGTTTTGTTCTGTTTTCAAATGTTCCTTAACTGTGGTTTTCTGCCTGCCTCTGCAAAGTCCCAGCAAGAATACAGCTTTTCTGCTAGATTCTTGAACTGATAGTTATCACATGGGATTTTTGGGCTGTAATTTTTTGAAGAGATTATTGCAGCCAGACAATAACTGCCACCTATATTTAGCAAAAGTCAATTCCTAAACTCTTCTGAGAATCTCAGCCTTTCCAATAAAGTTGAAATTTGAGTTTCTGAACCATCCAGCTGAAATTATTTTACAGAGTAACTGTGCATGACAATGTATAAAGGGCAAATCTATGTACATTTTTTGCACTATTGCTCTTCTGGCTGCAGAAGCATGGCATTGGTGCAAAGAATTTGGGCAGGCAGCTGGAAATTTTAATCCTGTATATTTTTCTGAAAATAAATTATTGCTCTTTAAAGACAGAATGAAACAGTATGAAAATAATTCTTATATTTTAAGTATGTTCCTCTATGCCCCTTTTCAGGCATTTTCTGCTGATTTTTACATTCTTTATATTCTATATTTATATTGATTTTAAATTGTACTTGCATATTCCTCCTCTCATAAATACGTTAATTGGACCTAAATTTGTACTGAGTTACCAAAGAACAAACACTCCAAATGAATGATCTGTTTTGTGGCTTGCTGCAGAAAGGGGTGACTAATATGGCCTCCAAGTGCAAGAGGTTCTTGCAAAGAGGATTACAAAATCCAAACTGGTTGCAATGAAGCTTTTAGCAGAATTAAGGCCTGCCCAGAACCACAGGTTTTTGCAAGCTCTTGCACCCATTCTCTCTTTCTAGTCTGACTTGTGTCCAAAATAAGGTGCCAGCAGTCAGCAAGTCCCTTGTATCTTGCAGAAGCACTAACTTGTTGGCTGAGTGATGACTCCAGACTCAGCATTCCCTCAGCTCTCACTTGTGACAGGGATTGCCAAAGCTAGTGGGGAACCAGATAAGGTCGGAGGAACAAGCACCAAGTACTCCTTTGGATTCCTTTTGAATTTTTGAAGAGTGATACATCATATGGCCTTGTGTTCCTTAGATAGCCTAAGGCTGTGCCTTTGCTGAGGAAGAATGCAGAGTCATTATTTCTCACCCTGTTTTCAAGCATGAAATTAAAAACTACCACATTGTGCCAGCATTTAAGAGCTTGTTACTGTAGCAGGAATCGGGATTACCAAGATCACCTTTTTTCAGGACCTGGTGGAAGACTAGGTTAGCAGAGTGGCTATAGCCTGGGGATCGTCTGGATTTAAAAGGAAAAGGCAGGATAAGAGTGGCAGGACTGTGGTTCTGTTCTTTAGAGAAGGTTAAGACATTGCTCTGGCACAAAGGGAGGGAGCATGATCACCTGGAGACACTCTGCCCAAGCACTTACGGGGGCAATTGCTTAGGTGTTGCTTGAGTCTCTGCATTTCTGCTGGCTCTGCTGTGTTTATGCTGATGTCTCAGGGAAGCGTGTAAAGCTGGATCTAAACCAGCCTGGTCAGCTGGGGTTGTGGATGAAGGCTTGGGAAAAAGCAACCCACTTTAAACAAAGTCCTCCATGACAGATGCAGGGTGGGTGGAAGCATCCCAGGAAAGTGGTAGATATGTTTATTTGGCAAGAATTCATTCAAATAGTCCCAAGACACCCATGATACTTAAAATCCAAACAGAAGACTAGCTGCCACATGTCATACCATCACCTTGATTTTAGGACATCCCTCCGACCTGGTAAATTTACTACTTTCCCAGTCATTGATCTATCTGGTAATCCTTTTCAAATTCACATGAGTTTTATAAAATGTTGGGTAATATGTGACCCCATCAAGTGAATGCAGTGTCCACTTGGGAGACTTTTGTTCTATTCAAACCTTTGTTGACAATGCAGCGAGCTCTGCTCCGGGCTGCCAGGGGGGCGGGCAGCCGGGGCCGAGCGCGCTTTGATTGATTTGCACAATAGGAACGAAAATATTCCCGAAACTCTTGAGATCACTCAACTCTTCCTGCCAGACTTCCATGAAATATAACATGCAATCAATTTAGCTTACAGCCAAATTCTCCCCTTTCGGCCCCCTCTTTCCTTTGGTGTGTCAGCGAAGATAAATGAAAGAAGCAATAAGGAGTACAAACAGCAGTAGCCACGAAAGCAGCAATTGCTTGTGTAGGGGGGACTCATGGTGCCAGGCCAGAGCAGAACCCACAACAACTTGACCAAACACAGGAATGAATGAAAGGTCCTTTTGAAAGGGCAAAAGAAAGACCGCGTTGACCTCTTTGCAGAAAGAGGAAACTTCAAAGGCTTTACAACAGTTAAAAGACCCAGTTACACGCAGCAAAAATGACTTGCATTGGATGCTAACACAGCGAAACTAAACAACCTCACAGTAAGAGATAGAGCAGAAGGTGGGGTGGAGGGGGCATATTTCCCCTAGTCACTGGAAAAATGTGGAAAAGGCTAATTCTGTCCGTTTGCTGTTAGGTGTAAGGTTCTTTTGAAAGCCGTACTTGGGAGGAAAACAGAAATTTAGACAGAACTCCTAACAGGCTTTGGAAAAGTCAAGCACATTTTCTTCTCATTTTTCTCATCAAGAAATTTTTACATCATGTGCTTCTTTTGGAAACATTTGGCAGTTCCTTAGGTGTGACAGAAAATATCTGGGGAAGTTAGAACTAATGAAACTGGGTATTTAACAGAGAAAGCTTCTGAGCGTTGCATATGATTTATGGAAAGTGTATTGAAAGGGGCAAAAAAGTGCTAATTGCCTGAGATAGTTGCATTCTGCTGTTTTTCTTCAGGTTTTTTACTTGCTGAACACAGCTTGGAATGTATTTGGTCACACGTGTAGTTTTAAGTGAGAGAGAGGGCTGCTGGCTGCAGTGACATTGTTTGTGCTCAGGGTTAAGCAAGTGCATAAAACCTTTTGCTAGACAGCAAGGTCTGTCTCTGAATTCCAAGGATTTGAGAGCAAGTAAGTCACAGCACTTCAATGAACAAAGACTCTCCTCTTTAATCTGCTCTAGTTGGGAATGATAAGACCTCAAATGGAATCTACTTCAAGACTAGATTACACATTAAGATAAGCATAATATGATAAGGACCAACTGACACAGCTTCTGTAAGGGCAAATTGTGCTGCTCTATCTTTCAAGAATTCTATGCAAAAAGTGCATGAAGTAAGAGATGAAATGTATCTTTCGAACATAATTTATGTGGAATTTCAAGAGACTTCTGACAGGACACTTTGTGAGAGGTTTTGAAACAAAATAAATAGCCAGCCATGTTGCCAACCTATAGGGGGCTTGGAATTCATAGAAAATAGCCAATTTTAAAGTAAAAGATTGATGAGAAAACATATCAGATTTCTGTTTATTATTTGAATTACTTTGAAAAAAGAGTTTTAATGCAATTTGTTAACAAATTATTCTGGATCAGTAACAATGAAAGAGGACCATTAGACACTACTAAAAATACTTGTATTTGCCCAAAACATTCATTCTTCCACCCATCAGCATTTTGGCAGCTGGAAAGTACTATGTGTTAGAAAATACAATAAACTTCTCATTATCATAATGGATTTTGATCTAACATGGTTCCCTGAGGAAGCAGATATGAATCATTGAGAGTATTACAGCTTAATTAATATGCCTTTCCAAAATAAACTAACAAAGAGACGGATTAGAGAAATACTATACAAAAGTAGTATCTCACTGTAATAAAGATTTAATAGAAAACTACAAATGATACACACCAGTTGCACCACAGTTCAGTTTTGGATGCCTCAATTTAAATAAACATGCTACACAGAGAAAGCCTCTGGAGAAGAATGATAAACCCAGTCAAAGTTATGTGAAGATACGCTTGAATGATTACTCCAGCTATGGGCATTTGACATATAAAGACGAGGTTAGCAAAACAGCAGGCAAAATACACTTTCTTAAATTAAGCTTTGGAGTGCCCACATTCAGAGTTGTGGGTTGCCAGACACAGGGTCAATCTTTTTCAGCATGAGAGATGGGAAACTATTTTCTTGAGAGCCATTGATGATGTCCTTTGCAGTTACCTTCTGCAGACTTTTTACAAAGTAGTCCACATATCCCTTTATCCACAGCCCATGAGCTGAAAACAACTGACTTAAGTGAGACTAAAATGTGATTTCAAACACAAAATAATGAATATCAATGAGAAGAGTAGCCATCCATTTCTTTCTTCTTTCCCCCAGTGTATAAACATTTCAAGGCTTCTGATTGAACTCAGATTCAATACATTCAGGAAATCTCAGTTAAAGAAAATACTGCATTATTTAGTTTTGATAGTAGCCAATTTGTAATTCATTGGCACATGTCCTCTGTGGCTCTTGTGTAGAAGAAGGTTTTGATTCAGTTTTTCAAATCTACACAAGAACTTTTCAGTTTTAGGACAATTTCTCAGTTTGGTAAGGATTCAACCTTTTTTTTTTTATTATTTTTTTAGTGTCAAATAAAAAGGAATTTTCTCTAAATCTCCATACATGTAAAAATCGTGTCCTTAAATATTTTACCGGGGATAGTAATTCCCTAACACTATTTAGCTGAACTTTGTCCTTTGAACAGCAGTATAAGTGCCCTGAGGAATTTATACTCCGGTCTTTACTGATATATAAGACAGTATGTTTGGAATAAAATGTCTTTTTATAAATCACCATTTTTCCAGAATGGAAAAAAAGTCCAGAACCACTAAGACATTAATGCAATATTGTCTGTCGGTGCGGTTTAATTTTTCTCTGAATACATCACACCAATAGAACGAGATGAATGTCTAAGGTAAGGCTTTGTGAATGCCCTGTATTAAACTACTGCATTTGTATTAAGTATGGCATGAAAATAAGAGGCTACTGCCTTCTTTTCTGCCTTGGAGAGCTGTTATTTTGATACTTCCAAGTGGATAGGAATAAATGGTACATGCTTCAGCCTGTTGACTCACAGTCACTGACTATTCTTATGTGGATAACTGCAGCAGCATGAAGATTGACTGCCCTGGCTCATAGGCAGCAGCTGCCATTTACAAATGCCAGCCAGTGCTCCTTGTGGGGATTTGTGATAGAATACAGAAACAAGCCAGAATTGCTTCCATTAGCCAAATACATGCCTTTTTTCCTTATTTTGCAGTCGCACTGTGTGTCCCCACAATAATCTTTTTTAAAACACCAGCTGATTTTAAGTAATTTTGACAGAGGCAGCTGATATTTAAAAGACAATTAAGTTCTTACAAATAGCGTCAAAATCAGTGATCAAGTAGAAGAGAGAGAAAGAGGTTTTTCAAGTGTCCTGTCTAAAGGAGAGGCTGTCACATATATTTATTATACATCAAGGGATGTATGCAACCAAGAAATCTAAATGCTCAAAAAACCCCAGGGTTTTGTAATTGTCAGATGCAAGCAACGCTTTCTCTAGCCAGCCTGGCATATGTGTGTCAACTCCTGTCATGTACTACCTTGTGATCACAGAGTTGTGCTATTTCTGTGGCAGCCTGGCACTGAAGAGGCAAGCCATAAACAAATTTCTCCCTTTTCATACAGTTGCAGCTCACTTGATTTAAAATTAACAGCGAAATAATAACTTGGTGTTTTATTTAACAAGGTGAGGTCATGCTGGAGCCATCACCCAAGTAGTTCTGTTTAGTTTGGAACCTGCTGCAGGGTTTTCAACAGTGCGGGCATCTGTGTGCCTATTGATATATGCGTATGTATATATGTGCATACATTTTATGTGGTGTATATCCTTTAACCAAGACTCTCAGGTTGGGAACTTTCCTCTGCATGTTTTGTTTTAAACAGCACATATTTCTGCCAGCTTTACTCACAGTGAATACTATCTACTGGTGACTTACTCCACTGGTTTTATATCAGATTGCTCATAGATTAAAGAGCTAATCAGCAGGAGGCAAAAGTGCTGCCAAGTTTTTCAATTTTTTTCACAAAGTCTTGAGATATTTGGTTTTTTCTGTGCCCTAGCTGCTGGGACAGTGAAAGTTTGTGAGAATCTAAGTTTCCAATAAAACTAGGGACTCTTAATGGCAACTTAGTCTTGCTAGCTTTCCAGGCTGTGGATCTAAGTTGAAAATATGAAGCAAATAACCTCAGAGGGTCAAGATATGAGAAGTCAAATGTAAACATTTTTCTTTCTTGAGACATTCTCATAATATCTCATAATTTTCCAGTGTCAGTGATGAATGAATAGGAATGTCAGAATTTCTTCCTCAACTTTAAAATGCTATGGGGTGACTTCAGCAAAGATGAAATATAGACATTTGGTTTTCTTCATAAAGAGATGGATCAGCATAAACAATACGTGGGGCTGAAACAACAACAAAAAGTACTTTTATGGATTGAGCAGATATATGGCCCTTCATCTACGACACTTGTCAGAACTACTAATCTCCGGCCTGGAATCAGATTGCTGAAACTGTATCAGTATCCTTAGCAAGTACAAGGACAATGTCTCTGCTCATTCAAGACAAGCTTTGGTGTATGGTTTTCCTGATGGTGGTTTCACACAACTTTGTGTTTCAGTGAAAGACAGAAAAAGATCCAAAAGTTAGAAGGATCTAAAAAACAAGGACATACCTTGTGTGCAGCCCGGGGAATAATAAAATGGAAAAGCACTGATGAGAAAAGGGGTTCCTAACTTTGAAAGGAGTTCTTCCTGTTCTTTGGGTTTAGGGAAGGTCTAACCAAATTGTACAACAAATAGAGTTGCATCAGACAAACTTTACTCCATCAAGTGGAGAGGAAACAGTGAAAAAAAAAGTCAAAATCTTTGTTTAATGGTTAATATATCCTCAAAATCCTATGCGAGTGGTAGTTGCTTGCTAAACAATTCACTGTTTTATTTTTCTGTTCTTGTTTGTGTGTACTCCTGTTCCTCATGAAATTAAGAGGACACAGTAAACTTTAAGAAACAGTGTAATAAATTGCAGAAATCTAAGAATCGTCAGGACTGTGCCACCAGAAGTAATGGCCTAAGAGAAACAACATGTATTTTAAGAAACACAATTAATCAAAATCACAGACAGAAAACCAAGTTTAATGGACTCAGCTCTAACTTTCCAGGAGTAACAGTTTTCATCTGCTGTGAAGGGTATTCTGGACAAAGCCACCTAAAAAGACGTTGGAGCCAAACTGTTAAACAGAAAGTAATCAGCTAGTGAAAAATTCCCCAGAAACTCTCCGTCATTTCGCTCTCAGTTGTTATTCCGCCTTTGGCTTGTCCCCAAAATAAGCCATGTTTCCTGAGATATAGCTCTCCATGGCTCCTGATGCTGTCTCTCTCTCTCTCCCCCATGGATACCCTCCCCAGCGAGAGTATCGCATGGATATCCTCTTTTGCATTTTTTATACCGTTTGCATCTCTAGCTGTAAAAGATTAAATTAAAAGACTATTTGACCTGCCTTTTGTGGTCAGTGCCACTCTAGCAAGCAATACATCACTGGAGGAATGTCAACTTCATGACCCATTACTCAAATGAGGCGCCAACTAGGAAGAGTGAGCTGAGAGATCCAAGAGTTTTAAATTTATTGCCATGATACAGCTAAAAATAAAAAATCCCACCCCTCCTATATTATGTGGAGTGGGAGGCAGAGGAAAGAAAGAGTAGGAAGTCTCTCAGGTCAATCAAAAGCTTTAAATTACATGATGCTGGCAAGCAGGGCTTCTTTGCACATGAGATAGCTAATTCTGCTAATTTGATTTTCCTACTGAAAAAGACAAAATATATCCTCCCTGAGTGCAGCCTTTAGATTTCTGGGCAGATTTGCAACATCAGATTGGATTTGGATGGATTAGGATATACCAGTAACTCCACTTTTGTGTGATAAATTGTTAGGAAAAGGTTCTTCACCCCTCAGAGGGTGGCTGGGCACTGGAACATGCTATCCAGGAATGTGGTCCCAGCACCAAGCCTGACAGAGTTCAGGAAATGTTTGGACAATGCTCTCAGGCATGTGGTGTGGCTCCTGGGGTGCAGGACCAGCAGTTAGACTGAATGATTCTTGTGGGTCACTTCCAACACAGAATATTCTGTGATTCTGTGGTTATCCTGAGGCAAGGAGGACCAGTTTGTGACTCAGCTGCCAACTTGCAGTTTCTCAGGACAGATTTTTTAAGATGGCTCTCATTTCAGGGGAAACAGTTGGTGTGGCATTAGCTTCAGAAGTTTAATTTGACTGTCCTGTACCTAGCACAGTGTGGCCATTCTTCCTGCTTCCATACTCTTTTCAACCTCAGGTCTTCCTCATGTCTTTCCTGCAGCCTCACTCTCCCTTGCCATGTGGCCTTTCTCTGTTCCTCTTTCATTCTTATTTCCATTTGGCTTTTCCATAAAGATTTCCCTTTTTTCCCCTTTTTAAAATTGCATATTCTACTGACTCATCTCTTCTGGGCCACTCCTACAGGTATTCATATCCCTGAAACAAATCTGGGAAAGGAAAGAATTAAATCCATCGTGGACACGGACTCTGCTGTCTCTGCTTGCACACTTTAACCCTATTGCCCCACTCAGTCTGATACACCTTCATAAACTTAATACTCCTGCAGAATGGGTATTTTTAAGCATTTCTGTAGCCAGTTGTGAGTGAAATGGATATTAACAGAGCCCCAAGACTGACTTGTGCTTCAGGATGCTACTAGAAGATATACAGGGTGGAGGGGGGGCTAATAACTGTAAACCGGGGCACAGCGTTTCAAGCTTTAATGTAGAACCTGAAGCATCTGGTTCTGATGAAGAAAGACTGAAATACAACATTTGATGTAGTCAGAGGTAGATCTGCTTGTGCTGTTGACAATCCTCTTTTGTGGGGCCTGATGAAAAAAGTGCAACCACAGGAGACTCAAAAGTAAGGCATTAAAAGGATGGGCAAAGGACAAGATTTCAGCCCATCCTCTGGCACGACATGCAATGTTATGGAGTGCTCTAGTATTAAAAAAAAATTGAAGTGTTCAGAGCTGCTCTGTGTTACAATAATCTCTTCTAAGTATGTAGAATTTCACAGCTTCTGCAGTGCCAAAGATTCTTTTAATAAACTTTGCATTTCATCTTACGAAGTTATAACAATGTATTATCTTGCTAAATCATCCATACAGGATAATACAGCTCCACAAGGCATTTATGAATTAGCTGATCAGACTTTTGAGGGGACCCCAGCCCCGTGGAATGGAGAAACACACTGTCTGTGCCAAATTCTGCCATAAATTATATCCGTATGACTCCACTGCTGCCTGCAGCAGTTTTGATAGGATTTTGAGGGTAGGAGTAAACTGAATTCAGACTGTTGATATAAATGTCTACTTGTATGTGTGTAAGGGTACCCATCTCTTCTTCCTCATCAGTTCTCCTATGGCCCTTACTTAGATCACAGTCCCAATGCAGCCATTGCTGGGCCATTCTCCCGAGGTGCCAAGGACCCCTCTGTGCTCATTTGGGATTTGCCTGCATGGAGTTTCCTGTAAGACTGAGGCTTTTGCTGCTTGGGAAAAAAAGAGTTCAATTCATTATGTTTGACTGGCATCTAGAAAACTTTGAGAGTACTATTCTACTAGTAATAATGATAAAAGTAATGATAATATTATTGGTAGTACATTTTCCTATTACATTATAGTACTAAAATATGTTATTATATTTTTTATTATTACAATAATTTACATAGTTTCGCTGCACTGAAACCAATTCATATATAAATGTATATAAAGAGGGAAACACTTTTTAAAACCTAGTTTCATAGCTGCTGAAAATGGCTGATTTTTCCAGGCTCTGTTTTTTTGGAGGGATAATCCCCAGCACAGTAGTAAGCCAAGACACCGTAGGCTGGAAACAAAAGTATATGACTCAAAAGAAAGGCTCTCATTCACAGCAGAATTCCTGCAGCAGCTCACACTTCTGTGCTGGGACAAAGCAATCTCCAGAAGGGTGTGATCTTGGCTGAGAAGAAACAGTTTAAGTCCAGTCCTCCCCCAGGTTTGGTTTGGGGTGTCTCAGGGGCTGACAGGAAGGTCAGTCCCTATGCAATAGCTCACCCCTCCCCGATGAGCTGTAAAAAGCTATGCAGGGATCACTCCCCCAGCCACAGACACGGAGGAATGGGCTGTTCACACACAGGCTCACTAATGCAGAGCTCCCAAAGCAGCTGCCAAAGCTCCTTGCTATTTTGGCACCTAGAATCCATTTTTTTTTAACAGTACCCTGTAGAAGGTATGAAGTGTATCTGAGCATTGAAATTTATGCCACAGAAGGGGAAAAAACCCTTAAAAGTGACGGCATGCAGTGGAATACTTAGCTTAAACCTTAGCAAAATAATTGTCTTTGTGCAATATATGTCATGTGATTTATAGGACGGCTTCATGAGAGACCAAATGAAACCCTGGGGTGAATTTCACTCAAAAAGATCAAAAAGTAAGATTAATGAACTAGAATTCTTTACCTATACCATTTATAGGATTCCACTGGACAGAGAGATCCCTTTTGATGCTAGCAGTCCAACCTATACATTTTTATTTTAATCCACTGTTTTTTACATATTTTGTATAATGCAATTTGCATATATATATATACAATTATTAATATGATTTACTACAGTGCCCCCCAAACATGCCAGATGCTTTAGGTACAGTTTCACTTACACATAATTCTCTGTTTCAAAGAGTTTAGTAGTTTGGAAATGTCTGCACTCAGGTATGGCTTTCCTCACTTTATGCGCAGAAGTGTTTGCAGGGTTGGGGCCTGTGCAAACAGCTATGGTATGGATATTGCAGTCCTGAAAATCGTGACTCTCAGACTTACTTCAAGGCCATTTTTGTCACCATTTTGGAATCAAAAATCAATAGGTTTAATACTCTTCAAATCTTTGCTTGGAGAATACACAGTGATGTAAATTTGAGGGGGAGTACTCTGGGAGTATCCTAATTTTTCCTCTCCAAATGCAGTGGTGTGAAGGGGACCTGAAACCTCTTGTGAAAGAAATTGCTTTGGCAGGAGTGTGCTGGAATATGGCCCGACATTTCTGTAGGGACTCTTCTCTATGGAGCTTGTGGTAGGACTGAGCAAGGATTTACAAGAAATTCCCATTAGCCCTTTGATCGATACGTCTGGGGCAAAACGGGAGTTTCTCCAGTCCTAAGGTAATTTTGGGGGAAGATGATTATCTTCAATTTATCTTCCTCAGAGTGTGATGTGGCTCCACAAAATGCAGCACTAACAACCACAAGCCATTTTTCACACCAAACCCCCTTTGTTCTCCACCCAGAGAGCCATGTGCTGTCCACAGAGGCCACCCACCCCTTCACTGCCCAACACTGGGTCAGCCCTCTCCAAGAGTGCCACTAGACCAAAGCTGGTGCTCCTGTACACCATAATTGCTCTCTAAAAATGCTGTTTGGACAGGCCTAATGGGTTTTTGAGGGGGAGGGCACAGCTGGTCCTCCAGGCAGTGGCGCGCACGGTCCTGCGATGGCAGCTGGTGATTGCAGAGGCACCCCTGTCCCGCCCTGCCCGCCCTCACTGGGCCTTTCTAAACGTTCCTTTTTCCCCAATGCTAACCCAAATAAACACAAGTATCCATAATGATGATGAATGCGCACCAAAGGCTAAAATAATGTGCAAGTTTCTAATTTGTTTTTAAATATAGTGATTTTATTTGTGAGGTTTTTTGTGTGAGCCTCTCAAACACCATTAAACTCATACTCAAATATTTACAATGTGTTTATACTTACCGTGTTCACCTCTGAACAAATTGTTTGACCTTATTTGCAAATGTGTTACAAGAGCCCCCAATGACAGATGATCTTTCATAGGAAATCACAACATGTAAGTGAAATTGAAGCTATGCTGCTGCCCTGTGCAGTATATCAAAGCGCTCCGATCTCCCCAAAACATAAATTTGCAGCGCAGCCACCCTGGCAGAGCCTGGGTGGGGATGGAGGAGGGCCCTCCTTTAACCTCTGGTGCACAGACCCGCACTTCAGGGGTCAGTTTACGCCATGCGAGATGAGGGCATTTGGCATCCAAAACCTGCAGGGCTGATGCTACCCAGTCACTCAAATCACATAATTAATGTGCTTCTAGGTTCCAATAATAAACAATTCTTGATGCCTACTCGCTACAGCCAAACTTCCTGGCCTAAATAAACAGCTTTTGGCTTAAAAATGGCTCTTATCCAAAATGAAGTTTTCCATCGATCAACCAATTCTGCTGTGAGTTTGTACTTTCAGGATTGGTGGGGGGACAGAAACTGGTTTAGTTTCCCACTGATTATGTTAAGACTGAGAGGACTTATTAAAGAATTATTTATGTTTCTGTACCTATAAATTTTATGCTGATGCTTGCTCACATTATCTCCAGACACAGTAGTCACACTTAAACCATGTCATTTCAGCTAATTAAATATTATCCTACTTATAGAAATAATGGAAGGTATGGAAAACATGAAGTAAGAATTAAAGGAAATTAGGATAATTAAAATTACATCTTATTATAACTGAATGGCTAAAAAACAGTCATCAAAGAGCAAAAGGGGGCGAACTCACCACTGTGTGTCTTACCCCACTGAGGAACTGGAAGGAACATTAGCAAAAAGTTTCCCATTTGCCAAAAAAATGGTTTTGTTCAGAAGACTCTTCTTTTGTTACTCAACAGCTCTACCAGCTGAGCTCTTAATAAGAGGGATGCACTGCAGGGAAATGTCTTCTTCCTCAGGTGACACTGAGGCAACATATCAGGTGAGAAAAATGGTGAAGTGCTCCTTCTAACCCCATGATCCAACCGAGTCCTTCCATCCACAAATTTTATGTTGAACTGTTTCCATGGATACCACTGAAGCTGCTGTAAATCAGCAATCCTGATTTACAATATCTGTGTCCAATAAAAGAATCATTACAATTACAGTTCTTCGAACGGGAGTCTAAGCAATGTCTGTTCCCAGTTTAGACACAGTCTAGACATCATTCCTCAGCCATCCTAAGGCCTTTCTGGAAGGACAATATTTCATAGTCATGTAATCATCGGCCCTTTGTTGACACGACCAATAAGAAAGTCAATTGGTGTCAGCTGTAGTGGTGATTTTGTGATGGGAACATCTGTCCTTTTTATTCCTGATGAGACTTAGTCTTGGTCACTGTTAATTGGGCGAGGATGAAAGCTCAAGATCCTGTTACAGGTCCTTTGAGTAAACTAGTTACTCATAATTTTTTCACATAGTTTATCTCCTTTGATTTGTAAAATTGTTTCCACTTGATGCTTTGGGCCCAGGTGCCTTTTGAGTAATAATAAAACTTTTGCAGCAAGCCCCTGACAAATCCAAGTGTTCCTTTCTACCTATCCTGGTAGTTTAGATGATGCTATATCTGCCTCAGCCCTTCACGGTCCTTCAATTTTTCATGTCTGTTAATTAATCATTCTGACACAGAGTTCTGCCACACCAAAAAATGTTGTAAATATCCTATATATAGATCTCAACTAGGACAAGCAACTAGGGATTTCTGCTTTGTTCTTTTATCGCACATATGTTTTACTTTGATGTAAACATTGTTTCAAAAACAGTAAAAAGAGCTTTTTCATGTTATGCATAGATTATTCCATAAACATGTGCATCCTGTCAGACACAGTAATAATTAGAAATAGCTGTAGTTTCATTGCTAACTCCATAATACTTCAAACTGCTTAGACTTTTAAAAACTAAAAATCAGATGCACGTCTTTGATTCTGGGTAGAAACTGTCTAAATTTCAATTCCTTTTCCTATCACTAGGAGTCATTTAACGTTTATAAGAAATAAATAGCAAACTCAATGAACTGACTACAATTTTATAATTTACAGCAGTAAAATTTCACATGCAAAATTCATCCGGGTAGAGGACTTGAAGTTGTTTTAAGAGTGAAATTCAGAAAAGTTCTTACAACATAATTGATTTTTTTGTTGTTCATGAATATCTTTTACTATCCAGACAAACTGATGACATATGTAAACCTCTGTTGTACCATACAGTTGCAGTCAGAGAAAAATTTAACAATGAAAAAAAAGAAATTAAAAACCTTTTAGAGGGAGGGTGCATTTAAATGAGTCTTATATCCTATGCAGATAGCTCTGGGGAGAGCAAGATTAGAAAGCTCTGTTAACCATTGACATATTTATTTTTAATTAAACCTCTCTCAGGCTGTACTAGATGGTTTCTTGATAATGAAGACAAGTTTAAAGGTATTATTTGCGCTTACACCTGTTCATGCATTGAATTTGACTCATCTTTCCACCTCAGCTAGGAAGTACAGCAATGGCACTAATCAAGAAGTGAAAAAGTGAGGTTTATTTAAACCTGGTTGTCACAGGCAGCAGCAGCAGATTAATTTTCATAATATTTAATGAATTGGACTCAAAACTCAATGAACTCAAGAAAAATATCCACAATTCATGCAATATGGATTGGGCATGTGTATAGTCTGGTGTTAAAGTTCAATCTGGCTGCAGGGAAATCCTCTGGGGCACCCTTGAGACCCCTGCAAAACGCTGCAGTGCCACATTGCACTTGTCACTTTTGGCTGCCCAGCTCAGGGAAGGGTTGTGCCTCAGCACGAAGCCAGGCAGAGTCTCCAGGCCCTAAACTGGCTGGCTTCACCCAGAGGTACCGCGGCTGCTCGGTGTAGGAGGGCCCTGTCAATGGGCAATTGTGCCGGCCAGCTTTGCGTCCTTCACTTTCAGCCCCCCGTTTTCCCCCCACCTCTTTTATAAACAAGCCTTTCAGGAAAATTCTGCTTTGCAAGGAGCGGTGCCAAGTGACATGCTTAGTGAACTCTGTGAGCCTGGATAATTAAGAAGAGCTAAACCCCAGGTTTGTTACAACAGCTTTAGCTACAGAGCTATTATTGACGCTGTGCAAGTATCAACAAAATCATTGCCCACAGGTCACACTTCAGCCTTTATTTTTGAAATACATTAAATGAACTATTGCTAATGCTAATGTCTCTGAAGATTAATTAAGAGTGTTGGAGAGGAAATTTTTTTAAAATACAGATCAAGAAGTAACCTTTTCCACCAGATGTTTCCAATGTAACTCTAGGAAACCAAGTGTCACATCATCTAAAAATTAGATTTGGCTCAGTGGGAATTTCCAGTAAAATTTTATTTTCTCCAAAATTACACCAGTTAGTAAAGAACACAAAAAATAGTTTTTCTTTGACGGCCATGTGGCTACAGTTTTCAAAAACATTTAGATAGGCAGCAGATAATCTGACTTTTATGAATCTCATAGTGTGCCTTTGACTTGGGTGTATTTGAGATAACATCACATCCATCACAAAGAGCCTGGCAGAGATGCTTTCTCTTTAATTCTGCCTTGACAAACACAAGATCAGATCTACTTCCTCTTCTCTCCTCTGAGGCCAAGGAAATTCCTTTTGTTCACTATTCTATCTTTCAAGTAAAAAAAAAAAAGTATTTCTGCTATCAGGTATGCACTGACGTTCCCCCGAATCAGCAGTTTGTGCCAGAAAAATTAAATATTGTTAAAATTAATAGTGATCCCAGGATTCCTTCTGCTACTTAGCCCTCCACTAAAAGCGATGCCAAGCCTGAAAGGGCAGACTAGAGTTTTCCCAGCCTGCTAAGCTGAGTCCTCTGACCTCTGGTGTTTGAGGTGGTGGGATAAAGAATACTCTACCTCTCCAAACTCTTGTGTTTTTATGGCCAAGTGGAGTTGTGATTCAAATACAAACAGGCAACGGGACCCCAAAATTTAACTAAGTATCTTAATAGATAAGCGGATAAACCCCTGATTACACATTGCCCATGGCCCATTGTGCATTGTTCAGAAATAAATGCCCCTAGCATTCCTTCAGCAGTAATGATATCAGCAATAGTTATCAGAAGCAGACTGATGCCTTTGTACAAATGGTGCTGATAAAGGACTTGCAGAGCAGACAACAATTGAAACAAGTGGAATGAACAAAGAAGTGTATGGCTTATCTTTTGTGGCATTTTCCATGGCTTTGGAGTATCTGACAGTGGAGCCAATGGGAATATATATTTTCCATGATAACAGTTACATATGTGGCTTGCACTTTCGATGTCTCTGCTGGAGCACACTCGGTCTCCTGTCTGCTGATGCAGGGCAGGGCAGCTCTGGCACATGGGATCAGCCACCACTTCAGCTATCCTGGCCTCAGAGTGCCAGGTGATTTAAGGTGCTCTCTTAGGATGGTTGTTTTCCACAGCTGCACCTATTTGTCTCCAGATAAATCTTTTTTTTTTTTTTTTTTTTTTTTTTTTTTTTTTAAAAAAAAATTTTTTACC